>QEPC01001858.1:931084-1093293 GCA_003113815.1 Sphenodon punctatus | reverse complement strand
CACACACACACACACACACACACACACACACACACACACACACACACACACACGACAGCTTTGGCCGGCCTATTTGACTGACCTCATGACACCAGGTGGCATTGGGAAGCTGTAAGCCTGCCAGCCTGCCTCTAGCTAGACGATCTCGGCCCACCTATCTGACCGCTCTCTCTCATGGTGCAGTCTTCGCCAGTCTATCTGAGTGCCCTGCCAAGGCCCAGCCTGCCTTCCCTACTTCCTCTCATTCCATGCTCCCTGTCTGCCCGCCCACCCAGGTTGCCAAGATCAAACCCCACCTCAGCCTGCCTTCCGATGCTCATGCCATTCTGGCTGTCTGCCCACCTGCCCAGGTTGCCAAGATCAAAGCCTGCCTCAGCCTGCCTGCATCTCCTGCCAAGGTGCCGTCTTTGCTGTTCCATGGGTTCTGTGCTCTGGCAATCCAATGTCTGCTGCTGATGCCGCCTTTTCAGTTCTCCAGGTTCTGTATCCTGGCCATCCAATCTATGCTGCTGCTGCTGATGCCACCTCTGCTGTGCCATGGGTACTGTGCCCAGGCAATTCAATCTCCGCTGCTGCTGTTTCTGCTGTGCCATGGGTTCTGTGCCCAGACAATCCAATGTCCACTTCTGCTGCTGTTTCTGCTGTGCGATGGGTTCTGTGCCCAGACAATCCAATGTCCACTTCTGCTGCCTCTGCTGTGCCATGGGGTCTTTGCCCCAGCAATCCAATGTCTGCTTCTGCTTCCAATGTTGCCTCTGCTGTCTGTGCCATGGATTCTGTGTCCGGGCAAGCCAATGTCCTCTTCTTCTGCCTCTGCTGTGCCATGGATGCTGTGCCACGGAAATACAATGTCTGTTTCTGCTGCCTCTGATGTACCATGGGTTCTGTGCCCGGCCAATCCAATGTCTACTGCTGCTGCCAATGCTGCCTCTGCTGTCTGTGCCATGGGTTCTGTGCCCGGGCAATCCAATGTCTTTCTGCTGCTCCCAATGCTGCCTCTGCTGTGCCATGGGTTCTGTGCCCCAGCAATCCAATGTCTGCTTCTGCTGCCTCTGCTGTGCCACGGGTTCTGTGCCCAGGCAATCCAATGTCTTCTTCCACTGCCAATGTTGCCTCTGCTTTGCCATGGGTTCTGTACCCCAGCAATCCAATGGCTTCTGCTACTGCGGCTGCTGCCAATGCCACCTCTGATGTCTGTGCCATCGGTTCTGTGTCCGGGCAATCCAATGTCTGCTGCTGCTGCCAATGCTGCCTCTGCTGTCTGTGCCATGGATCCTCTGCCTGGGCAATCCAATGTCTGCTGCTTCTGCCATTACTGCCTCTGCTGTGCCATGGGTTCTGCTACCAGGCAACCCAATATCTGCCTCTGTGGCCAATGATGCCTCTGCTGTGCGGTGGGTTCTGTGCCATGGCAATCCAATGTCCCCTGCCGATGATGCTGCTGTGCCATGGGTACTGTGGCCCGGCAATGTAATTTCTGCTGATGTTGCCTCTGCTGTGCCACGGGTTCTGTGCCCTGGTAATCCCATGTCATCTGCTGCTGCTGGTACTGCATGTCAGCCATTTGCTCCTCACTCTTGTAGACAGGCATAGCTCTGATGAGTACACCAATAGGCGCAAGCTGGGTGACCACAAGATTCACCACCGGGCAAGGCTTGCCCAATTTGCAGTAGAGATTCTTGAGCTCTGTCGAATATGATGCCAGCCTGCAATGCCCGGCCAAGTAGGGGTGCCAAACACCAAGTCCTGTCTGGGCCTCTGCTGCTGCTCCACCGATTTCAGCCAGCCTGCATCACCTGGCCATGTGGGAGTGCCAGCCACTCCAGCCCCAGGACCCACCATCAGAGTTCTGGGGCCTACATTCCAGGCAGGGAGGGCGATCCATCCACTTCATCCAGAAGCTGTCACTCTAGTCCCAGGACCCACCATCAGGGTTCTGGAGCTGTCATTTCGCTCACAGGGAGATGTCATTCCACTGCATCAAGAAGTAGCCACTCCAGCCCCAGGTCCCACCTTCAGGGTTCTAGGGCCTATGTCACAGGCAGGGAGGGCCATCATTCCACTTCATCCAGAAGTTGTCACTCTAGACCCAGGACCCACCATCAGGGTTCTGGGGCCGTCTTTCCACTCACGGGGAGCCGTCATTCCACCACATCAAGAAACAATTAGCCACTCCAGCCCCAGGACCCACCATCAGGGTTCTGGGGCCTACATTACAGGGAGGTGTGCCAGCTACTCCAGCCCCAGGACCCATCATCAGGGTTCTGGGGCCTATGTTACAGGCAGGGAGGGCTATTGTTCCACTTCATTGTCTTCAACTGCTCCACCGATGCCAGCCAGCCTGCAAAGCCTGGCCAAGTAGGGGTACCAGCCACTCCAGCCCCAGGTCCCACCATAAGGGTTCTGGGACCTATGTTCCAGGCAGGGAGGGCTGTCCATCCACTTCATCCATAAGCTGCCACTCTAGTCCCAGGACCCACCATCAAGGTTCTGGGGCCGTCATTCCACTCATGGGGAGCTGTCATTCCACTGCATCAAGAAGCAGCCACTCCAGACCCAGGACCCATCATCAGGGTTCTGGGGCCTATGTTACAGGCAGGGAGGGCTATTGTTCCACTTCATTGTCTTCAACTGCTCCACCGATGCCAGCCAGCCTGCAAAGCCTGGCCAAGTAGGGGTACCAGCCACTCCAGCCCCAGGTCCCACCATAAGGGTTCTGGGACCTATGTTCCAGGCAGGGAGGGCTGTCCATCCACTTCATCCATAAGCTGCCACTCTAGTCCCAGGACCCACCATAAGGGTTCTAGGGCTGTCATTCCGCTCATGGGGAGCCGTCATTCCACCGTATCAAGAAACAGCCAGCCACTCCAGCCCCAGGGCCCACCATCAGGGTTCTGGGGCCATCATTCCACTAATGGGGAGCTGTCATTCCACTGCATCAAGAAACAGTCAGCTACTCCAGCCCCTGGACCCACCATCAGAGTTCTGGGGTCTACGTTAAAGGAAGGGAGGGCTGGTGTTCCACTTCACTGACTGCCAATACTCCATCGATGCCAGCCAGTCTACATCCCAGGCAGGGAAGGCTGTCATTCCACTTCATCCAGAAGCTGCCACTCCAGTCCCAGGACCCACCATCAGGGTTCTGGGTCCTACATTCCAGGCAGGGAGGGCTGTCCATTCATGTCATCCAGAAGCTGAAACTCTAGTCCCAGGACCCACCATCAGGATTCTGAGGCTGTCATTTTGTTCACAGGGAGCCATTGTTCCATCACATCAAGAAACAGCCAGCCACTCCAGCTCCAAGACCCATCGTCAGGGTTCTGGGGCCTTCATTACAGGCAGGGAGGGCTGTCGTTCCACTTCACTGTCTACCAATGCTCCACCGATGCCAGCCAGCCTGCAACGACTGACCAAATAGGGGTGGCAGCCACTGAGTCCTGACTGGACCTCTGCCGCTGCTCCACCGATGCCTTGCCACCTGCAAGACCAGGTCTCTGCTGCTGCTTCTGGGTCTCAGATGGCCAGCCATGCCCCCACAAGCACCCCTGGGGACAAAGCGCCAACCTTGCCTGCCCTGCCAACCCGGGGTACAAAGCCCCAAGTCTTCCCGGTCTCTGCTGCTTCTGTGTCTCCGAAGGCCTGCCATGCCCCCACGGGCACCCCTGGAGCACCCCAAGCCTCTGCCATGGCTGAACTTTCCAAATTTTCGGGGGAATCTGAACTCCACAGAACCGAACCCATAAACCTGAACTAAGTTTTTGAACCGAACATCTGAACGTCCAAACTTCGGTCTGCTCTCACATCCCTACCGTCCTCCCCTGATTTCTCAGGTCCAGAGTCTGGGGGTGCTCCTGGACCCACAGATCACCCTGGATGCTCAGGTGGTGGCTGTGGTGAAGGGAACATTTCACCAGTTATATCTGGTACGTCGGCTTAGGCTGTATGTCTCGGACTCAGATCTGGCCACAGTCATCCATGCTTTTATTACCTCAAGGGGGTGTGGAGTGTGACGGCTGCTGAATTGGAGAGAGTGGGGCCATGGCGTGGAATAGAGAAGAATGGGAGGAAAGAAGCTGTGGTAGAGCTTCGCGGAATAGAGCAGGAGAGAAGCACTAAACAGCGGGTCTAGAAGGACAGCTGCCTGCATCATCTTGGCACCTGTACAGCTGGTGGCAAGACTATCTGAGAACCAGGAGGATAGAGGAATGGATAAGCTGCAGTGGGCCGGTGGGGGCTGTGGAGGAGAATTAAGAGTTGGGAGCGGAGCTGGGGCGGAGTCGGAGCCCTAGAACGGAGAGAAGCGGAGAGTCAGCCTATGGCCGCGCTGTAGGCACATGCCTAGGTCATGTGACTTGACCTTGGACGCGAGCACTTGCTGGTCTTAGACCTCGCCTGTGGTAGCTCGTGGGATAATCTCCCCAGAGAGGACAGCTTTTGCTTCCCTGAGGCCCTTGGTTTTTGTTTTTTGTTTCTGTTTTCCCTTTCCCCCCCCCCGTGGGGGGCACTTTGCTGACCCACAGAGTACAAGAGTCCTCCCTCCTGTTTGGGGTTCTTTTCAGTGTTACTCTCCAATTGTACTACTGTTACGTTAATGCCTCTTGGCTTTTAGGTGAGCTGCGAATTGGGGGAGTATCAGCCCAAACTTGGGCTGTGCTGGGGTGGAATTCCAATAAGACAATCTGTAAGGTATCCCACTCACTTAGCGCAGCTGTGTGGGCAAAGGACAATAATCATGGACCTTAGGTCACGAGTAATTGGGCGCAAACCATCGTTGACCGAGGAGATAGCGCAGGTGGATAATAATTGCTATGGGACATATTCTCCCCCCCCTCCCTCAATCAAGCTAAGCTTACTCAGTTTTTCCAGCCCAGTAGTAAGAGGGAAAGACTGGAAAACTGCTCCCCCCCCAGGGTACAAGCGGAAGAGAGAATGCCTGACCAATTTAATCTTGCTGAGATTGGGTTTTTACCATGTATGGACAATTTAATTTATTAAATTTACTTATTGAATATTTATTAATTTATTAAATTCTAAATTTGATGATTTAGCGGTTAGGGTGAACCTCGATATGGATACCCATTTCAAAGAACTAAAAGGAAAACTCAATTATATGCACGAACTTCTTTTGGCAATGAAGATCCTTGTAGGAGGGCTATGGCTGGAATTTGAAGCACGGTCAGGCAAAATGGGAGCACGGTAGGTCAGAGGCTTAATGCAAAGGGAAGTAGCCACTCAAACTTTACCCCCCAGGAGGAGCAGGAACCTAAAGCCAAGTCCGAAAAAGGCGCTGTAAAGAGTTCAGAAACTCAACCGCTACTTGCACTGGGGTGTGGGTGTGTCCAGGGGTGTCAAGAAGTTACCCGTAGTATGGGAAAGATGGGCGGGGCAGACTCCGAACCTATCAAAGAGATAAAAGAAGCTGAAGTTGAAAGAGTGGGGAAACTGCATAATCCAAATGTGTCATTCGCCAGTCCTCATAAAATTTGGCCCCAGGAAACAAGTGAGAGGTGGGCGCCAGCTATCCTTTTTCATTTTAATGCCAAAAAGAAATTTGTCTTCCTTAAAAAAAGGATTATTGGATCTTGGGAGTGTTATGGATATCATACAGGAGAAAATGGAGGTGAAGATATGTTGTGAGAAGGTAATCGGAATTACTCCTCTCCTTAGGAGAGGCAGGTTTGGCAGATGGGAACTGGAATTAGACTCGCGGGCCGAAAGCCAGAGTTTATGGAGGGCAAGGTCTAGCCTAAAGAGGTCTGGTTTCTTCATGAGCAGAGTTGAGAATACGTTAACAAGGTCCCTGCTCTCTCAGAAGCCAATGGTAGCACTGGATACAGAAATGGTTCCCCACCGCAAACTGGCTCCAATCCCAATATCACAGAAATGGCATGCATTAGACAGGTAGGCCCCCTGGATCCAATGGGCTCACTGGAAGGGACAGGTCTGCCCCCCATAGAGGGAAAAGAGAGGGTGGATGGGAGTGGACAGGGGATGAACCCCAATTTCAACTGTTTTGATAGCACAAATTTAGAAGATACGGTTATCTATAGAGAATTCCTATTGGGTGAGAACTACCACAATATGACTCAAGATGTTTTGAGGGAGGAGGGAGATTGGACACCGCACGAGGGGTCTCCAGCCTCCAACCTTCAGCAATGAGGGCTCAGGGCTGAAATGTGTCTCATGGAACATAGAAGGACTTAAAGCGAAGCTGAGCGACTGGGAGTGGAGGGCTTTTGTTAGGAGATTTGATGTTATTTGTTTTCAAGAGACCTGGCTGTCCACGATGGAGACTGTCTCTTTTTCTTTTCCAGACTATGTTGTTTGCGGGGCCACAGGGGCAGCTAAAAATTTGAGGGGGAGGAGATCAGGGGGAGTATTGACCTTGATTTCTGCAGATTTGGGTGTGGAAGCAGAACAAATCAAGACGACTCTTAAGAATTTGGTCATGGTCGTCTGCAAGGTGCTTGCTCTGGGCCAGGTAGCTTTAGTTAATGTTTACATCACACCGGAGGGAGGAGCCCTGCTGGAATCAATTAAGTGATCTACTGACAGGGCTCCAGAAACAGTATCCCTGTTGTTACATCATGCTGGTTGGTGATTTTAACTCGAGAATAACGCCTCAGGAAGAGGAAATCCTGTGAATTATGTCCTATGGCCCCTGCCCCCTCAGCGCGCTTGTGATATGAAGGTTAACAAGTATGGGAAGAAATTTGCTCAATTGCTGATGGAGCAAGGTCTTGTTATAGTGAATGGACGTATGCCTTCCGACCCAATAGGGGATTTTACATTCGACACATATTTGGGAGCAAGTGTGGTCGATTATGTTTGCCTAGCGCCCAAGTTGTTTGATTGGGTCCATGATTTTCAAATTTGTAAAAGGCCGGAGGGGTCGCATTCTCCTTTGATATTAATCCTTAAACTTTTAGAAGCTCTTGGCACAGAGATGGAGGAGGGGCAACAGATAAGGAGAACAAGATGGTCCGATGTAGGGAGCCTGAGTATCGCACAATTACTGTTCACGGCTGAGGGAGATACGCTCAGGATGGATATTCTGATGGTGCAAGACCCGTTAGCATATCGGGCAGAGCTCCAGGAGTTGTTAGGGAAGCTCTGCCGCTTCATTAAGTTGCCGCCTTTGAGGGGTACTGGTTTGAAACATGGGGAAGTCAAAGACTGGTATGATAAGGAATGTAGGGTTTTTAAAAAAGATCTAATTAAAGCAAAGAATAGATGGACTAGACACAGGGTAGATAGAGATTTATTTATTTTTATCCAATTGAGGAGGAGTTATTTGAAACTGTTGAGGGAAAAGAAGAAGATAAAGGCCTCCCAACTCTGGGCCAAAATTCAGGTGGCGGTGAGTGTTCAGGATTCCAGGAAATTCTGGAAATTGGTAGGTGACTGGGTGGCCGCCAGGGGGAGAGGAAGAGGAGTGTATATAAGGGAGGAAGTTTGGGTAGCGTTCTACTCCAAGATGTTTGCTAGTTCCATATTGCCCCTCGAAAATCCTGACAGTGAGTTGAGCTAAGTGGAAAGAGGAGGGGACAATTTTGGGTTCTCTCCCTATGTGACGGAAGAGGAAGTTAGGGTGGATATAGATAAATTGGCACTGACTAAGGCAGCAGGGACTGATGGGATCCCGCAGGAACTTTTTAAACAGTTTAGTGCCTGGTGGGTTCCTATTTTGGCTAGGTTTTTTACTATTCTGAATACTAGCAAAATGATACCCTCACAATGGGCAGTGGCAGTGATAGTGACAATTTTTAAGCATGAGAACCCATATGATCCAGCCTGTTACAGGCCGGTCAGTCTTCTACCTATTCTGGGCAAACTGTATGCGAGAATATTACTGTCAGCATTAAAAAAGTGGTCTACTCTGGATCATCCCCTTAAGGAGGAGCAGGCGGGATTTAAGAAGGCCAGGTCAACACTCCATAACTGTTACGTGCTGCAACACCTGATGGATAAATACGCAGGAGTCAGAAGGGGGAATCTATCTGTTGCATTTATAGACTTCACAAAGGCTTTTGACTCCATACACAGAGCTCGATTATGGGATAAATTAAAGAAGATGGGTATCCCTGGGGATCTGTTAGAGCTGTTAACTAAGCTTCACCAGGATACCAAGGCGGTGGTAAGGTTGGACAGAGGAGGGAGAGTTTCACAGCAGTTCCCCCTGGGTCGGGGAGTTTGGCAGGGATGTTTACTTGCCCCCCTCCTTTTTAACTTGTATATCGACGATCTAGTGCCCACCATTGATGGGAGTAATCCAACGCCACCCAGGATAGGAGAAAGGGCAATATCTAGCTTATTTTACACAGATGACATTGTTATCTTTTCACAAACGAGACATGGGTTTCAGCAAGCCCTATTAGCATTACAGGGCTACTGTAAACAGAATGCCCTTTCCATCAATGTGAATACGTAGAATGTCATGGCCTTTGGCAAAACCAGTAACAACTTGAAATACAAGTGGTCTCTTGGGGGACAAGAGCTGATACAAGTCAAGGAGTATACATACTTAGGAGTGGTTTTTGCTAGGCGGAATTGTTGGAAGAAGCATTTGGATAGGCGCATTACTAAAGCAAAGCAGGAAGTGGGAACCCTCTTAAGACTACACTATGCGGCCCCAGTAGCCTCAGTGAACCAAATGCTTGACATTTTTCAAGCAAAAGTGGTCACTGGTCTCACCTATGGGGGAGAAATAAAGGCGTTGGCTCAGGGGGGCAAAGTGGAAGTTCCCCAGAACGCTTTTTGCCGGGCTATTCTTGCGGCCCCAAGAGCAACCCCTTGCCCCATGCTGAGATTAGAGTTGGGGCTTCTGCCCATTTCTGCTCACCTTAATCTTAGATTATTATTTTTTAAAACAATTGGTTAAAGAGGGTTCGGGGATGGCACGAATGTGTTATGTGGAGCAAAAGGAGCACCACAGGGTGCCCCAGTATTGATGGATGAGACACCTAAAAAAATTAATTGTACTGCTGGCCCTACCGTTAGGCGAAGATGGGCTCCCAGATGAGAGACCTGGCAAACGCGACCTCAGATCAAGAGTCAAAAGATGGGCTCAACAAAAAGATCTAGACCTGCTACATAACTATAGCTCTGCGGGTAGCTATTTAAAGGTGAAAATGTCATTGGGCATGGAACCTTATTTAAGTCTGATACAGAATTCCAGAGTGCGCAGAATAGCCACGTTGGTACGTTTTGATCTTTTTGAGACCGAGGAAGTAAGGGGGAGGACAGATTTAACTCCCAGGGAGGAGAGAACTTGTAGGTGGTGTTTGACCTGCGTAGAATCATTACCACATATGCTTTTGGTATGCCCACAGTATGAGACTTTAAGGGAACAGTGGATTGGTGATTTCATTCCATCCAGCATTCAAGACCTGGAAGAGATGTTTGTGGCCTTAATAACTAGCGCTGATGTCCCGCAAATTAAGCAGTTGGCCATGTTTGTGATGACTGTACAACAAGAGCACAGAGCTTCCTCAGTTATGGACATTTAGTATGCTGCGTTGGCGCCAAGGGCACTACTGAGAACCTATAGATGACCTGGGATTGTTAATTTAATCTGGATTTTATCGTTTTAACGCTATAACAATGTTGGATGGGGTTCGAGTTGTTTTTCTTGGATCGATGACTGGAATTTTAATTCTGTTTATTATGTTTAATATTTTATTACTGATAATAGCAAAGTGTTGCTGGTCAATAAACTTACTACTACAACTATTACCTCGAGACTGAATTACTGCAATGCACTCTACGTGGGGCTACACTTGGTGCTGGTTCCCCTGGTGGGACCAGGATGGCCGGGGTGGCGGGGGGGAGGTTTGTGGGGGGGGAGGGGGGGAGGGAGGGCTGGGGGCAAGCAGCCAGGTCCGAAGGGCAGGGATTGGGTGGACGGAGGGGAGGGCATGGCCATTGGGGTCGTGATGGGGCGCGGACGGTATGGTCCATGGGGTGGGAAGGCACGGGCCCCTAGGGGTCCACGGTGCCTGAGGGAGGTGGAGGTCATCACCCCCCCACTAAGGGGGAGGGAGGTGCCGGGTCCAGGGTCCGCGCGTGGGGGGCTGGTGCTGATGAATGCGAGGTCCGTGGTCAACAAGGCCCCGATTATCCACGATTTGATCGTGGATGGGGCCGTGGACCTCGCATGCATCACGGAGACCTGGCTGGATGATCTGGCCGGTCCAACTTTGGCGGATCTGGTTCCAGCTGGGTATGCCGTGCAGCATCAGCCCCGCATGAGCGGCCGGGGAGGAGGCGTAGCTATTGTTTTTAGGGAAGACTGGCCTGTTAGGAGGTATCCAGTGCCGGAGATTGTGGGTGTAGAGGCTCTGCACGTGGTGATCGATTTGGCTGGGGGCAAGCTAGGGGTGCTGCTGGTGTACCGGGCCCCTTCCTGCCCGGCGGCATCCCTTACCGCTCTAGCGGAGCTGGCCTCGGAGGTGGTGTTGGGCTCCCCCAGGACTTTGGTTCTGGGGGACTTCAACGTCCACGCCGATGCCGGCCTTGTTGGGGCGGAGCGGGAGTTCATGGCCGCCATGGCAACTATGAACTTGTCCCAGGAGGTGATCTGCCCGACCCACGTGGGGGGACATATCCTCGACCTGATCTTCGGCTCTGGCCTTGAGGCGGGGGGTCCGGTTGTGGGGGAGGTGACAGCGGTGCCCTTGTCGTGGACGGACCATTACCTCCTTCAGGCCGGTCTTTTAGCGCGCCCCCTCCAGAAGGGGAAGGGACCAGTTAGGATGGTCCGCCCTCGGAGGCTGATGGAACCCCAGCGGTTCCAGGAGGTCCTGAGGGAGCTTACCCTGGATGTGGACGGTCACTCTGTGGATGAGCTGGTCCGGCATTGGAACATCTTGCTGGAGGAGGCCATTGACAGGGTGGCTCCGAGGCGCCTTCTGCCTCGGTCTCGTCACCGCAGGACCCCTTGGTTTACTGAGGGGCTGCGGTGTATGAAGCGTGTGGGCAGGAGGCTAGAGCGACGCTGGCGTCGGACTCGGTCTGTCTCCGATCGTCTTCTCCATAGGGCCCATTTGCGGTCCTATGTGGAGGCTGTGAGGACGGCGAGGAAGGAATTCCTCGCCGTCCTCATAGCGTCTGCGAAGTCGCGTCCAGCGGAGCTGTTTCGGGTGGTGCGGGGGCTGGTTAGTCCGGCCTCCCTCCGCCTGGATGGGGACTTGTCCCGGGCCCGCTGTGAGGAGTTTGTCATCTACTTCGCAGACAAGATCGCTCGGATTCAGGCCGATTTCGACGCTGGGTTGATAGCAGTAGGGGAAGAGCGCGGGGGGGCGGAGGGTCCGTCTGGTCCATCTTTATGGGGTGAGTTTCAGGAAGTGACGCCAGCCGATGTGGTGGATGTCCTGGGGTCTGTGAGGGCCACGTGTTGTCAACTAGATCCATGCCCGTCCTGGTTAATAAAAGCTTCCGGGGAGACGTTGGGGACGGTGCTGGCGAGGGTGGTGAATGCGTCCCTTCGGCAGGGGAGGTTGTCGCCTTGCTTAAAAGAGGCTGTGGTGCGCCCCCTGCTGAAAAAACCATCGTTGGACGTAGACGCGCTCGCCAGCTACCGACCTGTCTCTAACCTTCCCTTTTTAGGGAAGGTTATTGAGCGGGCAGTGGCGCTCCAGCTCCAGGGTCATCTAGATAATATCGGGCTCCTTGACCCTTTTCAATCTGGGTTCCGCCCCGGCTATGGCACCGAGACGGCGTTGGTGGCCTTGGTGGACGACCTCCGCCGGGAGATGGATGCGGGATGTTCGACATTTCTCATCCTGCTCGATCTCTCGGCCGCTTTTGACACCGTGGACCATGGGCTGCTGTTGAGACGACTGCGTGACCGGGGGGGTCTGGACGGGACTGTTCTTGAATGGTTCCGTTCATTCCTCTCGGGGAGGAGCCAGCGGGTGGTGTTGGGGGAGGAAACATCGAGCCCCCGCGCCTTACCGTGTGGCGTTCCGCAGGGATCGATCTTGTCTCCATTATTATTTAACATCTATATGCAGCCCTTGGGGGAGGTCGTGAGAGGGTTCGGGGTGCGATGTCACCAGTATGCTGATGATACTCAGCTGTACCTCTCGTTTTCTACCGACCCAGACCCTGCTGTCTCGGTGCTATCCCAATGTTTGGAGGCCGTGGCGGATTGGATGCGGCGGAGCAGACTGAAGCTCAACCCAGATAAGACGGAGGTGATGGTGGTGGGGAGGGCGAAGGGGGTGGTGGCCCCCCTGATTGGGGGGGTTTGCCCCCCTGTAGCTCAGCAGGTCCGGAGTCTGGGGGTCATATTGGACGCAGACCTGCGGCTGGAGCGGCAGGTGGAGGCAGTCGCTAAGGCTGCCTTCCGCCAGCTTTATCTGGTACGTAGGCTGCGTCCGTATGTCTCTGGCCCGGACCTGGCCTCCCTCATCCATGCCTTCGTCACCTCGCGGCTCGACTACTGTAACGCGCTCTACGTGGGGCTTCCCTTGTTCTTGGCCCGGAGGCTGCAGCTGGTGCAGAATGCGGCGGCCCGTCTTCTTACGGGGACGGGTCGCCGGGAGCACATTACACCGGTGCTCCGAGCGCTGCACTGGCTGCCGATAGTGTGCCGGGCCAGGTTCAAGGTCCTAGTAATGATCTATAAAGCCCTATACGGCCTTGGCCCCTCTTACCTTAGGGACCGCCTCGCCCTTCGCGCCCCGGAACGACTCCTGCGGTCTGCCGGGGGTGCCCTCCTGGAGGTCCCCCGTGTTAAGCGGGGGGCCACGATGGAGCGGGCATTCTCGGTGGTAGGACCGCGGCTGTGGAACTCCCTTCCGGAGGAAGCTCGCCTGGCCCCAAGCCTTTTAACATTTCGGCGGAACTGTAAGACCTGGCTGTTTGCCCAGGCCTTTGGGAGGGAGGGTGGGGAGGGAGGATTTTAGTCCCCTACCCATTTGTTTTACCTGTCTAGCCCTGTTTTAATATTTAGTATTTAATATTTGATTGTTTTAAATGAATTTTATTGTATTTTATTGTTTTATTGTTGGAAGCCGTCCCGAGCTGCGTTGCAGGAGGGGCGGGGTATAAATTTGTAAAATAAATAAATAATAAATAAATAAAAGCTGCAGCTGGTGCAGAATGCGGTGGCCCATTTCTTGACTGGGACGGGCCAATGGGAGAAACTTCTTTGGAGTAATAGAACATCTGTACACCTTCTTTGCACACAGTATCAAGTGATGGCATGCAGTGTCCTTGTGTACATCTCATTCCACAATGACACTGAAGGCAGTGTGTGAATCACAGTATGATTCTGTAGTGCCTATTCGTTTCCGCTTCAGAGATATCCTCAAGGTTCTTACTGAGATAGCTCTCCTGAGCAAGAAGGATGAAATCTCCGAAGCAAGAGCTCTGAAATCTCAAATGGAACAGTTCCAGTTTTATTTCTTGTTATGCTGCCCACAAGAATTTTGGGATCTATCAATAGTGTTTCAAATCTGTTACAGTCACCACAAACTGATCTCAGCAAAGCTGCAACTCTTCTCCAGACCTCTTGCAATAATTTGTAAGAGCTAGAAGTCAGTACGACTCCATCCATAAAAGTGCTAAGGAAATTGCCCAATCTTGGGATATATCTCAGGAATTTGCAGAGCAACATGTGGCAAGGGTGAAAATTTTTCCTGATGACCTCTGTGAGGACCAAAGAGCAACATCTGCAGAGGAAAGATTCAGAGTGAATATGTTCCTTGCTACACTGAACATTGCAATCTCACAGATAAAATGTCATTTTAAGTGCCTGAACGAAGTAGTTTCTACATTTGATGTCTTGCGGCCTTCCACACTGCCATCAGCAAGTGATGAGGAGTTGTATGCAGTTGGAGAAATTCTGGTCAAGAAATATGACAGTGACTTGTCAGACTATGTTCCTGGGCAATTGCTATCATTCAGATCATTATTGAAATCTGAGATTGCCAAACAAATCTGCAATAAAGGAGGTAGCTGACCTGCTAATGGTTAAAAATGATGCCCCTCAAGAAAGTTTCACTGAGATCTTCAGTGCATGCTTGCTTTTCTTGACCATACTGGTGACAGTAGCAACTGCTGAGCGGTAATTCTTAAAATTAACACTTATAAAGCACTATCTGAGGAACTCTTTGTCTCAAGAAAGACTCAGTGGCCTGTCTCTGCTGTCTATTGAAAATGAGCATGCAAGAAAACTAGACATTTAAAAAACCATAGATGTGTTCGCAGATCTGAAAGCATGGAAGAAACGGTTTCATTAAGAAAGGAGTGACCAAAGTGCGGCCCAGGGACCACATGCGACCTGCAGAGACCTTTCCTGCAGCCTTCCTCCCTCCCTCAGTATATAAACACCTTTACTGTGGAGGCCCGCCTCATAGGTTGCTGCCCTCATATCTGAACCAGGCTCACAGCTGAACTTCTTTGGTGCACAGAACTTGTGAGTGTTAAAATAAACTTAATTTTTATTTAATAAAGAAATTTAATTGCATTTTATTGTTACTGAAAATTTATTTGTACAACTTGGAGTAGCCCTGATGCCACTTCCCAGTGTATTCTTTGATGTGTGGATTCTTTGACAGTCAGAGATTGAAATTTAACTTACTTTAGGCTATTTTTTACATACACACAAGTTATGCTAATTATGGGTGGAGTCATGCAAATTAGAAGCAGGTGCATGAAAATTAAGGGCTGGTCAACATGCAGCCCAGTGTCAGGACCAAAATGGGGGAGAGGGAACTTGATTTCTTGGTCAGGGGCCCATTCCATCCTAGCTACGCCCCTGATGACAACACGAGTGCAAGAAGCACTGGTGTAAAATATAGATGCATAGAACCTCAAATGTAGTGAGTCCTGACCTAGATAAGACCAGTGGCAATTCTGCAGTCTCCTACCTCCCAACACATGAGGCCCATGAATAAGTTAGAAATTACATCTGCAGCCCTGGGCGCCGTACACGTTTAATGGAAGATCAAAAATGAATTAGAGTAACATTTTTGTTCCTGTTTCCTTTCTTAATAGGCAAGTTAATGCGTGTCTGTCAAACTCTCCCATGTCTTAACATTGCACATCAAAAATTCACACATAAGTCTAACTTCCCTGAATCTGGCACTGACTCTCTCTTTGCTCTAAGCCAAGATGAGTGGACAGGGTTTTGCTCCCTTGCTTCCTTCAAATACACCTCTGATCCTCCTGAGATGGTCATCGCTTTGATGCAGAGCTACATGCCATTCTGTAATGATGAAGCCAGGCACAAACTTAGATATTAATTGAAAACAAACATTTGCAACCTCTTCTCCAGAGATAACTGATTACTAAGCTCTATCATCACACCACCTTGTATAGGACCAGTCTGAGGATTACATAAAGGAGAAGAGAGAGATGATTTCTTTGAGAGACCTTGAATCATCATATAAAGATGACTAGAGCAGTAATGTGAACCTTAAATACTAGGGCTGAAATTAGATTTTGCCAAAACAGGGAATCTCATTGAAACCCCAGTTCCTTCACATATCATCTCGGTTGAATCAAGAACCTCTCTGTACTCAGTAATGTCTCAACCGACATTTTATTTCTTGATTTATTAACTTTCTGCTTACTGGAATCCTGTTTACCATTTTGCTGTTTACTGCATTGCTATCCATTTCAAATCCAGAGAGGTAATAGTGACACAATATCACATTTCTTCCACTCCATTTTTCCTTGTACTTCCTTGTCACTCATTTTCTGAGATGCAGATTTCTTTACTAATCTACAATCCAGTTGCAGATTGGTCAAAGCAAATGGAACAAAACAGAAAAACAATTCTGAATGGAGGCAGGGCTGAACAAGAAATAAAACATTTTTTCATGAAAAAACTCATGATTTCGAGAACTGGGACCAAGATCTTGAGAGACTTTGGCCCGGTGTCAGTACTCAGGAGAGAAAATAAAATAATTTAAAAATCATTGTTCACGTGCAAAATGGCAACCAGATTGTTAAGTGCATGTGCAAAATGACCACTGTCCTTGACTAAAATGGTGGCAATAGCATTGACAACATTTTGGTTAGGGGAAGCAGACTGTAAATGCACAAAATAACTGCTGATTTTAACCAAAATGATTTTAACACTATTGTTGCCATTTTGGTTAAGGGTGGTGGCCATTTTGGGCATATGCAAAATAGTCCGGTGGCCATTTTGTGCATAGACAATGGTTTTTAAAAATATTTTTATTTTCTCATCAAAAACTCAGCAAGATAGTCCCAGATATTGGGTTGTCCTAGATAAACCAAGAACTGAGATTTTGACAAGATTTGTAGCTTTTGTAAGATCTCATTTCAGTCCTCTTTGGGGGCACTGGAGTGGAAGTTAAGGGGCACTGGGGAGAGGTTAAGGGGTGGACTATTTGCGCAGTGATTGGGTCAGAAATGCAGAAACAAAAACCCCAGATATAAAACTGTACCTTCAGCAATGAGGTAAGCAGAAAATGAACAGTACACAGTAAACGATAAGTGGAAGGTCGGTAAACTGGGATGATATCTTGCAGCATTGCAAGAATCAAGAATTTACATTTGCATCAAGAAATTGATCCCAATTTGGGGAAATTTCTCACAAAGAGCAATTTAGTGGCTCATTTCAGCCCTATTAAATACAGAAAATCATGAGTCATCCCCTGTCCCCACCCCTCACCGCTGTGTCTTTAAATAGGAAGTTTAGGCATTTTTCCTACCTAGAAGGGATAGAAATGCTCTTTTTATTTATTAACTAAGTAATTATTGCAATTGCCAAATAAATGTAAGACCCTGAAGAGTTGTGACTTGAGAAAAAAATATTGCAAGAATCATCTTAAAGAGAGAAATGGAGTGAGGAGAGGGATTAAGGTCTTGCATCAGCTTGATGCTTTCACCACTTATTACCTTTGTTACTTCTCCTCTGACGTATTTTCAATAGTGTTGGCTAGTAATGTATCTGTAACTCTGTAATAACCTCTCAAGGAGCACTTCAGGAAAGAATATTCTTGACTGCGAAGAGGAGTCTGGTTATAAAAGCTTTGTAATGAGTGCCAGTCACTGTGATTACAGTTTAAGCTTTCATAAGACTAGACTGAGTTTAATTTAGGCATTTGTATGATGGAGGAAGATTACTCCTGTTCAATTATAATATATACAATTTCTTTCTGGACTCCTTATAGAGAGACTGATTATGTAATGCTAACAGAGATTAAGCAGGCTACTAAAACTGGGAATGTAATAATAATGGGTGACTTCAACTACCACAATTTTGACTGGGTGAATGCTTCCTCAGGGCGGGATGTGGAGGTAAAATTTCTGGATTCCATAAATGACTGCTTTTTAGAAAATTGGTTCCGGAACCAATGAGGGGAGGAGCTACTTTAGATCTAGTCCTAAGTGGCACACAGGAACTATTGCAAGGAGTAACTGTGGCTGAGCCACTAGGCAATAGCAATCATAATATAATCAAATTTGACATAGTTGCTGAAGGGAGAAAGTTAATTAAAAGTACAGCACCGGCTTTTAATTTAAAAAAGGGAGACTATGTCAAAATGAGGAAGCTAGTTTGAAAGAAACTAAAAGGCACAGTTGAAAGGACTACATGTTTGCAAAAGGAATGGAGGCTGTTGAAAAGCACTATCTTGGAAGCCCAGATTACATGCATCCCACAAGTTAAAAAAGGTAGCAGGAGGACTAAACGTCTACGACTGTGGTTAATCGGAGACGCAAAGGAGGCTATTAGAGCCCAAAAAAGCATCCTTTAAGAAATGGAAAGCTAGCCCCAATGAGGAAAATACAAAGGAGCATAAACTCCTTTGGTGTTGATCTACAAGGCCCTTCACGGTCTGGGCCCCTTGTACCTCAGGGACCACCTCACCCTCCGCACCCCAGAGCAGCTCCTTCAGTCTTCTGGGGGTGTCTTCTTGGAGGTCCCCCGCGTTAAGCGGGGGGCCACGATGGAGAGGGCATTCTCAGTGGCCAGGCTGCGCCTTTGGAACTCCCTCCTGGAGGAAGCTCACCTGGCACCAAGCCTTTTGAAATTCCAGCGAAGTTGTAAAACCTGATTGTTCGCCCAGGCCTTTGGGGAGGGAGGGAGGGGGGGTTAGAGGGTTTTATCTCCCCAACCCTATTTATTGTTTTATTGAGTTCCCGGGCCCTGTCTTATATTTTGTATTGCATTTTGATATGTTTTAACTGTTTTTAGATATATTTTACATGTGATTGTTTTTATTGTTGTAAGCCGCCCCAAGCTGTTTTAGGAGGGGCGGGGTAAAAATTTAATAAATATCAATACATAAACACTGTCAATGTAACTGTAAGATGCTAATAAGGCAGGCCAAGAAAGAATGTAAATGGATACTTGCTAAAGAGGCAAAAACAAATAAAACCTTTTAAAAGTATATGAGAGGCAAGAAGCCTGCTAGGGAGTCGGTTGGGCCATTAGATGACCAGGGAGTAAAAGGGGCACTCAGGGAGGATAAGGACATTGCAGAGAAGCTAAACGAGTTCTTTGCTTTGGTCTTCACTGCGGACGATGTCGGGGAGATACCTATGCCGGAACCCTACTTTGTAGGTGATGAATTGGATGAACTGTCACAAATCAGCGTGACCCTGGAGGAGGTTCTAGAGCAAATTGACAAGCTTAATATGAACGAATCACCTGGGCCACATGGTAGTCACCCCAGAGTTCTGAAGGAACTCAAATATGAAATTGAAAACCTAGTAATTTGTAACCTAACGTTGGCATCTGGTACTGTACCTGTGGACTGGAGGGTGGCAAATGTAGCCCCAATATTTAAAAAGGGATCCAGAGGTGATCCTGGAAACAACAGACTGGTAAGCTTGACGTCTGTGCCGGGCAAAATGGTGGAAACTATCATTAAGAACAGAATCACTGGGCATATTGATAAACATGGCTTAATGGCAAAGAGTCCGCATGGATTTAGCAAAGGGAAATCATGCCTCACTAATCTCTTGGAATTCTTTGAGGGCGTAAATAAGCATGTGGACAGGGGAGACCCAGAAGATATAGGCCCTTTTTACACAAATGCTCATACACCCATAAAATGGGTGTTACATTTTATTATACATGTTTCAGGGCACCACTGCAGCCAATCACCATGATGCCTCCACCCAGTTCCTCTGGGTGGAGATGGGTGTTGGTCGGTGGGTGGGGAGAATTTCCCTGGATGGAGATGGGTGGGGACATCAGTGTTTTGCTATGGATTGGTAACTGGTTAAAAGATAGGAAGCAAAGAATGGGACTAAATCGCCAGTTTTCACAATGGAGGGATGTAAAACATGGTGTGCCCCAAGGATCTGTACTGGGACCAGTTCTTTTCAATGTATTCATTAATGATCTGGAAAAGGGTGTTAAGAGTGAGGTGATCAGATTTTCAAGTGACACCAAGTTATTCAAGGTAGTTAAAACACAATCAGACTGTGAAGAACTGCAACAGGATCTTACAAGACTGGGCATCTAAGGCCCTTTTTACACAGACGCTCTAGCACCCATAAAATGGGTGTTACATTTTATTATACATGTTGCAGGGCACCACTTCAGCCTATCACCATGGGCCCTGTGCACAAATGATGCGTCCTCTGGGTGGAGATGGGTGGTGGCCAGTGGGTGGGGAACATTTCCCTGGGTGAAGATGGTTGGGGGCGTCTGTGTAAATGCCACTTTCAGTGGGTGTTGGTGAGTGTTTGCTCCCTGCCAACACCCATCTCCACCCACACCCACCCACGGTCCACGTCTCCATTGCACGTCTGTTGTGTTCCCCCGGCCCATGTTCTCTCTGGGTGATTTCAGAAGTGACGCATTCCAATTGACCACAATGAATCCCACCCTGGTGTGAACGGATTCACCGCGGGCTGTGGTGACACGTGCGGCCCCAACAGAAGTGACAGGATCGTGACCACTGCCCGGGGGCAATCAGAGAGAACATGGGCCAGGGGAACACAACAGACATGCAGTGGAGATGTGGACCGTGGTTTGAGCCCCAGAATGCACCGCAGCTGTGGTCAATTCTTTCCACCATGGCTGCAGGTTTCCGTTCAGAAGTTACTTTTCATTCACCCCTGCCGTGGTGACCGTTCACCACACTTCTGGACCTCCTCCCGCCCCGACCTCACGAAGCATGGTTAGCTTCACCCCGGGCTGCGTTTAACTGTGGTGAACATCTGGATGCGAGCAAACAGACATGCACGGAGCTTTCACCACCCCCCACGTTTGACTGAGGTTGACTGTGGTGGACATTCACCACGTCACTTCTGAAATCACCCTCTGATTGCCCCCAGGCGGTGGTCACGATTCTGTCACTTCTGTTGGGACTGCACGTGTCACCACAGCCCGCGGTGAAGCCGTTCACATCGGGGTGGGATTCACTGTGGTGAATTGGAATGCATCACTTCTGAAATCACCCACAATTTAAAAACATTTAAAATTCAACACCGCTCCCCCAAAGCCCAACCCACTCCCACACTCCAACAATCTCCCACCTAATCCCTATCTCCACTTGCTAAGGTGTATTTCTTACACATTTCTTATTAAAAATAATATAAATATAATCCTATGCTTTCACATATTTCCAAATGCATTTTATCAAGAATTAAATTTATTTTAACGTCAAATTGTAATTAATTTCAAGTTCACATTTTATAAAAACCCACATCTACATGCACTTTCTTCCTTTCTGATTTATATCTGTTTCACTCAGGTCCTACTGATGACTTAACAGAAAGATTACCATATGTATTATATTACAAATCGTGTAAAATATGTTCACATCTTTAAAGGATTTTCAACGTCTTAATTTCTAAGTCATCAATAAGACCTGAGTAAAATAGATATAAATGTATGCTTCCCCCCACTTGATCTGATCTAGTCCCCTGCACACCCTCTCTCCACCCACATGATCTCATCTTCCCACACATCCTCCATCACCCCATGCATTACGCTGTGCACCCTTTCCCACCCCATCCAATCTGATCTACACCCCACCTGATCGATCTACTCCTCCCACACACCCCCTCCTCTCCCATCCCACCCAATCTGATATACCCACACACACACTTCCTGCACCCTCTCCCGATCTGATCTATCTCTCACACACCTGCCCCCACCTGATCTACGCCCCTGTGCACCCTCTCCTTGACCCAACCAACCTGAACCTACCGCCCAGGAACCCTCCTCTCACTCCAGCCAATCTGATCTATGCCCCTGTGCACCCTCCCCACCCCACCTGATCAGATCTACCCCCATGCACCCTTCCCACAATCTGATCTATCCCCACGCTCACCCTCCCTCCCACTCAGTCTGATATACCTCCCATACACCCTCCCTCACCCCCATGATCTGATCTATTCCCATGCACCCTCCACCTGAAAGTGGAGGGTGCATAGGGATGCATGCTGCAACTTCACTTCCAGATGGCTTTGCCCTGGAGAACATCATAGAGTTGCAGGCACCAACCTAGACCATCAGGCAATTGCCTACAACTCTGTATTGTGGGGACCGGTGCACCACACAGGCAGACCACAGGGCAGGGGACCCTCTGGGTCCCTCTAAAGCAGACCCAGGGCAGGCTAGAAGTGGGCAGATGCAGGTGTGGACCCCCAAAGCAGCTCCAGGGCAGGCAGCTTCTGCATCTGTCTAAACACACCCACTGTCATGAGTTGCTTTAAGAGCATAATTTTTAGCAAAACCAGGATATCTTTTTAGCCTCCCAAAATAACAGCAAACATCTGCAATAAAGTAGAGGTACCAGTAAGGCAAGAAAGCTACTTGAGTGTATTTGTAACTGTGTTGTTTGGGAAAATACTGCATTTTCAGTGACAGACTGTGCATGTGAGATACACACTGATTTTCTGGAAAGGTATCAGCACCTTATCTTCCAAGTTATTACTAATGGGCTTGCTTGCAAACTAAAATGACAGCTGAAGTCAGTTTCAGTGATGATGAAAGGGACAGGGGGAGAAATCAATGCTAGTCCCTATTTGTTTTTTTCCTGCTTCTCACCAGTAACAAGGGCACCTTCAGTTTAAAGTTCTATTGCTTTGATTGGGAGGGTTGTGCAGATATAGATGTTTAGCTTCTTAGCAAATCAGTAGTCATGGGGCATATACTCCTGGTGAGCCAGGGAATTGATTTGGTGTCCTAATCAACCTATAGCTAACTCTGCACCTGGTACATTCTGGAGCCTCCAAGAGGTTTCTATGTGCTATAATTGTCCAAAGAGTATCATATACCAAAGAGGGAAGCACCACTGTCTCTGGAGTAGCTATTGCACATGGATAACAACTTGAACTCATTGTATATTCAAATCAAATCAAATCAAATACTTTATTGCGTGGCCACAGGCTATTGCAGCAGACAAGCAAACACAGCAATAAATACAAAAGAGTATCAGACAAAAAACTAGCAATATTATTATTGTTAAGCCCAACGGGTCAAAACCTCCTAATGAATGCTATTAAACACCTCTAAGAGGGAACCCAGGAGCTCCTGGTGCGGTCCATCATATAGATGAGAGCAAAAAATTATATGCCCAATAGACTCGACCGATTGTTTGTCAAATGGGCATAATCGTTCGGCATACGGAACCCCAGTATCCATCCCTACAGGACACTGGAGGGAAAGGCATTGAATCGGGCACAACAGAGCAATTGTTTTGCCCTTCCAGAGATAGAGGCAGTAAGATAGGAAGCAATCTGCCCCATCTCTGGAATGGACATCAAATAGTCCCGAATGTGAGGGGCCAGCCTAATCCTACCAACCTCCAACTGGTGTCCTATATCTTCAGATCAGGAGAGCACCTCCTTCCTAAGGGAGGCAAAGGGTTTGTGCTGAAGGTATTCTGGAGAAATACCCATTTCTCTTAGCTGCACCTCAACTATTGAGGACCATTGATCTACAAACGGGTCTTCCAGAACATCCCTTAATAGGAGTGAATTCTGTCCCGATTGCAGTGTCAACCAAAATTTCAAGGCGACCTCCCTAGAGACCTGGGACCATGGTTTTTGGCCCAGCTCCAATTGAATAGCAGCTAAGGGGGTGCCTCGTGGAGTTCCCAGGAGCTTCTGAAGAAATTTGGATTGGTTCCTATCCACTTGGTGAGAAAGAGAGGGAGCCCACAATTCGGCCCCATATAGCAGTTGGGCCCTGGCGTTGCTAAAATAGACCTGAAGGGCTGGAAGGACCTCCATCCTTCCCTGTTTGGCGAAAGGTTTACTGATTGACTGAGCAGGGGCCTGAACCACTCTAAGAGCTCTGTTGACATGCTCCAGCCAGGAGCCAGACCTATGGAACAAAATGCCCAAATAGCGAAACACCTGTACCTGCTGAATTGGAAAACCCTCAGCAGACCAGACCTCGGTTTTCACTTTAGGGGAGAAGACCAATATTTTGGACTTTTCTTGATTTATACTCAGATGATTCTCCTGGCAGAAGGCTGCAAAGGCTTGGAGCTGTCAGTGAAGTCCCACCCAGGTCTACGATAAAAGTGCTACGTCGTCGACATAGCATAAGCAGCTGATGGCGCATGTGTCTAATTTTGGTGGAAAAAAGCGAGGGTCGGCCATGGCAGGGATGACGTCGTTGGTGAAATAATTAAAAGTACAGGGGCCAAGATGCATCCCTGCCTAACACCCAGAGAGGGAAACTGGGGGAGTAATGTGGCCATATCGATCCATTTTAATCACTAGGGATGAATGGACGTGGAGCGAGAAAATCAGGGCCAGTAAACGTTTGTCAATAGATGAGACCAGAAGCTTTCTCCAAAGGGCAGCCCGATCCACCGAATCAAAGGCTTCCCTGAGGTCAAGTAAAGCCACATAAAAGGCCCCATTATGTGCCTTATACTTGGCAGCTAGATGTTGAAGGACAAAACAATGTTTGATCATAGAACGGTCCTGCTGGAACCCGGCCTGTTCTGGAGAGATGACCTTAGCCTGCCCCATCCAATCCACCAGATACTACTATAGCCTTGTCCCAGGCCCCAGGAATCAAGCCAATGTTGTTGATGGCAGTAAACAATACAGCCAGAACTGGCAGTCACCAGTCCTTATGAGCCTTAAGATATTCAGCTCATATAAGGTCCAGGCCGGGAGCACGATTGTTTCGAAAGGACTCCACTGCTGCCTCAATTTCCTCTTCCTGGACCAGGGGCCAAGCAGGGGCTTCCCTAAGCCCATGAAACAAGCTATCCCATTGCTGATCCATAACTCCTCCAGGGGGATTATATAATTCCTCAAAGTGTGTCATCCAAGTTGACGAGGGGAGTGGCGCGGAAGTTTTCTGCTTCCCTCCAGTGGAGGCATTGACCAATTGCCAAAAATCCCTTGCGTCCCCTGAGGAAGCCACCTGCAAAAGAGCTTTCCACTGAACCTCCCAGAAGTCCCTCTTTTTGTTATTAATCAGAATCCTATATTTAGTCCTGAGGGCTGACTATTGAGAGGGCAAAGTACTCACCCGACTCCTTCTATATTCAATATACAAATTTTTCAATTCAGTCCTAGCCAGCCTGCATTCTTTATTGAACCAAGGCTGGTTTATTTTTAAGATTGTAGACACAGGAACCCGTTTCAGCCCTTGAATATATGCCCTCAGATCCGAGGTTAGGTGATTATATAGCTTGAGGGTCTCAACAGGACTATTAGAGGATAACAACTTCTCACAGAGAGAAGAAACAAGGGGCCGAGATTCAAAATCCCTCAGTACATACGAAAGCCCCTCCTCCCAGTGTGGGGCCCATACAGTATCAAACTGTTCCATGTTGGCATCCATCATGGTCTCTGGGATCTGCGAGGTGTCCGAACTTAGGACTGGGATAGAAAAAGAAAATTCCAGAGGAAGATGATCCCCAACCAAAGGAGGGCCCAAGGTGAAATCTGTAATATGGGGAAGAACACCAGCCGATATCAAAAAGAAATCTACTGCACTGGGTCCCTGATGTCCAATAAAGGTAAACTCTCCCTCAATATCATTAAAGCCCAAGCCATTTAGAGCATAAAGTTCTTGGGCCACCAGTAGCTGGCCTAGTCGGATCCCTGAGGAGTTACAATGGACCTTGGATCTGCTAGGACCCAAAAAGTTCATTGGAACATATGTGTGGCCTTCACAATATAAAGCCATGGCCTGATCATCTGAACTCATACGGGCATTGAAATCACCAGCTAGAATAGTTAGACCATTGGGGTATTTAGAAGACAATTCCTCCAATAATTGCTCCAACCTATCCCACATAGAGGTCCGGAAAGAATCAGCGTTACACGGTGGAATCTAACGTGTCATATTATAAGTATTAAGGAGGCAAGCCTAACAACCAACCCCAGTAACAGCTGAGGGAGCACTATATTCTCAATGACCTGGCAAGATATATTTTGTGACAAGAAACAACCCAAACCCCCACATGGCCTGCCCCTGGACATCCAATGGGTTGCTGGAAGGAAATGGGCAGCGTAACCCTCCAATTCTAAAGGGTCCTTAGACCAAGATTCCTGAATTAAAATAATAAAGAACCCTTTTATATAATGTAAAAAATCAGGATCATTGCAATGCCATGCCCAGCCTGCGATGTTCCATGAGCATATTTTAAGAGGGCTGACAGGAACTGGGTGGAATAGTCACGTGGCTGGCATCTGATCCTGGCTACCACAACCCCTGGAAGCCATAGGACTGTCATCGGTTCTTACTAGTAAGGGATCCCGCAATATAGCCTGTTGGACATCAACCACAAATGGCTGCAACAGGCCATCCGTGCGTGGGGAAAGGTTCCCCCTACTCCCATCAGGATCATTGTTGCCATGGGCTCGAGGCTGCTCCTCCCCCCGGCAAAAAACTGTCTGACAACCTGGAGAAGGCTCATCCAACTGGTTAGGTGCCTGCACGGACAGCAACGGGGATCATAAAGGGACCCGACTGTCCTTCCCACTCCCATTCGTGTTCCCAGGACTAAGAGTCATGGGCAGGTCTACCCTAGGGCTTATCAGCAGCTGTGAAGCCTGGGATACCAGAGAGGGCAGAGGGGCTTACCAGCTGTTTAGACACCAACCCGTCTCTGGATATCAAAATAGGGTCAGGCTTTGGTAAATCACTACTAACAGGCAGGGAAACAGCTGACCTTTTGGCTGAGGCTGTTAACAAAGGGGAGATCTTAAGATTTGTATAAGCCTGCACTACATAAACCCCCCAAGCAGCTAGAAGGCGGGCATGCATCCACAAAATCTCTACTATTGATATTGCAGCGAAATGAACCAATACACGATGGGAGGATGAAGATGAAGGCAATAATGAATTACTAACAATGGAACCTGGTTGGATCCGAAGACCCAGAATAGAACCCAAATCCCGTAAAATACAGTATTTGGAGGACCACGCAGGTAAATACCCAGAGGGCAAAGGGACAATATTAAAAAACAGCGCCAGTGGGTCTAACTGCAGGGAGCAAAACATTTGGTTGACAAAAAGCCTAAGATCTGTTTCCCTAAACACTGGCACCTGGGGCCCAAAGTCTTCCTGCAAAACCTGAGTCCCCACTGAAACCAGCGCCTGAGGGAAATTCCTAGCAGGCTGGGACCTATCAGCCTGCTAGGGACTCAGTAGACTCAGAGGCGCTTTTGAAGGTCCACACTGGGCTGGTTAGCGCAGGTGTGATCTCCCGACCTGTCAACAGGATTCAGCTGGAGCTCCCAGCACCTCGAGAGGCTCCGGGGGTTGAGACAATTAGGGACGGTAGGGACCAGCAGCGGGCAGGTTGCAGGTGATAGTAGCCCAGATGGCACACCAAACAGGCGGGTATATTCAGATGTGATAGTACCATGGGTGGCCACGCTTTGACCTGCATAGCCACCTGCAGTACCATCATGTCTGAAATGGCCTGCCAGATGTATCCCCAGGCCAAACCCTGGGTTTTCCCAGACCGTGGCGGTTTTTAGCCTAGCCTGTACCTCAGGCGCATCGCCAAGGCACAGACCAAGCTAAGTACTGCCACAGCCCAGGGAACACATCCAGACTGGGGTAGAGCAGGCGGTCATGTGTGATGGCCCTCTCTACATGACCCTGGTGTGGGCCCAGGGCTATTCCAGGAGGTTGCCACCTTTTAGGGATGAGGGTGAGCTGTGCTCGGGAGCACAGGAGGATGGGACATGTGGACCCATGCCGATACGTTGCTCTGTCCTCTCCCTCCCTGTCCAGGACCCCGAAATGTCTGTTTGGTGGCCGGGCTAGATCTGCCTGGGAAGAGGGCCCTCAACCTGGGCAGGATCAAAATGTGATGGCGTCATGCACTGTCACATTTAAAAATACCCTCAGAGTGCTTTCACACATGCAGGAATATGTCCTTTGAAGGTCCAGAGAGGGGAAGTGCATGCAAATGAGGTACATCTTTGATCACATGGGAATGCCCAGAGGTACGTGATTGAAGCTTTTATGTACATTTACAAAGGTGATTGACCATCAATCACCAGTGGCCACAATCCCAAACCTCTCCACATGGAATCCACGTGCGCTCCATGTGGATTCAATGCATTCCCAATGGCCATACGTGTGGGTTGTGCGCATGTGCACATGTGCAGGTTGGCCAAGGGATCCGCGGGGCATGGGATCAGCCCATTTGTAAATGCATCTACAAGCTTCAGTCGCACCTCAGGGCATTCCCATGTGAACAAAGACACACCTGATTTGCATGTGTATTCCCTCTCTGAAGCTTAAAAACATGTATCCCTGTGAAAATGCTCTCAGTTATGCCTTCCTGCAATATATGGCAGATGGGATGTAGGAAATTATATCTGGAAAAGCAAGGAGCTGGCTTTTCTGGTCATATGGGATTGCGGTGTCACTTGGAGCTACACAACTTGTCGGCTACATAAGGCCATTAGAAACTCATATCATGAATTCTTCTGGTATAATATCAGCCTATAAATATGAAAAATATATATTATTATTAACCACCATCTTTGAGGAAGAAAATCACATGCAAAAATGGATTCACATGAAATACTAGGCATCTATGGACCAATTATAGGTACAAGTGTTTTTGTGGTTCTTCCTTCTGTGCATGTGTCAGTTTTTGTTTCATGTATGAAAAAGTCTGAAAATGCCACAAGGCAAGATGAATGTGAATTAAACATATGAATGTGTTTTATGGAGTGTTTATGTTGTGAAACACTCTGAATACCATATGGGCAGAGGTGTGTGTGCTATAAAGTTAAAACATGATGATGATGATGATGATGATGATGGTTTACTACTATTAGTACTACTACTACTAATAATAATGAATAATAACAACAATAATAATAACCATAATAACAACATAGTCAACTTTCCAGTGTTTTGTCATAGGCTGAGTTAGTTGGATTCAAATAAGTGCAAGAATCTGCTTGAAGAGAAGAAAACAAAGAAACACACATGCTGATTATATACACCTTTTCAGACCAAAATGCCCCATGTAAACTTTGGATAAGCATTCAAGATTTTAGACATTACCCAGACTTATACAATTCCAAGTCTTTTGGCTTGTAATTATTTTTATGGCACTCTGTTAACACTTGATACTCAACCAAACCCTCCAAACCTTTTTCACCTGTCAAGAGAAGGGCAAATGTTTTGATCATTGCATGAGTTTCTGTTAGTTTACTTGATAATTGAGACACTGAGGAACTTGGGTTTCTATTACATGTATTTAGTAATCAAGATACTGGGAAACTTTCTCAGTTCACTGTACCATAAAACAAGTTGATTCATTAGAAACATATAAGAGGGAGAGAGGAAAAGAGAGAGATCTCTTTACCATTAAAATTTACAAACAATAATATTTCAAAAACTTGAATTTAAGCACACATTGGTTACTAAAATTAGTCTTTGTTCTTCCATGTGACTCTAATTCTGATTAGCATTGCCTTACAGAGATTTATTGAATTCTAATCTGTTTACTAATATTTTCTCCAAAATACGTTCTTACAATAAAGAGAAATTAAATATACCTCAGGCACTGAAAGTCAGAGTCTTAAAGATAAGAGAGAATTAGGCAAGTGTTCTTAAATCTCAGACAGCTGGGAATGAGCAATAGGAAAGATTTCCCTGTGGTTTCCTCTGAAGCATCCAGTACTGGCCACAGTTGGAGAAAGAACATTGGGCTAGGCAAACCATTGGCCTCTGGTCCACTATGGTACTTAAGTTCTTATGCTGTTAAATGTCATGTACACAACCAACATCCTTTCTCCATATTAGCATGGAATTCATTATACAGGTCTAAATCAGTTCTGCCAGGCTGATTAAACAGGCAACAGCTGATGAATGGAAAACATTTTTAGAAACTGTAGATAATAAAAGAAGACAGAGTACCTGATCCAGCTTCCAATGAAATTCTGCAGGACGAAAAGTATCAGCCTGGTCAAAGTCTTTACGCAAGAGAAACACAAGACGACAGTTGTGCACATATAGTGCATAGTGGTGTCGATTCATTTCTAAAACAAAAAACAAAACACAGAATTATTGATTTTTAAAGCACTGAAGGTTCATAATACTTTTATAAAGCACAATTCTTCAGTTCCTTTGCACTAATGCAAATTCCATTCACCTCATTACATCTTGGGTCAGCACAAAGAAATATACCCTTTTTACAAAAGAGAGTATATTCATGACATTCTTATTTCAGAATCATGTCTCATCATGGACCATCGAGCACCTTCAGGAATAATGTTCTATCAAGTCAGCTTATGGGGAAAAAAATAGCTCAGCACAGCTGCACAATTAATATTTAATCTAACTGATCTCAATTAACATTTAGTTCTACTTACCCCCAAATCTAAAACATGAAAAACCAATTTCCCCCATTTTATCAACCCTTACACATAAATTCAACAGCTGTTTTGAAGTTATTCAAAAATATAAAATCTACCCTACACATAATAGATTATTGAATCTATATAATTTCCCCAGATACAGTTAAGTTGGGGGGGGGGGGGGGGAAGGTTCTGCATCTTTTCCAACTACAGCAGAACATTGTTTAGCTAGATTGTCTCGGTGAAACATGTTTCTTGTTTAGAGTAAATCTGACTTCAGAAGAGTCGAGATCAGTTGATATTCCATTGTAATAGTAATAGATTACTATGTAATAATATGACAGGGTACTATTACACTGTAATAGTAATCCAAATTAAACAAAATATGCAATAATAAACACTGGAATAAGAATAAAAAGAATATGCTTAAGTGTCTATATACAAATTCGAGAAGTCTAAAAAGTAAGATGGGAGAATTAGAGGGTTTGGCACTAAATGAAGATATAGGCCCTTTTCACACAGACACTCTAACATTGATAAAATGGGTGTTACATTTATTATACATGTTGCAGGGCTGCTCTATGGGTACACTGCAACATATATAATAAAATGTAACACCCATTTTATCAGTGGGTGATTTCAGACGTGTCAGGCCCAGAGGCCCAACACGCTGAATCTCTGGTGGGGAATCTCGGGTGGGGAATCCCCGCCTGAGATTCCATCTCGGATCCCGGACAGTGATGAAGCCAGCCGTCCTTTATACATGCTGGCTTCCATCATGCTAGGGAATCTCAGAGGGGGCGGGGCCGTGTGGTGTAACATGTGCCCACACAGCCCCACTCCCCTGGCCTCCTGCCTTTGGGAAGACAGGCGGGCACAGCAGTCAATGTGGCCACGATCTGATCCCATACCATGGTCAGGGCCACGATCCATGATGGGCCAAGGTAACAGACATTACCTTTGGCCCATCACAGATCGTGGTCAAGCTAACCATGGTTCTGGGAGTGGGGTCGGAACCATCCTCGGAACCATGGTTAGCTTTGACGCCCACCAGAGATTCCCTTTGGTGAACATCTGGCAGGGCTCAAACAGTGGTGCACGGGATCACAGCCACCACACTGAATCCACTGTGATTCAGAGTGGTTGACTGTGATCTAGGGTGTTTTCAGATATGATGCTAACCCCACTTTAACTGCACTTCAACATTTCTTATGCATGTTGCAGGGCTGCATAGGGCACCAACACAGCCCTGCAACATGCATAAGAAATGTTCAAGTGTGGTTAAAGTGGGGTTAGCGTCATGTCTGAAAACACCCCTTGTCTCGTCTGAAATTACCCAGTGTTAGAGTGTCTGCGTATTTCCAGACGTTACAAGATCACAGTCAACCACAGTGAACCACGGTCAATTTTGCTGTGGGGCCAAAGTGCCCTGAACATCTGTTTGGCGGCCACCAGATGTTCACCACGACCGATTCCCACATGGGGTCAATTTCAACCATGCTTCCCAGGCTCCCCGCGGGACAAGCTCCGAAAGCGTGGTCAAAGTGTTTCCCGGCGGGAAGCAATAAAAAGTAACGTCTGGTCAGCGATCACGGCCTGGAATCCCCGGTGGGATTCTGGGCCATGGTCAAAGCGACTGGGCGCTGCGGCCACTTTGACTGCAGCACCCACCTGTCTCCCCAGAGGACAAGTGGTGGGGGAGCGTGGGTGGGCAGGGCCATGTGGCTGCACACTGTGCCGCGCGGCCCCGCCTCCTCCCCGATTCCCCACTTGGATCAGCCGGCACGTCTATTCAGGCCATTGTTTGACCATGGGGAGTGGTTATTTCATTCACTCCCTCCGGGGATTCACTGGGATGAATCGGACCAGCGTAACGTCTGAAAATACCCTTAGTGTGAAAAGGGCCATAGACATCATGGGAATCTCAGAGATCTGGTGGAATGAGGATAACCAATGGTACACTGTAATACTGGAGTACAAAATTTTTCTGTTTTTAGGGGGATTTTTAGTTTTAATTTTTGTGTTTTATTGTTATTTTACTTATTGTTATTCTTATGTTGTAAGCCGCCCTGAGATGCCATGGGCATGAGGGGGTGGCTAAGAAATACAAATAAATAAATAAAATAAATAAAAATATATAGTAACAACAGAGTAAATCAAGCAGGTGGGGTGGTACTTTGTTAGAGACAGCATTGAGTTAAGCAGGATTAGAATTTTACAGGACGTGAAATGTACTCTGGAATCTCTATGGATAGAAATTCCATCTGCAACAGTGGGACTATACTATCAACCACCTGATCAGGATGGTGAAACTGACCGTAAAATTGTAAGATATCAGTCAGGTTACTAAAGTGGGAAACACAGTAAAAAATGGGTGGTTTCAATTACCCTAATATTGACTGAGTGAATGTCTCCTCAGGGTGTGATGTGGAGGCAAAGTTTCTAGATGCCATATATATTTGTTTCTTGGAGCAGCTGGTTCTGGGACCTATGAGAGGAGGAGCTATGTTGGATCTAGTATTAAGTGGAGCTCATGACCTTGTGCAAGGGGTAACAGTGGTAGAGCCATTTGGTAATAATGACAATAATATATTCAAATTGGACATAGCTATAGCTAAAAAACCAAAACCCTACCACAGGAACATTTAATTTTAAAAGGGGGAACTATGTAAAAATGAGGAAACTAGTTGGAGGGAAACTAAAAGAAGCAGCTGTGAGGGTTAAATGCATGCAAGAGGCATGGTGATTGTTTAAAAACACCATCTTGGAAATGTAGATTAAATGTATTCCACAAATAAAAAAAGATAGCAAGAGGACCAAATGTTTGCCAGTGTGATGAAACGGGGAGGTGAAGGAGGGTGTTAGAGCAAAAGGGCATCCTTTTAAAAATTGAAAGGTAGTCCTAATAAAGTAAATAGAAAAGAGCATAAGCGTTGCCAAATTAGATGCAAAACATTAATAAGATAGGTCAAGAGGGAATTTGAGGAGCAACTTGCTAAAGACACAAAAAATAATAGTAAAAACATTTTCAAGTACATCAGAAGCAAGAAGCCTCAGAGTCAGTTGGGCCATTAGATGACCAGAGAGTGAAAGCAGAGCTCATGGAGAATGTGGGCATTGCAGAGAAGCAGAATGAATTATTTGCTTCGGTCTTTACTGTTCAGCGGTGGATGTTGGAGAGATACCCACGCTGGACCAAGTCTTTGTAGGTGAAGAATCAGACCTGTCACAAATGAGTGTGACTCTGGAGGAGGTGCTAGAGCAAATTGACACACTAAATAGTAACAAATCACCAGGACCAGATGGTATACATCCCAGAGTTCTGAAGGAACTCAAATATGAAGCTGCAGTCCTACTGTGGGTAATTTGTAACCTATCACTAAAATCTGCCACTGTCCCAGAAGATTGGAAGGTAAATGTAACACCAGTGTATAAAAAGGGTTCAAGAGGTGATCCTAGAAACTAAGTATAGGCCCTTTTCACACAGACACTCTAACACTGATAAAATGGTGTTACATTTTATTATACATGTTGCAGGGCACCCATAAAGCACACCTGCAGCCCTACAACATGTATAATAAAATGTAACACCCATTTTATCAGTGTTAGAGTGTCTGCGTATTTCCAGACGTTACAAGATCACAGTCAACCACAGTGAACCACGGCTGTCTCTTATACACATCTAGATGTGTATAAGAGACAGAGGGTGAGCTGTGCTCGGGAGCACAGGAGGATGGGACATGTGGACCCATGCCGATACGTTGCTCTGTCCTCTCCCTCCCTGTCCAGGACCCCGAAATGTCTGTTTGGTGGCCGGGCTAGATCTGCCTGGGAAGAGGGCCCTCAACCTGGGCAGGATCAAAATGTGATGGCGTCATGCACTGTCACATTTAAAAATACCCTCAGAGTGCTTTCACACATGCAGGAATATGTCCTTTGAAGGTCCAGAGAGGGGAAGTGCATGCAAATGAGGTACATCTTTGATCACATGGGAATGCCCAGAGGTACGTGATTGAAGCTTTTATGTACATTTACAAAGGTGATTGACCATCAATCACCAGTGGCCACAATCCCAAACCTCTCCACATGGAATCCACGTGCGCTCCATGTGGATTCAATGCATTCCCAATGGCCATACGTGTGGGTTGTGCGCATGTGCACATGTGCAGGTTGGCCAAGGGATCCGCGGGGCATGGGATCAGCCCATTTGTAAATGCATCTACAAGCTTCAGTCGCACCTCAGGGCATTCCCATGTGAACAAAGACACACCTGATTTGCATGTGTATTCCCTCTCTGAAGCTTAAAAACATGTATCCCTGTGAAAATGCTCTCAGTTATGCCTTCCTGCAATATATGGCAGATGGGATGTAGGAAATTATATCTGGAAAAGCAAGGAGCTGGCTTTTCTGGTCATATGGGATTGCGGTGTCACTTGGAGCTACACAACTTGTCGGCTACATAAGGCCATTAGAAACTCATATCATGAATTCTTCTGGTATAATATCAGCCTATAAATATGAAAAATATATATTATTATTAACCACCATCTTTGAGGAAGAAAATCACATGCAAAAATGGATTCACATGAAATACTAGGCATCTATGGACCAATTATAGGTACAAGTGTTTTTGTGGTTCTTCCTTCTGTGCATGTGTCAGTTTTTGTTTCATGTATGAAAAAGTCTGAAAATGCCACAAGGCAAGATGAATGTGAATTAAACATATGAATGTGTTTTATGGAGTGTTTATGTTGTGAAACACTCTGAATACCATATGGGCAGAGGTGTGTGTGCTATAAAGTTAAAACATGATGATGATGATGATGATGATGATGGTTTACTACTATTAGTACTACTACTANCACTGATAAAATGGTGTTACATTTTATTATACATGTTGCAGGGCACCCATAAAGCACACCTGCAGCCCTACAACATGTATAATAAAATGTAACACCCATTTTATCAGTGTTAGAGTGTCTGTGTGAAAAGGGCCATAGACTAGTGGGCCTGATCGTGCTGGGCAAACTCGTGGAAACAGTTAAGAACAGAACTACTGAGCATATTGATAAACATGGCATAATAGGGAAGAGTCAACATGGATTTAGGCAGGGCTGAACTCTAGGTTTGTGGGGCCATGTGCAAAGTCTTGGTGTGGGGTCTAATTTGCATAATTATTTGTATAATTTGCCCTCATATCTGTCACATCCCATCAGCCCTACCGCTTACCCCTTAGCTTCCCACACAGTGTCCCCTCGCTATTGTCCTGGGTGTGACATATTGTATCTCTCACTATTGTTAGTAAATACAAGCTCCCAGATGCAGCTCCATGATAAAGATGATTTAAATTCATAGAGACTCTCTTCTCCCCTATATCTCTGACTAATAGTTTCTAGTGGACTTGCATGAGGAATTAGAGTTTAAAAGGGAAAAAAATTCAAAACTGAAAATATTACTTTTTCAATTGCACCAAATTGAAGTATTTATCACTCTGATTTTGTTTTTCTTTATTGTTTTTTCTTTCGGGAAGGAAAATGTTACCATTTTACGGGATGCTCACTTTACTTAGGCCATTTTTACACTGGCTGCGGCATGCGGGGGGGGGAGGGGTTGGGTTATCAGTGTTTTCCTTATGAAGAGAGGCTTGATGGGTTAGGGCTCTTCAGCTTGGAGAAGAGATGACTGAGAGGGAACATAAAAGAAGTTTATAAAAGTTTGAGTGGTGTGGAACACATAAGTAGGGAGGGGTTATTTACCCTCTCTAACAGGACAAGAACAAGAACAAGAGGACATTCCTTGAAATTAACTGGCAGCAGATTTAAAACAAATAAGAGAAAGTATTTTTTCACTTAGCGCACAATTAACTTGTGGAAATTACTGCCAGAGGAAGTGGTCAAGGCTGGTAGTATAGCTAGTTTTAAAAAGGGATTGGATAAGGTCCTTGGAACACAGGTCCATTAATGGCTAATTGGCTATTAGCCACGTAGGTTTGGGGGTCATAGCCTCTTACTGTTGAGGACTGGAACAACAGGGAATGGATTGCCATTGTGACCTGTTGGGTACTTCTCCAAAGAGACAGAAATTGGCCAGTCAGAGACATAATGCTGGGCTTGATGGACCATTGGTCTGGCACTACTTATGATCTTATCTTCTTATTGTGTTTGAAAATTGCAGGGAACAAAAAACATGTTCAGAATAAGGAAGGATCCACATCCAGGTGGAGAGCTACAGACACGATTTTACTGCAGAGGTTCCCTATCTTTAGACTGCAATTTGAGAAGCACCATCCATAGATGGGGTTGAGATCCTGATTGATATTTTATTTCAGAGGTGGGCAAAGTTTACATGAGTGAAGTTAAGTAAAGCACAGGACCATTAAAGCAGTGCAGGGCCCAAGACGAGGCCTGGTCAAGCACTGCATTTGAACTGCCCAAGAGCCAGTTTGCCCACCCGTTTTATATATTTTGCATGCTTCTCTGGCAGGCACAGGAGTGTATACGTGTGTCAAAGGGTGTTTTCAGACATGACACTAACCCCAGTTTAACCACACTTGAACATTTCTTACGCACGTTGCAGGGCTGTATTGGTGCCCTATGCAGCCCTGCAACATGCATAAGAAATGTTCAAGGGTGTTTTCAGTCGTTACGGGCGGCCGTTTCACCACAGTGGATTCTCGGTGGGGGTGAACAAAACAACCACCCCCCAGGGTGAATAAAAGCCCCGAATAGATGTGACGGGACCGGGACCATGACCGGGAATCGGGCCGCCAGATCACGGACCGGGGCAGCACAACAGACATGACTCCGATTCCCAGCTGTGGTCAAAACACCCAGAACCCACCGGGCAGGGGCGAGACACAGACATGGCCACCAGAGGGCAAACGAAGCCAAAAGGCACAAAAGGGAACGCCCACACAAGGGAAATGGGAAGGGAGGGGGGAGAGGGAGAAGAGCAGGACAGGTACCACACACAGCAGGCACACAGACAGCGGGGCCACAGCAGAACACACAGCACGAGCACACGCCCGGGCACACGCACACACACACGCGCGCGCCCGCACAAGGGAAAGGAAGGGAAGGGGGGCACGGGTGACCGGACAACACACAAGGCACAACGGGAGCAAGAGGGGAGAGACCAGGATAGGGAAGGGGGGGGAAACCTGCAATGTGCTCGGCCAGGTGGAAACCCCCCCAGCAGAACTGTCCACACGGGCACCCCCACAACAACACAGGCAGTCCCAGAATGGGGGGCCCCAGGAGCTCTGGTCCAAGGCACAGCAGGGGCCCACAATGCACAGAGAGCCGCCCAGGAAGGATCCAGGAGGCGCTCGGAGACCCCTCCACTGCTGAGGGGCAGGTGTTGGGCAGGCAGGACAGCCAGTGCAGCGCTGCAGGTCCAAGGATGCACACACCCACCAGAGGAGGCACCGAGAGCCAGTTCAGGGGCCCTGGAACCCCCAGGTCACACAAGCACACAGGAGAGGGGGGGTGCGGGCAGCAGGTGGCACCGCTGGCGAGTGGGGACAGGTCGCTGGATGCAGCCGGGTCAGTGAGGCCATGCAGAGTGCTGCACCCAGGCACTAGGGAGAGCAACACCAGAGGGGAACCCCGGTTATGCAGGCTGACTGGGGGGTGGGGCCCAGAGGGGGCCCAGGGCCACAGGCAGAGGCAGCAGCAGCAAGGCAGGCACATCAGGGAGGGAGCAGCCATCAGAGATGGGCCCCCCCGGACAGGGGCGGGAGCCCACATGGGGGCAAGACACCGGGGGACTGGGAGGAACACCGGGACTCACAGGCCACAGCTGGGGACCACCGCGGGCCCTGGGGTTGGGTGCCCCGCTTGGTGAACCAGGTGGGGCCAATGGATCAAGCCCCGGCGGTACCCCAACACGGACACGTGGTGGGCTATCAGGTAGTAGGCCTAAAAGGGGTCCTTCAGGGACAGCCCCAACTGCACATCCGACTGGGACCACACACCCATCAGGGCTGACAGCTCTGCCACCGAAGGCTCCGCCATACAGCAGGCAGCAGAAGAGGGCCAAGGAAGATGTCCCAGCTCCAGCAGCTGGTGGTACACCACCCCACGGGTGCACTGGTACCCACGCGCCCCGTGAACACAGGCAAAGTAGGACACAGCCAAGGCAGGGCCCCCCTCAGCAAGGCACAATGTGAAGGCGCCCAGGCCTCACACACTCAGCACAGACACGGTCTCAGCTCCGGACCAGGGCACATGAGTACACCGCTTGTCCGGGAGGCACCCATCGGGGAAGCGAACAAGGCCCAGGGTGTCCGCATGCAGCTGGCAATCACGAGCACTCACCTCATAGCCGAAGTAGCAAAGTCCAAAGCTCAAGCTCGCAAAGGCACCCGCACAGCTGGCAGGGCTGCCCAGGAGCAGCTGCATGGCCGGGGTATGCCACAGGTCACACAGAGACATGGTCTCGCGGAAGGTCCAGATATGGGGGGCCCCATGGGGGCCGGGAAGCGGGAGCCCAGTGGATGGGCAACCAGCCATGGTCCAGAGAGACAGGGAGAATAACACCAAGAACAGGGGGGCCCACATACCCTCATGGCCCGGGGGGGGGACCTCGGTGGGTCCCAGGGACAGGACAACAGGCCTCAGGCAGCAACAGTGTTGTGGAACGGAGCGAGGCGTGGGGTGCGGACCCGGCACAGCTGCATAACACAATAGCACACACAGTCCAGCTAATCGGACCTCCAAGGCCAAGTTGTAGCAAACAGGGGGTGGGGGAAGGGGGGTGATGCTGGATGGAATGCAGCTGCTCAGGGAGCATGCAGACCCGCGTGCCCATGCAGGGGCGAGGCCCAGTGCGCTGCCTGCAGGTGTACCCACGTGCACGCAATCATACCCCAACACCCCATGGGGAGGGCACCCGGCTAGGGGCCCACCCCCCGGCCAGACCTGCCATCAGAGGCCCTGTATAACAGTTCATCTCCCCCCCTGGGGCCCCACCACCATGCAGCGGGACAGGGCAGCCGCCTATTGGATGCACCTCATGGTCGCAGTCGAGTGGGTCCGCAACTACACAGAGCAACTGCGCCGCCTTACCACGGAGGTACACCTGGCTGTCCGGCTGCAGGTTTCCCTGGCCTGGAGAGCTGCACGGGCCCACAGGACACACCACAGGTGCAGGAGAGCCCGTGCTCACCTCAGGACACTGAGGGTCTCCGGGGCAGATTGGCAGGCAGTGAGCCAGAGCTGGACCTGGCCCGCAGCGCTCCGCAAGGCTTCCAGGAACCTCCTGTGGGCAAGGGAGATCATACACCGGGCATCCCTGCTCATTATGCCCATTGACAGACAGAGCGCCCACAGACATGGTGGGCTAGGGCACTGGCCCAGTGGGAAGAACCAGCCTGGAGACCCCACTTCAGGATGGACAAGTGCACCCTGCTCCACCTAGCGGAGCTCCTTACACCCTGGCTGGAGCATCAGCACGCCTCCATGCGGACCCCCATCCCCATGGTCCAGCAGGTGGAAATAGGGGTCTGGGCCCTCGCTACACCCGACTCCTGCCGGTCCGTGTCCCAGCACTTTGGGGTAGGGCTCAGCACTGTCGCCTGTATCCTCCGGGATGTGTGCGAGGTGGTGGAGGGTGTGCTCCTGGACAGAACGATCCAGCTGGTGGACCAGGGGGCCGTGATGGTGGGATTCACGGCCGGAGGCTTCCCCAACTGCATGGGAGCCGTGGACGGCACCCACATAGAGATACTCCACCCCTCCTCCGGGGAGGCGCTAGAATATGTGAACAGGCACGGGTATTACTCCCTGCAGCTGCAGGAGGTGGTGGATCACCAGGGCCGGTTCATAGACATCTACACGGGCAACTCCGGCCACAGTCATGACACCAGGATCATGACCATCTCCCCCTTCTTTGCATGGATGTTCTGGGAGGACTTTGCTGACATGGGCATGAGATGGATCGAGGGGGTCCCGATGCCCCCCTGTATCCTGGGGGACCCTGCCTATCCCCTGACCTGGTGGTTGATGAAGGTCTACCCTGTACCGTGGACCCTGGCAGAGGTGCTACACAATACCCACCTGTGCTCCAGCCAGACCGTGGTAGAGCGTGCCTTCGGGGCCCTCAAGCAGTTTTGGAGGAGTGTTTCTGGCCGGCTTGATTACACCGTGGTGACCTCGTCCCTGGTGATCAGTGCCTGTTGTGTGCTCCACAATGTATGCGAGATAGAGGGGGCAGCCCTGGAGTACCCTGAGCCCCACCGGGACCCCGGTCTGGTGCCCCTGTACGTGAATGCCGAGAACCCCAGGGAGTTCCGTTATGCAAAGCGGATCTGGGATGTCCTGGCGAGGCATATCGCCTGGGGGGCCCAGGTGTGAGGGCGTCCCCCCCAGGCCCACCCTTGGGGTACCTTGGCCATGCCCCTGCACGGTTGCCCCCCCACCCACAAATGGGCCTGGCAGCCATTATAGTGCTTGCACCATTTATTGCACCCACGTGTACACATCCACCCTGACCGTCCACCCAGGTTGTGCCCTGTCCCCTACAGTGCCCCCATCACACTGCCCTTCCCCTCCCACCCCTTCCCCCAATCCCCCTCATTTCCTTGGTCATCCCTGTGAGCACCCGGTGGGGGCCATGGAGCCCTGGGAGCTTTCCTCCCCCCCCTGCTGTCCGTGTTCCCTGCAGTGTCCTGAGCTGCCTCCTGCTCTGGGAATGGGGCCGCAAGTGGGGGGGAGGGGTGGTCCGGGACCCGGGGTGGCCCCCTGGGAGGCTGCACCCTCCAGAGCACAGGGGGCACCGGGAGGCAGATGTGCAGCCCCTGAGGGTGCGGAGGTGACTGGGGTGCCTGGGCGGAGGGTGGGGCCACCTAGGGTCCCGGCATTGGGACATGGGCAGGCAGGGTGCCCGGGGGTGTGCCTGCCATCACATAAGCACACATCATGCCGGCGTGCAGGAGCAGGGAGGTCCCAATATCATGGGACCTATCCATCTTTGCTGAGTACTCCAGCACCATGCCTGTGATGGCCTGCTCCAGCCTCCTGAGTGCCTCCACCTGCCTGCTGTGTTCCCGGAGCTACCACCTCTGCTCCAGGTGCACCTCAGCCTGGAGCCTCCTGTCCTTTGCCTCCGTCCACTCCAGGGACCGCTTGATGGCTGCCTCCATCCAGTCCATGGCCGCTATCATCCTCTCCCCCTGTTCTGCCGAGGTCTGGATGATCTCCTCTGCCTGTTCCTCCCTCCGCCTTTGAACCCGTGCCTGGTACTCCCTCATGCACTGAGCTGGGGCCACAGGCCCTGGGGACGCTGGCTGCTGGTGTTGCCCTGTTGGTACGGGAGGGTGAGTCCGATCCTTCCCCAGGCCCCTGCCCCCTGCCCGGGATGGGTCAGGGGCCCCTCAGGCCCCTGGGTGTCTCTCCAGGACCCTCCCTACCCCTCGACCCTGGCCCATCCCACCCCCTCCAACTGCCTGGGGACCCCCTCTCTGCACCCCAGAGTGCCCTCCCTACTGGACCGCGTGCCTCACCTGGTTCCTGCCCTGCTGGCTGGGCTCCTCGGTGGCTGCCTGCTTGGTCACCTGGGTCTGGTCCTGGGGTGTTCCATGGCCTGCAGGTGAGGGGGGGTTGTGGGTGTAGGGGTGTGCGATTGGGCGACCTAGGGAGGAGCCCCCTCCCACCTTGCCGGTGGGGGGCCTGGGGCTGGCCCTGGCCCCTCCGTCCCCACCACCCTTGGCCCTTGGTCCCATGGGCCCGGTCCCTCCCCCCTCCGGGTTGCCTGCTTACCCTCAATGTCCATCTCGGATCCCTCTGAGTCCGGCCCCTCGGTGTGAGAGTGCTCCCCCATGGACCACTGTCTGAGGGTGATGAGGGTGCCAGCCTCGGACTCCGCGTGCCCGGCCTTGGTGTGTGTGCTCTCCAGGCTGCTGTCAGGGGGGGGCTGCAGGTCCCGGAGGTCCCAGGGCGTTCCTCCTGGGGGTCCAGGGTCCTGGAGCTTGTGTCTACTAGTGGGGCAACGAGGGGAGGGGGTACCTCAGCCCATTCCCTGCCCTGGACCACAGTGCTCCCGACGAGCCTTGGGCCAACTATGGACCCCATCATGTGCAGGATGCGGTCCAGGGCATCGTAGAATGGGGCTGTCCAGGCACCATGTCTGAACCGCCTATTGTTGTCCCGGATGGCCTTGTACCCCCTCTTCAGCTCCTTGGCCTTGGAGCAGCACTGTGCCATGGTGCGATGGTGCCCCGCCGCCTCCATGTCCCGCACTATGTCCTGGTAGAAATGCTGGTTGCGCTGGTTGAGCGTGAGCTCCAGCTGGTACTCCAGGGTTCCCCCATATCCTTATGAAGTCCCGGGTCTCCTAGAGCCCCCACTGGCCCCCTCTGTGGAAGACCTTCCTCCTTCTTCTCCACCGTGGGTTGTCCTCCTCCGCCTCCGCCTCCATTCGGGAAGGGCCGGTGTCCTCCGGGGGCTCATCAACCCGGGCCCTTTTCTGTGTCTGCAGGGACAGGGGGTGGGGGGGGATAGGGTTGGGTGCGGGTCTGGCCCCCTCGCAGGGTGCCCCTTCCCCCTCCTCCCTGCCTGGTCCCTGGGCATGCCCCGTGCCCCCCTGGGTGCCCCTGAGCCCCCTGTTCCCCTCCCCTTGATTCCCCTTACCCGTTTCCAGGGTGCCTCCACCTCCCCCGGTCTGGCTGTTGTCCCCGGGGTGTCATGTCCCGGCAGCTGCGGGTGTTGTCCCTGCACCTCCTCCATCGTCAGCATGACCCCCTGCTCCCCCTCCTCCACCTGCGCTCCCTCCACCGCTGCCCCTTCCTCCTCCTCCTCCTCCTCCACTATCGCTTTCTCTCCCGCTGCTCTCTTCTGCCTCCCTCCTCGTTCCATCCTGCCACGCTTGCCTGTTGCAGATTTCCCTTTAAATCTCCCTCCGGTGGTTGTGTTGTTGCTGGTTGCCTGGCAGCAGCGCTGCGTGCATTGTTCATGCCTGGGGATCGTTTCCTTTGGTTCCATCGGGTGATTGGCATCCAGATGTTACTTTTTGTTGGTTCCCAGTGGGGATCTCTTTGACCACGCTTCCCGGGATATTCCCCCGGGGAGCCCGGGAAGCGTGGTTGAAATTGACCCCATGTGGGTATTGAGCGTGGTGAACATCTGGCGGGCGTCGAACAGACGTTCAGGGTGCTTTGGCCCCGCCACGGAATTGAGCGTCGTTCACTGTGGTTGAGCATGATCTCATAACGTCTGAAAATACCCCAAGTGTGGTTAAACTGAGGTTAACGTCACATCTGAAAACACCCAAAATGAGGTCACATTGGCAATAAGTTCAGAAACAATTCTCCTACGGCATTTTAAATAAGGCAGTGGAGGACTGATGTCTTTTGAAGATATTTTAAATAGAATAGACTCACCTGTCTTATCAGAATTACAGAAAATTGTTTCTTTTTCAGCTCTCAGTCCTGGAATGGGTCCATGTTTCATCCACATAGTGATGGTGAATTGATCAGTTAGGTTCTTTGGTACTATTCCATCTGGAATTTTGGCTCCTTGTTTGCCGTCAAATTTAAAAATCATGTCATTGCTGTCTACCAGGAGACCAGTTGCCCAGTTTGTTGTGGCACTGGGAGTAGGTAATAAGTCGATGGCACCTGAGGATGCTCCTGCAGATGAAATATAATGAACAGAGTTATGAGATTCTAATGAGAAAGCTGTTTAGCTGTAATCACTACAGATCAGATCCTGGTATGATTACTCCTGTTTAGAAAAAAAAATCTGATGTTCTAATTGGCTTCAATATCAGAGTGTTGAGAAAAACTTCACACTGTTCCACTCATAACACAGAGGCATGAATTTTTGATGTGGCACATCTAGGTCACATTATCTAACATTCTGTGAAGTACTTCACATATGTCAATGGTTTAGCCCTGCACACAAGGTCAAGCCCTTGCAACAGGTCAGGCTCCCTATGGACAAGAGAATCCATCCATCACAGTGCTCCATGGAGCTGGGACCACCTCTCATTTCATCAGGACTGGGCATAGAAGAGCTCAGCTGAGTTATGAGTGGGCTCAAATCACTTCAGTGGTTGGGCTTGAGCCTGATCTTTGAGACTGAGCAGAGCTCTAGTTAGTGACCTTCAGATCAATGTTTAATTTTAACTTTGAAGAAACCTGATCTTTTCTAGGCTTTTGGACCAATTTAACGTCTCCCATATCAGCAGAAGAAACCCATCACTCACACATAATTTTATGTTAAAACACTTTAAATCCCATCTTAAAGGTCAGCTCTAGAACTGACCTAAACCCAAACAAGTACAACTTAAGGTGGTTTAACAAACATATGGACGCTAAGGAGGCAACCCTTCACCATTAAAGTCAATGGGAACTAAGCCATTGACTTCAAGGGATGAGGGATTGCACCCTAAGCAACATAAGAAGCATTAACCTCCATCTTTAAAATTAATGAGAGTTTTGCCATTGACTTCAATGGGTGGAGGATTGTATCCTAAGGCCCACCAGTGCCAATCCCAGACTGGACACTCCCAGAGGTGTGACTCCCAGGGGTAAGGCCTGCTGTGAACAAGGAAAGAGTGCTCATTATGCATGTTATGGCACTTAACATTTACTCCTGACTGTTCATATGATCATTAAGTACCTGGTTAACCTTCCTCTGAATAATTTCTTTGATTAGTGTGAATGGTTACAAAACAGATTATTATCACTGAAGTGAATAAGTAGCCCAGGATTGTGGAGTTAGCTTGTTCCAGTGGATGTAGCCTTGGTTACCTGGAGTGGAGGAGCACAGTCTTTGAAGGGAAACATATTTTTGTAAAAGCTCTCTTAACCGCCCCAAATAATTTGTAGAATATCACATTTCTCAGTTTTGCTATTTTAGGACTACTAAAAACAAAGAGACAAAGTGGTCTGAATTATATCTTTTATGAGACGAACTGTTGGTGGAGATAAGCATGCTTTCAGGCCACACAGGGCCCTTCCTCAGGCATATAGCATAGTTACATGCGTGTGGCTGAAAGCGTGCTTATTTCCATCAACAACAGTTGGTTCCAATAAAAGATATCATTTGAACCACTTTGTCTCTCTGGGTGTTTTGAGATGTGACAGTACCATGAGTGGACACACTTTAACCGATATGGCCACCTGTGGTACCATCACATCTACAGCAAGCCCAGCGGTAGAGATCCTTCCTTTCCCTCCTCCCGGTGATGTCAACTAGCGGGACAAGCGGGACATGGTATTGAGGGTGGGGGATTGCTCTTTGGGACTACTCTATCCTCCCCCCCACCCTTGTGGGGGTGGGGCCTGGAGGAACCCACTTCCGGGTCGCCCCCCTTAAGATCAGGAGCGACCGAGGCGCGTGCCAGAGGCACATGTTGGGAATGCGGCTCGAAGGGGCACGGTCAAAGGAGCTTTCCCTTTGGCCATGCCCCTTTGAGCCGGGCTGTGAGGCTGAGGCGAGGAGCTATTGTGGTTTGTATTGGGGCAGTTGGAGGGGGTGGGATGGGCCAGGGTCGAGGGGTAGGTGGGCAACTTTTCCAGGCCCCTCCCTACCCCTCGAAAGTATTGGGGGGCAACTGTCTAAGTAAAAGAGGGAAGCCAGCTCCCCCCTGTAAGAGAGGGGTGGTGGAGGCTGATGTTCACTGGTGGCAGCGGGGGGCAGAAATGTTGAAGCAAGGGCCAATGTTGGCATGGAAGGGGAGTAACAGTAAACTATGGGGTATGTTTTGTTAATTAGAATTGCTGCTGTTTTGTGCGTTATGGGTTCCACTGCGTGGGATAATACCCAGCTTATGTGCTATTAATTGTGTGTGTTCCCCTGTGTGGGTTATTATTTGATGTGTTGTTTATACTGCAAATTATGTGAGCCGCCTCAAGTCAGAATTGTTTTCAAGAGAGTGTGGGATATAAATAAAAGTGGAATGAAATGGAATCTGATCCCACCTACCAGATGTTTCTGTGGGTGGGATCAGGGGTTTTCCCGGGCCGTGGAAGGCTTTGTCCCATGCTGTTAGTTAGGCTCCCTGCTGAGTCACAGTGCAGGCTAAACCCTGCCACGGCCCAGGGAAGCCATTCCCAGACCAGGCTGTCACATGTGATGGCCCACTCTACCTGACTCCAGTCCAGGGGCGGAGCTTTTCCATGTGGGCACAGCAGCATCATTGACTGCCGCATCCGCCTTTTAGGGAGGTGGGCAGGCCATGTTCTGTAGCATGGGAGGGTGGGGCCATGCAGACCATGTCCGCATACCATCCTGCCCTTTCCTAAGCCCCCTCCCCAGCCCTGGCTGCCAGCACTTCTGTTTGGCGACTGGGCTGAATCCTCTCCAAAATGAGGGCCCTCACCCCAGGCAGTATAAAAGCATGGCGGTGCCATGCACCCTCATGTATAAAAACTCCCTATGTCACTTGGGGCCAACATGGCATTGGTGACCACACTATCTCTGGACTACTAAGAACAAGTGACATATGCTCAAAAGCTCCCCTTTCCAATGGTGTATCATTCTAGAGAATCTCCATGACTTTACATGGAAATTCCAGCCACATGGCTGGAATTTCCATGTAAAGTCATGGAGATTCACTGGAAAGATGGGAGGTTTGTGTGTCAGTGGTATTATTCCCAGTAAAGATTCATAACACTGTAGTTCGATAGCCTTAATAATATGTAATACTTGGTGAAACACTCGGCATCCTATAGCACATTTAATGCTAGTTATTGCTAGCTCTGTTCTTGCTTAATGACGGCTAAGATACTTCTAAGTGAATCTCGCAACTGAGGTCAATCAGTCATCCTCTGAAACACAAATACATTACAAATCTGCTGACAGCTACCCAATACTTCTTTGAAAGGATTATTGTCAGAATTAATTTGGAAAGAAAAAAATGGAAAACACTACAGCATAGTAGATCTAAAGAGATAGTGAGCTCTTTTGCAGTTGTGCGGTTATTATACAAATACAGTATTCTCAATAAGGTTAAGGATTAGAGGCCAGATTTTTGCTCTTACTAATGGTGGAGCTTTATCTGGAAAGGCCAGTGGGCAGTGTTTGCTGTAAGTTATATCTGCCATGGTTAAAAGAAAAAAAACCACAAAGATTTCTGCATCCTAATGGGGCTTTTGTCAAGGAAAGCTGTCAGTAAACGCTCAAAGCAAACCCAAACATCTCAACTACTGACAGACTACTATCTAGAGGAGGAGCACCGTGCCTTATAGTGCTGATGAATTCAACATCAAATATATCCTGTATCCTATCCAATACTTTTGTCTCCATGTAACATATGGTATAGTAAGGGGCATACAACTTCATGAAAGTAGAGCTGAAATATGACAAATATTGTATCTGACCATTTCACCCATTTCAAACCATATCTGCCAAAATTGACAATAACCACTATTCAAGTCCATCAGAATATACAGATATTCCTATTTCACTTTGCAGTTGTTTGGATATTCTGTTATTTGATTACTTCGTTTTGGCTACCCTGCATACCAAAATAAAGTAACTGAATAACCAAATATCCGAATATCTAAACAACCGAAGAACAAATAATTTAAGAACTGAACATCCAAAGAACTAGATATGTGAATATCAGTTTTAGTTGTGGACATTATTTTGATATATAGATAATTATCCAAAAATGTGAATAATATCCACACCTCATTATCAAACTTAACAATCCAGTCTGAAGGAGTACATTTCCACTTGGGAGAAGCCTCCACATGGATGGATACAGGATGGATATTATTACTAAATCTTTTTGCAATTTACTAAGCCTAATTGGTTTCTTGATTTTATTAAGGAACAGTCAAGCTATATATACAATTGAAGAGTTGCTCTATATAATAGATCTTTAATTATGGGTGAGTCCTTTTTTAAAAAAGTTTCTTCTGTCTGAATTGATATTTGGATAAACATTAGAATGCCAGTTTGACATCTTTAATACATGAATTATGTACTGTCCCCATTCTTATTTTGTACTATGTACCTTTGTCCATATAGATTAAACACCTTTTGGTTAACTGATTTATCATTTGGGATACTGTGTACTTCGTGTATTTGAAAGACTTTATCCTCTGGAAAAGTACCCCAAAGAAGCTTTCTTTATTGCAAAATGTGGGATGCTGTAAGGATGTCTCCGGTTTATTGTTTTCCATAAGCTGTACATTATTGTTCCTTTTGTTTGTATATATCTCTGCCTCAGGGTTATTGTACCTGTAGCTTTATTTCCTTGGGTGCTAGAAGGATTTGTAAAGACTTATTTTTGCCTATTATACTTTGTCAGCTCCAATTTCTTTTTGGGCTAGTAATTGTATTGTTACTACTCTTATTATGGGTGTGCGAACACCCAGGGGTTCAGCCCATTCGGGGTTCACCGCCCCAAAACTGTTCGGCTGTTCAGCTGTTCAGCCCGAACCGGTTCAGGGAGGGTGAACCCGTTCGGGCGGGGGACAGGGGGAACCCAGTTTCCCCTGCCTCCAGGTCCCTCCCTCCAAGCCCCCAGTTTCCCCAGGCTTCCAGTTTCCCCTCCCTCCAGACTGGGTCACCTGACCTGGAAGGCCTAGTAGAGGCCTGAAGCGCTCTGCAGTACCACTGCTGCTGCCGCTGCAGGACCCAAGGCCGGAGCCCCGGCACCACCAGGTAGGGCGATCCCTGGGGTGGGTTTTTTTTAAAAATGTAGTAGGCTGCACCTGGGGGGGAGGGGTGAGCTCCTGCGTCCCTTCCACCTGTGCAGCCTGGAGGGAGGGGAAACTGGGTTCTCCTCTGCCCCCGCCCGAATGGGTTCGGAACCCAAACTTTGCTTGGGCAGTTTGGACGGGGGCAGTTTGGGTTCAGGGGATTTGCAGATGGGCCGAACATCCCAAGTTTGGGTTAAACCCCAAACCCCCGAACCGCGTTCACACATCCCTAACCCTTATAAAAATTTTGTACACTTTTCTGGGAACCTTTGCTGTTTTGGTGCAGTTAATTGTTGTTATTTGTTCTGATTATACTGCACCTTCATACCTGTATTTTCCAGTGCACTAATTAACCACCTAACTTTTCTGACAGGGGTACCTGCAGATACTTGGCGTTCCCATCCTCTACCCCTTCCAAAACAGTCACTGCTGGGAGGCAGCATGGATGCTTGGTGGTGTCCCAAGGAAGGGGTGTTGTTTCGGACACCACCCAGGCATGCTCGTCTCTTGTGAAGTACTGCCCTTCCCTAGTATTCTTCCTCATGGAGCAGGATCTTAACCCATGGACTGCATATGCCCTGAATGGCTACACCATACCATTTCCTTGTAAGAAGATGCCTCATTTCCATTTTCCATTCCTTCAGAATCATACCTTCCATCCCTTTGCACTGGACCTCCACCCAGAGTCACAAAAAAACCCTGAAAACTACAACTAAACAGCAGCCCACAGCTGAATGTGCCCTCAGTTGTTCAACTCAAGAGTGTGAAGGCACTGTGGGGAATAGGGCTGTAGCGGAATGTCGCAGCAGTAGCTATTTCAGCCGGAAACAGCGTTTCCACAATTAGTGGTACGGCGTGGCAGAGGCTTTCATTCTGCTAGTTTCATTCAGCTACTTCTGCAGTTTCGCTAATTTCATTCCGCTACTTCCACAGGCTTCGTAAAATAGGAGAAAAATGACATTTTCGCTACTACCGCCATTCCGCCAGTGCCACAAAATAGTGGAACAGCGGTTTTCTGACAGTTGCCGCAATTTTTTCACAATTCTGCAATTTTCAGAATGCCGGCGGAATTAGCGGAATGTCCACAGAAAAGCCGTGGTGTGGCGCGGGCAATTCCGAAATGGCGGAATGGAATTGCGGCATGATAACAGCTGCTGCCACATCAGCCCTAGTGGGGAAGGCAGGAAAAATTGTGTCTGTGACCTAACCAATCAGTGACAAAGGTCACCGGCATGCACCCACAGTGTCAGTCCATGAGGGCGGGAGAGTGGGGATTGCTCCAACTGCTCCTGAGTATGCCCACTCCCCACAGAGGATGCGGGAATTTAAATAGTCCAGCAAGGATCCATTGTCTTGTAATGAGTCCTTTCTATGCAAACGTTCCAGAGAGCCAAATGGCCCCAGTATCACCCCCTCTCCTTCCTCCATCCCTATCACTGCAGCTCCCAACTACCCCACTGTTCCCCTTCCTCCCAGAGGGAATCAGGGACAACCCCCATGCACCTAGGCAGGTGGGGAGGGAGCACTCCAATTGACAGCACCTTCAAACCTAAAAATATACATTTTAAGCTTCAACAAGGACAAAGTGTGTTTGTTTTACAAGCACTGATTGTGGGTAATATACCAGGTTGCATCGTCTAATACACAGATGTTATCTATTGGAAAACATCAAATGTAATTTATCCAGATGGCCCAATTTACAATAAACTTTGTTTTTTAAAAAAGGTTTTTATTGCCCGAGCCACTAAAAAAATATATTTTACTTGCATGCAGCACAAATAATACGATTTTTTCCATAGGAATCAGCCACTGTTTTATGGACTTTTATTATTATTATTATTATTATTAATAAAGAAAGTCATTAAAGTAGTCTTCCAAGCAGGATGTATTTAAAGAAATATGGTTTTAAACAGACACAGATTTGCATTAAATACTTTATGGGCTTGAGAAGAAACATTTACTTCACTTTAAAAATCTTTCATTGTGTTCATAGGTAGCAATACAAATTTAGCAGGATTATCATACTGGGGGGCAATCTCACTTTTCAGCTACTATGATGCTGCCAGAACCCAAGCAGCTTATTTAAACATTCTCAAAGAGAGGGATGAGGAACCTTCTCCCTCCTGCAGGCCGCTCTGAAAATTAGTACAAGCTCCATGAGCAAGATAGGAGTTGGGGGTGGGAATACTTAAAGAATGTACCCAGAGGGAAGGGTCCACATCATGGAACTATGCCATGAATCCATCCCCTGTTCTTAAGTGCATGCCCTCATTCCTTCCCCTCAGCTTGATGCTTTCAATGCTTGAGGGTAAGGAAGAGAGCTGAAATGGGTACCTGCCAAACCAGGGATATCCCAGACTGAGTACCGGGGACTAGTGCCCCCAAGTGGTACTTGAGTGGGTGTCCATTCAACTTATTTGGCTACTGTGAGCTAATGGTCACCCAGGGAGCTAATGCCTAAGATGGAAATTGAATAGTTGAGGAACCTAGGAGACTCAGCTCCTTTCTTCCCATGGTCACCTCCACTGGTATACCTCCCAACCAATAGCATCATTTCTATGGCCATATGGGATGGGACCTGTCTGTCTCTCAGTCCTTAGCTTCCCTTGGGAAACACAGAGCAACGGTGCATTCAGTCTCGATTTCCTGAGTTCCAAAGTCCTGAGGAAAGGCTCCAGAACTTCAGATTAATTTCTTTTCGTTCAGGATGATTGAGAAAGATTCTATAATTTGTGGAAACAGACCATTTACAAGTGAGAAACTTTTCAGTTCTTTATTTTTCTCAAGGCGCATAACTGAATCACCTGATCCAGAATTGTTTTTGTTTAAACTTATATGCAAGAATAGTCACTTTTAAAAAATTGTATCATACATCTCAGACACCAAACTGACAGTGAATCAGTGGTTCTCTGAATGGCAGATTTAAGGAACTGGAAGAGACATGCTGAGTTTTAATTTGTTTTGCCTTTTCAGCATTTAAATTACTTGGCTTTCTAGCACAGAAGGAAAGTAGCAAACACGTGATTTATGACCAGGGTTGTTAATTATAAAGGCTTGCAAGAGTCTTGTGACTTCTATGGCACAAATGATTATTTCTCTAGACTCACTTAACATTCCTTTCTCCCTGTAATCATGCAGTGTTTCACTGACATTAAGTAATGCAGGCGTTTCTTTTTAAAAGAATTTATTCTTCAAACCATTACACACAATAAGGTCACTTCTGGGAGAAAAAACATTTCTAGACAAAATTAACAGGCTTTTATATGATTTCTCACCAAGGTAGAGGATTGGCAGTAAATAATAAGAGCAGCAGGGTAAACCAGTCCAGATGTAATTTCGATGTAAAATGTATTTTTAATAACCCTTTCAATCAAGCTTTTACTCTGTCTCTCTCTTCCCTTCTCTTCACTTGAAAAATATGAAATGCAATCGCAGGAGAATATTCTTGGATCCATTAGATTTGTTCCTATTTCAGATTGATCCTTTTCCTTTTGTCTATTTTCTCTTCAGGATTAAAGATTGTATTCTTTAATAGACTTACATTAGGCAAACTGCTATCTACATAGTCATATGGCATTGTTTGTCACAGACCGGGTCTGTCTGCTGTCCCAAGCATTGCCTTTTATTGAATAGAGTGATGTTGTCAGACATGTTGAATTGTTGGTGATCATTCTGACCTTTACCAGATTTAGTCCATACATATGGTACCTAGGCATACAACTTAATTTAATAAACCTTTGAAAATATGCATCAGAAAAACTTGAAATTCATGTCAAAGGAATTTTTAAGAGAATTAAAAGGAGAAAGAATGAAAATGCTTATCACAAAGTGTTAGTTCTGTCCCACAGCCCTATATCCCTTTTGTGCCTTACAGGCATGAGACATATTATTATTATTATTATTATTATTATTATTATTATTATATTTAAATTTATATGCTTTACTTTGTAAAGTGCCAGGTACACTGCTGGCGCTATATAAATGTTTGTTAATAATAATAATAATAATAATAATAATAATAATAATAATATGCCACCCCCCTCCTGCCTCAGGCACCTTGGGGCAGCTAACAACATTTTTAAAACATATTAAAATACAGAAAAATAAAAATACAATTAAAACAAAACAACCTAAAACAACTCATGGGAGAGGTCGTCGACCAAGGCCACAACTGCAGTCTCTGTGCCATAACCCAGACGAAAGCCAGACTGCGAAGGATCAAGAAAATTGAACCGATCCAAATGCTCCCAAAGCTGCCAAGACACCACCTGTTCAATAGCTTTCCCTAAAAGGAGAAGGTTAGAGACCGACCGATAGCTGGCCAGGACGTCAAGGTCCAATGATGTTTTTTTGTGCAGGGGCCGCACCACCGACTTCTTGAGGCAATCCAGCACCCTGCCCTCCCCAAGGGAGGCACTGACTATCCCCTGAAGCAACCGCCTCAGTGTCTCCCGGCTGGCCTTAGCCAGCAAGAACGGACATGGCTCTAGTTCACAATAAGTGGCTCGAACAGCCCCAAGAACATCCCCCACATCCGAGGGCGACACAACCTGAAACTCATCTCACAAAACAGGACAAGAAGGGGCTTCTACTGCCTCTGACTCACCCACTGCTAAAAACATTGCATCAAAACTGTGGTGAATTTGAGCAATTTTATCAGCAAAAAGTCCACAAACAAATCACAGTGAACATTTGATGATTCTAAGTCCAGGCGGAGGGAGGCTGGACTGACCAGCCCCCTCACCACCCAGAACAGCTCAGCCGGGCGGGACTTAGCAGATGCAATGAGGGCAGTGCAATGGCATAGGTATGTAAATAGACTCTATGCCACAATCAGTCAACTTCAGTATGCGAGTGACACTACCGTCGCTCTAACCACTGCCCTTCTGGCTTCATCCGCCGCAGCTCCTCCGTATACCACGGGGACATGCATTGCTGGCGATTCGGGAGTGGATGCCTGGGAGTCACACAGTTGATGGCCTCTGCCAACATGGAATTCCACATGGACACAAGGCCATCGAGTGAGCAGCCATTGAGGTCAGGGGAAACATCCCCTAGAGCTGTCTGGAACTTTCCTGGTTCCATAAGCCTTTGGGGGTGAACCAACCTAACTGGTTCCGCACCCTCCCGGGGGTCACCATGCACCAGGATACCAGCCTGGAGGAGATAATGATCCACCCATGACAAGGACAGAGTTGACACCTCCCCCACTAATGGATCCCTCGCCTCAAGGCCAGTGCCAAAATATCATGTCCAGGGTATGTCCTCCAGTATGTGTGGGGCCCACTACTCTTTGAGATAGGCCCATGGTTGCCATAGTGGCCATGAACTCACACTCTGCCCCTCCAAGACTGGTGTCGGAATGGATGTTGAAGTCCCCCAGGACTGTCGCCCTGGGGGACCGCAAGACCACCCCTGACACCAGCTCAGTCAGTGTGGGCAGGGAAGCTGCTATACAGGTGGGTGCCGAGTATATCAGCAGTACCCCCCACTCTGTCTCCAGCCAAATCCAACACCAGATGAAGACCCTCCACACCCATGATAGTTTGCACAGGAAATCTCCTCACAGACCAGGTGCCCTTGAAAATAATGGCTACACAGTCATGGCTGATGCTGTATGGAGTACTTAGTTGGAACAAGGGGTATTTTCAGACGTTACGGGGCCCTTTGGCCCCGTACCGGAAGCAACGTCTTCGTTCCCCGCCGGGGTCACCCCTGCACGGCCCAACAGACGTGCCGGGGGGATCCCGGCGGGGAAAGTGGGAGGGGCCGGGGCCGCGCGGCGCAACGTGCGGCCGCACGGCCCCGCCCCCTCCACGCACCCCGCCGCCCGCCCTCCGAGGAGACGGGCGGGCGGCGGGGCCAATGCGGCCGCCGCGTCTGGCCGATCGTGCCACGGCCCGGGATCCCGCCGGGGATCCCGGGCCGTGGCACGCGGCCAGACGTTACTTTTTGTTGGCCACGGCCCGCGGTCCATTTGACCACGCTTCCCGGGACCTTCCCCCGGCTAGCCCGGGAAGCGTGGTTCAAATTGACCCCATGTGGCAATTGAGCGTGGCCAACATCTGGCGCACGCTGTGCAGACGTTCAGGGGCCTTTGGCCCCGCGGGGGGGTTGAGCGTGGTTCACTGTGGTTCAGCGTGATCTCGTCACGTCTGAAATCACCCAAGGTCAGCCAATATAGGCCCTGACTCAGTGTCCAGCCAGGTCTCCGTAACACATGCAAGGCCAACCGCTTGGTCCAGTATCATCTCCCAGATCGCTGTCAACTTATTAACCACTGATCTCATATTCACCAGCATCAAGCTGAGGCCAGGGACCCTCTGATCCCTGATCACCATGCCGCCTGCCTGGAGTCCAGTGAGTGGGACCGATATACAACATCTGTCCCATCTCACAGATTGAACTCCCCTCCCAGAAGGACCATAATTTCCCCAGCCCAGCATGACCTCCATGGCTGCAGACACACCCCTGGTCTGCTCTCCTGACCCCCCAAATGCCCCCACCAGCCCCCCGAGGGATATCCCCACCCCCAGTGCACCCCGTATCCTCCTCTGCCACTGAAGGACAGTCCGCCCTCCAAAGGGATGCACCCCTCCCTCACACAAAGGGGGTCAGCCCTTCCCACCCCAACCCAGCACCCATGCCCCCTCCCACACACCCCTATCCTCCTCTGCTACAGAAGGATAACTTCTCATCTCTAAAGGGCTGCACCCCTCCCTCACATCCAGGGGGTCAGACCTTTCCACCCTAACCCAATCCTCTTGCCCCCCTCCTGCACAAAATAAACACATCATCCTCCACCACCACCCCACAACCCAGGGCCACAAAAATATTCCCCGCAACAGCAGCCCAATCCAACAACCAATGGCCTGCAAATGGCTGACAAATAGCTGCTGCTGCCGCCTGCCACCAGCAGGCCAGGGAACCCTCTTTAAAGTCCTGGAAAGGGTGGGGACAAGGATGCAAGCCCCAGTCCAGGTGGTGGTAGGTGGCTGCTCCCCCAAGAACACAGCTCCTCTCTGCTGCAGACCAGGCAGCACTCTTTAAAGTTCTGGAGAGGGTGAAGATAAGGGTTAAAAGTGCTGGTGGCCTGCTTAGGCCTACTTTGGCCTGCTGTAGCCCCAGAACCATCAGCACATCTCCGAGATTAAAGCCTGGGATAAGGGTTGTGCATGTGGGCCAACATGGGATAGTATATCTGTGCTTCCCCACCACACCCTCCCAGATCAGGAACTGCCATCACCAGCTTCCATTGTGGCCCATCATTGGCCTCCATGGTAACCTGTAATGGTAGGGTGCTGGGAGCAGGGTGCGATAGAGGTGTGCACCAGGGACCCATGTTGTTATTATTTTTTATTTTTGTTATTTAAATTGTTCATTTTCATTTTCATAAATATCAAAATTTCATTTTCGTTTTTGCTTTTGTTTTCAATTTCCATTAGTTTCACTGGAAAACACATTTTCAGCTGTAACTTTTTTACTTTTCATTATATATGGATGTAACTTGTAGAGACTATATCTCAAATGGAAGGCATTATGTGTACCAAAGTTAAAAAAAACTGGATAAAAGAATCCAATTTTATAAGCAGTTGAATTGTGTTATTTTGAAAATAAATCTGCATATACATTTTTGACTGTAACAACTTTGTCTCCTATCTAATATGGATTAATCCTAGCAGGTTTATACCCCTCACCAAGATTATTACCTATAACAACTTTCATAAGGATTGCCATAGGCATGAGGGAGAGGCCAATAAATATAAATAAATAAATAATAAAAGGTCTTGGTGGTATAAGCAATTAACTTATAAATGTATGTCTGCTGTAACATCTTTGAAATCCAACCAGTGTACATGAAATTTGGCTGGGATATATCTCACATCTTCAAGATCAACTTTGACAAATATAAGAAATATGTGATAAAGGGTCCTAATTTTATAAGCCTACAAAGCATACGCAGAGAATGAGCCTATGCCAGGGATTCTCTTATGTGTCACTGTGGTATAAGATCTTTTTGTGATGCCAATTGGCCAGCAAAAATGTCAACCAAATATTCTCATTCTGTGCTGTGACCACACCAATTTCTATCACGCACTTGTTACTGGGAAGTTAGAAGCATCTGTTTAGAAAAGAGCCAATAGAGATTATTTTATGTCCTCTGTCACAGTGCTGCAGGATATTATTGTGATGATAATTGGCCAGCCTGGATGTGTAAACCATGTCTCCTGATTTCTGGGATGCTATCCCCAAAGTCCCAGTTATTTCTCTTTTATGTCTGCCTCAGGGCCGCACCCTATGCCCATGTCAAAGCTGCCACCGATTGGTCCTGTAAAGCTGGAAGCATGCAGTAATTGACCAGTGAATGTGCCTGTCATTCTGTTGGGTTGCTCCACATCCTCCATCCTACAGACTCCCTCCCCCTGCCATGCCAGGTGCCTGCCTCTGACAGACACTGCATGTGCTGCTATTTATATGAATAATGGTCGTCAAGGGACAACTTAAATTGCTTATAAAATTGGGACCCTATTTCAAATTCTCCTGTTATTTGGCAGAGATAACAAGTAAGGTGTGGGATACATTTCTGCCAAAGGTCTTGTAAACAGAATTGAAAATTAAAATGTAACTCCTGGAAATGTTAATGTCTTATAACATCAGTACCCTTTCCCCCATTTTTTCTGAAATTTGCCAGTATTGGTAATCTTTGGAAGGGACATAACATTTCCAGGTTTCATGCAAATTGGATGGAAGATAAAGAAGCTGCAGCCAGGAATGTGTATGAAGATTTTCTTAAAATCACAACATTCAATTGTTTATAAAATCAGTTCCCTTGTTCCCGTGTTTTTCCCTGTATTGGGGGTATAATCTCGCTAGGTTTCATCAGAATTGAATAAGAAGCAAAAAATGTATAACTAGAAATATGTTTTTCAGTGTTTTTCCATTATTTCAAAAACTAAAATTCATTTTTATTTTTATTTTTATTTTTATTTTTATTTTTATTTTTATTTTTATTTCCATTTATTATATTATTATTATTATTATTATTATTATTATTATTATTATTATTATGTCATCATATTTATTAGCTGCCCCCTCATGCCTACGGCATCTTGGGGCGGCTTCCTCCGGGAGGGATTCCAGAGTCACTGCCCGGCCACCAAGAACGCCCTTTCTATTGTGGCCCCCTGCTTAAAACGGGGGACCTCCAGGAAGGCACCCCCAGTAGGCAACCCAGGAAGGCACCCCCACCAACCCATCCCTGTAACGAGACGGGCTGCCACATTCTGCACTAGCTGCAGCCTCTGGACCAGACATAGAGGAAGCCCCACATAGAGTGCGTTGCAGTAGTCCAGCCTCAAGGTGATGAAGACATGGATGAGAGTGGCCAGGTCGGGCCCCGAGATGTATGGACGGAGCCTCCGTACTAGATACAGCTGGCGAAAGGCAGTTTTAGTCACTGCCTCCACCTGCCAATCCAGACGGAGGTCCAAATCCAACACCACTCCCAGACTTCGAACCTGCTGGGCTACAGAAGGGCAGACCCTGCCCCCCACCGGAGGAACCAACACCCCCATCGCCCTTCCCACCACCATTACCTTCATCTTATCGGGATTAAGTTTCAGTCTGCTACACCACATTCAATCTGCCATGGCCTCCAGACGTTGGGAAAGTATCGAGACAGCAGGACCTGAGTCAGTTGAAAATGAGAGGTACAGCTGAGTATCATCAGCATATTGGTGACATCGCACCCTGAGCCCTCTCATGATATCCCCCAGGGGCTGAATATATACATTACATAGTAACAGAGACAGTATCGAACCCTGCGGAACGCCGCAGGTCAAGGCCCGGGGGGCTTGATGTTTCAGCCCCCAACATCACCTGCTGGCTTCTCCCCTAGAGGAATGAGCGGAACCACCCAAGGACAGTTACGTCCAGACCCCCAGATCACGCAGCCATCTCAGCAGCAGCCCATGGTCCATGGTATCAAAAGCAGCCAAGAGATCTAGCTGGATCAGAAATGCTGAACATCCTGCGTCCATCTCCCAGCGGAGATCGTCCACCAAAGCCACCAAAACTATCTCAGTACCATAGCCGGGGTGGAACCCAGACTGAAAAGGGTCAAGGAAACCAATACTATCCAGATGCGCCTGGAACTGCAGAGCCACTGCCTGTTCAATAGCATTCCCGAAAAAGGGAAGATTAGAGACGGGGTGGTAGCTGGCGAGTGCGCTCACATCCAAGGATGGCTTCTTCAGAAGGGGGCACACCACTGCCTCCTTGAGACTAAGCGACAACCTCCCCTGCTGGAGGGATGCACTGACCACCCTTGCCAGCACCGTCCCCAACGTCTCCCTGGAGGCTTTCACCAACCGGTGAAATATTAATATATTTTAGTAATAAAATATATATTATAATATTAGTAGCTTTTGTTATTATAAGAATGACATAGAAAACATTTTTTGTTGTTTTCTTTATCATAATAAGAAAAACAAATTGCACATCCCTAGAGTTTGGGCAGGGCTACTTGCCCACATGTTTATTATTATTATTATTATTATTAACAAACATTTATATAGCGCCAGCAGTGTACATGGCACTTTACAAAGTAATAAAATAGACACGGTCCCTGCCCCTAGGGCTTACAATCTGAGCGACAGGAGCTGGGGGAGAGACATAGGAAGGGGAACAGAGGGAGAGACAAGGGGTCTAACATTCATGAAGATGCGAGGTCTCAAGTGCACGTACTTGGCTTGGTTACGATGAGAATGACAGCAGGCAGGTCCATGTTGCAAGGATAAGGGTAAACCGATCGTAGGTATAGGAATAGTGGCTCAGCAGGATAAAGAGTCAGACAGAGCAGAGCGAAAGAGGTGAGTTTTAAGGAGAGATTTGAAGGTATGAAGGGAGGGGGCAAGGCGGATGTGGACAGGGAGGGAGTTCCAGGCATGGGGGGCAGCAAGTGAGAAGGGACGAAGGCGCTTAGGGGAGCAGGGAAGGCGTGGAAGGGTGAGAGAAGGGACAGAGGAGGAGCGAAGTGCACGGGCTGGAGTATGGAGGGCGATAAGTGCAGAGAGGTAGGGGGGAGCAAGGTTGTGAAGAGCTTTATAGGTGAAGACTAGGAGCTTGTGCAGGATTCGTTCAGGAAGGGGAAGCCAGTGAAGCGAAGAGAGGAGGGGCTGCACATGGTCGAAGCGACTGGCGAGGTAGATGACCCTGGCAGCAGAGTTTTGGACAGAGATGAGGGGAGAAAGGTGAGACCGGGGAAGGCCAGTGAGAAGGAGGTTACAGTAATCGAGGCGAGAGATGACCAGAGCATGAACAAGAGTTTTGGCAGACGAGACAGAGAGAAAAGGGCGAATCTTAGCAATGTTATGGAGGGAGAAGCGACAGGATTTAGCAACAGAGTCAATGTAGGGTTTAAAAGAAAGGGCTGAGTCAAAGATGAAGCCTAGGCTACGGGCTTGGGGGACAGGCAGGATGGTGACTCCATCAATAGTTATTGACAGTGAGGAAGGAGAGGAAGGATGAGGGGGGAAGATAAGGAGTTCAGTTTTAGCCATGTTGAGTTTGAGTTGACGTTGAGACATCCAGGTAGAGATGTCAGAGAGACAGTTGATGAGACGAGCTTGAACAGAGGGAGAGAGAGAGGGAGTAGAGAGATAGAGTTGAGTGTCATCAGCATAGAGGTGGTATTGGAAGCCATGGGAGGCAATGAGTTTGCCTAAGGATGAGGTATAGATCGAGAAGAGGAGAGGGCCAAGAACAGAGCCTTGAGGAACACCAACTGAGAGGGGGAAGGAGGAGGAGGTGGAGTTGGAGAGAGACACATTAAAGGAGCGGTCAGAGAGGTAGGAGGAGAACCAGTTATGGACAGAGCCACAAAAGCCAAGGGAGTGAAGGGAATCCAGCAAGAGTGAGTGGTCAACAGTATCGAAGGCAGCAGAGAGATCAAGGAGGACAAGAATGGAATAGAGACGTTTAGATTTAGCCACCAGAAGATCGTTGGTGATCTTAGCGAGAGCAGTTTCAGTAGAATGAAGGGGGCGGAAGCCAGATTGGAGGGGGTCAAGGGAGGAGTTGGAGGATAGGAAGTCAAGGCAGCGGGAGTAGACAACACGTTCAAGCAGCTTGGAAGCAAAAGGAAGGAGTGAGACAGGACGATAGCTAGAAGGGTCAGAGGGGTCAAGAGTGGACTTTTTGAGAATAGGAGAGACTGTGGCATGTTTGAAGGCAGAAGGGAAAGAGCCAGTAGAGAGGGAGAGGTTGATGATGTGCAGGAAGGAAGGGGCGACAGTGGGAGTAATGGAGGTGAGGAGGCGGGAAGGAATGGGATCAAGGGGGCAAGTGGAAGGGTTGGAGGAGGAGAGCAGAGAGGAGATTTCCTTAAGGGAGGCAGGGGAGAAGGAGGACATGAGAGAAGGAGGGGGAGGAGGGAGAGGGGTGGGAGTGGGAAGAGAGGAGTGGGAAGCGATGTCGAGGCGGATCTTGTCTATCTTGGAGGTGAAGAAGGAGGCAAGATCCTGAGCAGAAAGGGAAGAAGGAGGGGGAGGACAGGGAGGCTTGAGGAGGGAGTCAAAGGTAGAGAACAGGCGGCGAGGGTCCCGAGAACAGGACTCAATGCGGGAGGCATAGTAGTGTTGTCTAGCAAGGGAGATAGCAGAAGTAAGGGTGGAGAGACAGAATTTGAAGTGAAGGAAGTCAGCGTGAGAATGGGATTTGCGCCAGAGTCGTTCAGCAGCACGAGTGCAAGAACGGAGGTGGCGGATACTAGGGGTGAGCCAAGGACGGGGGTTGTGGGAGAAGGCAGGGCGGGAAGAGAGAGGGGCATGGGAGTCAAGTGTGGAGGAGAGAGAGGCGTTGAGAGCAGAGACAGCGGAGTCAGGGGAGGAGGAAGAGAAGACTGTAGGAAGAAGGGGAGAGAGAGAGGAGGCAAAGTCCAGGGGATCAATAGCTTGAAGGTCACGGAAGGGGCGTAGAGAAGGGGAAGAGGAGGGGGGACAGTGGGAAATGTTGAAAGAGGCAAGGAAGTGGTCTGATATAGGATGAGGATCGAAGGAGAGATCAGCGACAGAGCAGTTTCTAGAGAGGACAAGATCAAGAGAATGGCCATTAGTATGGGTGGGGGAGTTGGTCCAAAGGTGGAGGTTGAAGGAGGAGGCTAGGGAGAGGAAGCGAGAGACTGAGGGCTGAGATGGGTCATCAACATGAATGTTGAAGTCACCAAGGATGAGAGTGGGGATATCAACAGAGAGGAAGAAAGTGAGCCAGGACTCAAAGTCAGAAAGAAAGGAAGAGAGAGGACCAGGGGGACGGTAGATGACAGCAACACGTAGATGGAGGGGGGAGTAGAGGCGCACGGAGTGAGCCTCAAAGGTATGGAAGGAGAGAGAGGGGGGAGGAGAAATTGGTTGGAACTGACAGGATTTAGCAAGAAGGAGGCCCACCCCACCACCCCGTCCTTCAGGGCGGGGTTGGTGAGAGAAGGAGAGACCCCCACAGGAGAGGGTAGCAGGCGTGACAGAGTCCGAGGGAGTGATCCAAGTTTCAGTAAGGGCAAGGAGCTGGAGGGAGCGAGAGAGGAAAAGATCATGGATATAGGGAGCTTTACTGATAGATGAGCGACAGTTCCAGAGGGAGCAGAAAAATGGTAGTTGATGAGGGGGGAGGCAAGGAATAGGGATAAGATTGGGAGAAGGGGAGCGTCGTGGTAGGCTAGAGACAGGAGGAATAGGGATAAGATTGGGAGAAGGGGAGCATCGAGGAAGGCTAGAGACAGGAGTGGAAGGGGAGCAATGAGAGAAAGTAGCCAAGGGAGCAAAGGATGTATGGGGGAGGTTAGAGAGTGGTGATCGGTTGGGGGGAGGAAGAAGCTGGGAGGAGAAAAGTAGAGGAAGAAAAAGATGGACAGGAAGAGGAGAAGGAGAGGAGGGAAAGAAAAGGCGAGAAAATAGGGCAGACATGTTAGTGAGTAAGATAGGAGGGGGAAGTACAGTAGAAAAGAAATGGAGAAAAGTACCTGTAAGGCGCGCGCCTTTAGGCGCGCGCTTTTCGGCCCGCTGGTCGGTGGAGCTTGGGGCGGCAGGAAGGCCAAGCCCCAGGAGAGTCGTGGTGTCCTCGAGCGATGACAGCCAAGGATGCTGGGAGCATATGCAGACGAGCTGCAACCTCAACAGTTCTTGGCCCGCTGGTCGGTGGAGCTTGGGGTAGCAGGAAGGCCAGCCCCAGGAGAGTCGTGGTGTCCTCGAGCGATGACAGCCGAGGATGCTGGGAGCGTATGCAGACGAGTTTATTATGCTTCTGGTCCTACTTGGGCCATGAAAAGAGTGCAATGGCTCTCTGGCCATGGGCATGTGTGTCCAGTTGTATGGCCGGTGCCTCAACATGGCTTGCGCCATGCTGCCTGTGATTATCAGCTTTGGGGTGGGCCAGGGAGCTGTCCCGCCAGCCACATGCATGCTTTTATCCAAGATTTTAATAAGATTTCTTAATGTAATTTAGGCCATGATCAAAATGCTTACATTGGAGTAATCCCATATACTTCAATGGGACTGCTCCAGTCTACTCCAGAGTATGTGGTTTAAGTACTGCAACCTTAGTGGAGAACATTGTACATGGAGTTTAGGATCTTTGAAGAGCATGACTCTTGGTTGTATATGTGTGTCTGTGGTACTGTATGCTTAGAGTATTATGTATGTGTAGGATACTATCTGTTTAGAGTATAATTGCCATGTTGCTGCCAAATCTGACACACGCAACAGACAACATAGTTTATTTAATTAATTTAATTTATTTATTTATTATAAAAAATTATACCCCGCCACCTCCTACTCAATGGCAACTCAGGAAAATGAACAATATTGATAAAAACATATTATAAAAACAGTATAAATATAATTACAATATAAAACATAACACCTATCAAATTACTGTGATCCAAAAAACATAAATAACCCCCAACCGAGATCTAATAGAATCAGAAGAGTGGACTGACTCTGGTCAACTCACGATGGAGATCATCAACCTGTGCAGTCTCAGTGCCATAACCCGAATGAAAACCAGACTGTGAGTGGTCAAGGAAAGTGGTGTGGTCTAGGTGCTCCTGGAGCTGCTGAGCCACTACCCGTTCAATAAACTTTACTAAAAAGGGAAGGTTAGAGCCTGGATGATAACTGGCAAGCGAGTCAATGTCAAAAATGACTTTTTGAACAAGGGTTGTACCACAGCCTCCTTTAGTCAATCTGCGCCCCTGTTCTCCATAAGGGAGGCATTGACAACCCCCATCAGCAATGGCCTCAACGTCTCCCAGCTGGCTTTCATCAGCTAGTATAGGCATGGGTCAAGGTCACAGGTTGTGGCCCACACAGCCCTAAGCAACTCCACCGCATCGGCAGACAATACCTGATGAAACTAGGGCTGTAGCGGAAAATCGCAGCAGTAGCTAATTCCGCTGGAAACAGCGTTTCCACAATTAGTGGTACGTCATGGCAGAGGCTTTCATTCTGTTAGTTTCATTCCACTACTTCCACAGTTCCACTAATTTCATTCCGCTACTTCTACAGGCTTCACAAATAGCGGAAACATGCCATTTTCGTTACCTCCGCCATTCCGCCAGCGCCACGAAATAGTGGAACAGCTAAAATTCAGGTGGATTGTGCAACACTTTAGGCTGCCGCCCACAACTCTATCGTGTTTCCTGGGGCAACCCCTGGCTGAGAGTGGAGCTGCAGTGGCCGTCCCCTGAGCAGGCAGACTGCAGCTCTGCCTCGGACCGGTTCCCTGAGTTTGACCGGCCTGCTCCACTGGTGGTGCTCCTGGATGTTCTGGAGCACTGCAAGTGGGGCTGGTCTGGAACAGGTGGCATCCCACTTCACCATATGGCAGCCCACCTTTAGAGGATGGGCCACCCAGAGGTGAGGTGGATCAGAATTCGAGCTTTAGTCTGTTTGCACCCTTTGTCCCTTTGATACTGTAAGTGTGATCGCTGTCTATGTGTAACTTACCTTACTTTGTATTAGACTCTTAAGTTTTGCTTGTTTGAAACGTGATTTCTGTATGTCAAAGTATCACAAATGTAAACTATTTTATATTTGAAACCCACATACTTCTGTAGAATTGACCCAATAACCCTAAATAAGGTCACTGTGGTTCCTAATACCTGTGTAAGGTCTCAAAGAAGGCAAGAGACACATTTCAGTGTTTACTTTTATATAAATGCAAGAGTAATATACATAAGCATGTTAACAGTAAGGATAAGATGATCTGGTTAGATCAGTTTCCTTGATTAATGCAGGGCTGGCCTTAGAATTTGTGGGCCCCAGCGTGAAAATAAAATGCATGGCCTCATGTTCCCACCCTCCATAGCCCCACTTCTTTAACAATTGGCAGTCTAGTATTTGCTTACAAAACTAAGAAGCGTCATAAGTTTTCACACACATTGGGTATTTTCAGAAGTGACGCTACAACAGTTAGACCCAATCTAGGGTAACAACTGCCCCCCAGCCCCAGGGTAGGCCGGTACCTAGAACATACATGACGGTGCACCTTGCCACACTTTGCCCCGAACCATGCTATCACTTACCACCGGCTGTTCCCCACAATTTCCCAAGATCACAACTGGTGCTAACTGCTACCACAGTTCAGGGCGAAGCATGGTGAACATCTGGTGGCCACCAAACAGAGGTGACAGTGGTTGTGACCCCGGGGTGGGGTTAAGTGTGGTAAAGTATGTCTAAGCGTGGTAGCATCACTTCTGAAAATACACACATACATGCACACACAGGCTTCTTTATGCACACAGAAACACACACAAACTCTCTCTCTCTCTCTCTCTCTCTCTTTCTCTCTCTCTCTCTCTCTCTCACACACACACACACACACACACACACACACACACAGACACACTCTGCTTTTCACACAAGTGTGCACACTTCTGGAAGGGGAGATTCAGGAATCTGTGATTTACTGAAAGTGAAGGAATAGGGGGCAGAAATATCCTGTCCTGGAGCCTCAAGAGCACCTGACGCTACCAGGATTGGCCTTCCTGCAAGGCCCCCTATGATAATGAGGCCCAGTCCTTGGCCCTGAATGACCTTGTTTAAGGCCAGACCTGAAATGCCATGAAGATAATAAAGATTAGATATAAGATATAAGATATTAGATAGTTACTATAGATACATAGTTGTAGGAGTTAGCTTAGTTATAGCGATAGAGATAGTGTGTAGTGAGTCAGTTTTAATATTTTATACTGTGTTTGTAGGACTAGGCCTTTGTAGATATTATATAATATTCCATTTAGTTCCATAGGTTTTAGAATAGTTAATAGCTGTTAGAGTTAGTGTAGATATATATAATATAATACAATTATGAATAAACAAATAAATAAAAAAATATAAAATCTTCCTCTGCATAATTTGTAAAGGAAAAATGGAAAAGGGAAGCAGGAGAGGCTGGTCTCCTGCCCGTAAGACAGGCAATGGGGCACGTGGCAGAGGTGACAGGGGCCATGCCAGAGAAGTGGCAGCAGGCATCAGCAGCAGTCCGAGCCCATCATCACGCCCCAAATTGCACAGGCCTGATTTTGGCAGTCAGGCTTCAGAGGCCCCCAGTAATGCCACTAGGAGTGTGGTTCACCGGTGCCTCCTGCCAGTGTCATCCACTGCCACACAGGGCACTGGAAGGACTTCAGTCCAGGAGGCTGTGATTGTCTCTGCTGCAGCTGCAGGAGCAGGCGCAGGTGCTTTGGGGTCAGTTGTTCCTCCAGGAACACTAATGTCCCCGACCCCCATTAGTAAGGTTATCCCCAGCAATCCAGGACTGATGGATCCCACCCCGGCTGCTAGAGGCAGGGCCCGATCCCTGGGCAATGGCAGCAGGGAGAGGAGCAGAAGTAACAGCAGCAGCAGCAGCTATAGGGGGCACAGGGAGAGTGGCAGCAGCATGGTGGGCAGTCGCTCAGCCTCAGGGTCCCAGTACTCCCCTTCGTGGGACATCACTCATATTGGGGACAGCGAGGCAGACACTAGTCCTGGGGAGATGTCTGGTGCTGAGGCTATGGCTGTCCATCTGAGAGCTGTGTTGCCACCATGTTCTTCCCCTCCCAGCAGCGCTGTAAGCGTTGCATCATCTGGTGTTGGCCAGAAGGCAGGAGGGGGCAAAAAATCCTCCATATGGACGCATTTTAAGTTGGTGCAGGCAGATGATCCCAGGGAAGGGAAGTGCAGTGCAGTTTGTGCCAGAAAGTGGTGAGGTGTGGGCAGGTGCTCACCAACCTTGGCACAAATGCCATGGCAAAGCACCTGAAGGCATGCCACAGAACTGTTCTGCTAAGTAGGCAGGCAGGCAGTTCCCGACTGCAGCGGCCAGTCGTCCGCCTCCAACAGCGGGCAAGCATCCTGCTCTAACAGCTGCCTCTAGCAGCAGGAGCGGTATTGCTCCCAGGGGGGAGCAGAAGCAGCAGCAGCGTTAGTGCACCATGGAGGAGCTGGGGTGGGGGCAGCTGACAAGTCCATCAGCAGCTGCAGGACGTGGAGGGCGGCGTGGCTTTCAACTGAAAGCCACATGCATGTTGGGTGAAATGATTGCACTGGATGGGCATCCCTTCTTGGAGTTCAGGGACATGGGGTTAGGCACCTGATTGGCTTCCTGACCACCCAGTTTAAGCTGCCCTCGCGCACCACCCTGAGTCAGCAGGTAGTGCCAGCCTTGTACCAGACTTTAAAGGAGTGGGTGAGGGAACAGCTGGCAAGGGCTGGGCGTGCCACTGTCCACTTCACCACAGACCTGTGGTCGAGCCGGAATGCGCAGCATGCCTACTTGGCAGAAACAGCGCATTGATGGCAGGACCCAGAAGCAGCATTTGGGAGTGGCAGGAGGGGTCCCAAAGCAGGGTATAGGCGGGTCCTGCTTCAAGCAGAAGTCATGGATGGGCCCCACACTTCTCAGAACATCGAGGCAGCCCTGACCGCCATGGTGAGGGAGTGGGTCACGCCAGGTGCACCTTCACCAAGGGATGTGTGATGAAGGAAAACGCGGCCAATATACTGAGGGCAGTCCCCGAGGGGGGCTTCACCAGCATCCATTGCGCCGCAAACACTCTTCACCTGGTGGTCAGGGATGCTCTGGGCTTGGGGGAGAAGGGGATTGGGGCTGGCAGCCTTATCTCCCTGATCAAGTGGGGGAGGAAGCTGGCCAGTTTCTTTAACCGGACCGTGAAGGGCAGCGACCTCCTCCAGACGAAGCGAGTCATGCAAGGCTCCCGAGTGCACCAGCTGGTGCAGGATATGTCCAACTGGTGGAATTCGACCTTCCTGATGCTCGAACTGCTTCTCAAGCAGGAAGCCACCTTGCATCAGGTTCAACTGGTGACGGACAGCGGGGCACCTCCAGTGTACAATGGGGCAAAATGGGATATACTGGCTCACACGGTCTTCATGCTCAGACCGTTCCTGACCGTGAGGGAGACCATTAGCTCCTCCATGGCCACCATCAGCCAGGTGACCCCTCTGGTCCAGGGTCTCCTGAGGAGGCTGGAGGAGATTCTCCAGGGGCAGGATCATGGCCCTCAGGACAGGTAGCTGGCAGATGAGGCGGTTGCCCTGGTGCGGCAGCTGAAGGTAGGGTTGAAGGCACGGTTCGATGAGCTCCTGCAGCAGGCGGAATATGTTTTGGCAACCATGCTGGACCCCAGAGTCAAGGGCAGCATGTCACTCCAGACAGTGCTCTATGGGCACTGGAAGGGTTACCTGGTGGAGAGGGAGAGAAGAGAGGGCTCTTGAGAGTGCGTGGTAGCAGCGGCAGTATACCCCTGGGAATGGTGGGAGTGGGAGCAGTCACCCCTTTCAACCGGTGGGGTCTATCCCTGCCCCCAGCCCTAGCAGTAGCAGCATCAGCAGCTGGCTGAGCAGCAGCAGCACCCCTATTACTGGAAGCAGCAGCTCGTATGTGCAGGGCACTCTGGCGAGCATGGACTCGTGCACAGCAGGGCAGGCAGTGTGGCTGAGGGCAGTGGTGGAGGTGGTGCCCTGGCAGAGTTGCATGTGGGAGTACGACAGCGCCTCAGCAGCAGTGGGGAGTTACCTGGAGGAGGAGCCGTGCATCGAACCCAGCAGCGATTCCTTGGCCTACTGGGCCAGTAAGACCAATGTGTGGCCAGCCCTGTCCAAAGTGGCCAAGGGTCTCTTGTCCTGCCCACCAACAAGTGTCCCCAGTGAGCGGGTGTTCTCCATGCCGAGGGACATTTGCTCACCGCACCACCTGAGATTGGGGGCTAAGTTGGTGGGGCGGTTGCTTTTTATTAAGTTGAACCTTCCACTGCTGGAATTCCCCAAGCTTCCCCTGGACATGGATTGATGGTGTAGTGGCACATGCCATCATATACCAGGGGCAGTCTTGGGACAGGAGTCCTCCTCAATCTGGGTTACTGCTGCTGAGATGCGTTCACACTTCCCTCCCAATGTCTGGCACCCTCCCTGCGTCTCTCTCTCTCTCTGACTAGACAGCCTCGGCTGGCCTATCTGACTGACCTCATGACGCCAGGTGGCATTGGGAAGCTGTAAGTCTGCCAGCCAGCATCTGGCTAGACAATCTCGGCCCACCTATCTGACTGGCTCTCTCTCTCTCATGCTGCACAATCTTTGCCAACCTATCTGAGTGCCTTGCCAAGTTCCCAGCCTGCCTTCTCTACTGCCTCTCATGCCACGCTGCCTGTCTGCCCGCCCGCCCAGGTTGCCAAGATAAAAATGTGCCTCAGTCTGCCTTCTGCTCATGCCATGCTGCCTGTCTGCCTGGCCGTGCAGGTGGCCAAGATCAAACCCTGCCACAGTCTGTCTTCTGCTCATGCCACACTGCCTGTTTGCCTGCCTGCCCAGGTGGCCAAGATTCAACCCTGCCTCTGTCTGCCTTCTGCTCATGTCACGTTGCCTGTCTGCCCACCCGCCCAGGTGGCTAAGATCAAACCCTGCCACAGTCTGCCTTCTACTCATGCCACACTGCCTGTCTGTCCGCCCGCCCGCCCGCCAGCCCGCCCAGGTGGCCAAGTTCAAAACATGCCTCAATCAAGCTTCCCATGCTCATGCCATGCTGCCTGTTTGCCTGCCTGCCCAGGTGGCCAAGATCAAACCCTGCCTTAACCAGCCTTCCTATGCTCATGCACCACTGCCTGTCTGCCCGCCCGCCCGCCAGTCCAGGTGGCCAAGATCAAAGCCTGCCTCAGTCTGCCTTCCCATGCTCATGCCATGCTGCCTGTCTGCCTGCCCTGTGGGCAAATCTGAAGCCCTACCCTGGCCTGTCTGCCTCTCATGCCAATGTGCCTGTCTACCTACCCTGGCAACCCTGGGTGATGTGCCCCACTGGCCTGGTAATCCCGCTGCTGCTGTCTGCTGGTCGATGGGTGTTCTACCCTGGCAAATCCAAATGTACCCACACAATCTTGCTGCTGCCGTCTGCTGCTGTATGGGAGCTCTTCCCTGGCAAATCCTACAATCCTGGCTCCATGGGTGCTGCGCAGAGGCAAATCCTGCTGCTGCCATCTCTGCTGTCTGTGCCATGGGTTCTGCTACTGGGCAATCCAATGTCTGCTGCTGCTGCCAATGCTGCACCTTCTGTCTGTGCCACGGGTTCTGTGCCCCGGCAAGCCAATATCTGCTCTGCCAATGCTGCCTCTGTTGTCTGTGCCATGGGTTCTGCTACCGGGTAATCCAATGTCTGCCGCTGCTGCCAATGATGCCTCTGCTGTCTGTGCCATGGGTTCTGCTACCAGGCAATCCAATGTTTGCTGCTGTTGCCAATGCTGATTCTACTGTCTGTGCCCCGCAATCCAATGTCTGCTGCTGCTGCCAATGCAACCTCTGCTGTCTGTGGCATGGGTTCTTCTACTGGGAAATCCAATGTCTGCCACAGCTGCCAATGCTGCCTCTGCTGTCTGTGGCATGGGTTCTGCTACCAGGCATTCCAATGTCTGCTGCTGCTGCCAATGCTGCCTCTGCTGTCTGTGCCACAGGTTCTTTGCCCCAGAAATCCAGTGTCTGATACTGGGTGACCACATGATTCACTGCTGAGCAAGGCTTGACAAGTTGGAAGTATAGCTTGTTCAGATTTGGAGAGTTGGATGTAAGCCTGCAGTGCCTGGCCGAGCAGAAATTCCAGCCACCAACCCCTGGCTGGACCTCTTCCATGCTCCACCAATGCCTGGCAGCCCACAACACCCAGCCAAGTAGGGGTGCCAGCCACTCCAGCCCCAGGACCTACCATCAGGGTTCTGGGGCCTACATTCAAGGCAGGGACAGCTGTCGTTCCACTTCGTTGTCTGCAACTGCCTCACACATGCCTGGAAGCCTGCAGTGCCCAGCCAAGCACAGGTGCCAGCCACCAAGCCATGGCCAGACCTCTGCCACTGCTCCACCGATGTCAGCCTGCAAAGCCCGGCCAAGTAGGGGTGCCAGCCACCAAGCCCTGGCCAGGCCTCTGCCATGCTCCATCAATGCCAGTCTGCAATTTCCTGCCCCCTGTGGGTGCCAGCCACCAAGCCCCAAGCCTTCCCGGCCTGTGCTGCTGCTGCTGCTTCTGGGTCTCAGAAGCAGCAGCACCACGGGCATCCCCAGGGGCCAAGTGCCAAGCCTGCCTGCCCAGGCAACCTGGTGTGCTAAGAGCCAAGCCTTCCCAGTCTCTGCTGCTTCTGCGTCCGGGTCTCCAAGAGCCATCCCTGGTGCCACGGGCACCCCCAGGGGTCAAGCGCCGAATCTGCTTGCTTGGGCAACCCGGGCTGCTAAGCACCAAGCCTTCCCAGTCTATGCTGCTGCTGCCTCAGGGTCTCCGAGAGCCAGCCCACGCGCCACGGGCACCCCCAGGGGTCAAGCGCCGAGTCTTCTTGCTTGGGCAACCTGGGGTGCTAAGCACCAAGCCTTCCCAGTCTCTGCTCCTGCTGGCTCTCCAACAGTCAGTCCTGGCACTACAGGCATCCCCAGGGGCCAAGTGCCGAGCCTGCCTGCCTGGGCAACCCATGGTGCCAAACGCCAAGCCTTCACGATCTCTACTGCTTCTAGGTCTCCAATGGCCTGCCATGGAACCACGGTCCCCCTGGGGGTCCCTGGAGTACCCCAAGACTCCCAGTGGTGCCGTACTTTGCTGAATGTTTGGGGGGGGTCTGAACTCTGCCGGACCGAACCCACGAACCCAAAATAAGGTTTTAGTCCGAACAGCCAAACATCCAAACTCCATCCTGTTCGCACATCTCTAAGTATACCTGTTAATTGTAAAGATGTAACCTATCAGTGGCTGTTTTCAGATGAACGCAAGGCTCCCCGCCTCTGGAGCTGCTCCAGGGGTGCCCCCCTGCATCTGTCCACTCCCAGCCTCACCTGGGTCGGGATCAGATGGGCCTGTCATGAAACTTCATAAAAGTAGACCTGAAATATGACAAATATTGTATCTGACAATTTCACCCAATTCAAACCATATCTGCCAAAATATACACTAACCACTATTTAAGTCCATCCAAATATACGGATATTCCTATTTTGTTTTTCAGTTGTTTGGATAGTCCAGTATTTGATTACTTCATTTTGGCTACTGTGCATACCAAAATGAAATAACTGAATAACCAAATAACATAGCAGGTTACCCTGCCCGCAGGCCACCCATGCAGTGCCCTCCCTCCCACACCATAGAGTTGCGGGCTTGAAGCAGGGCAGCAGCATGGGTCTTCCCATCAGACAGACAGCTGCTCTGCTCCAAGCCAGTGCCCTAGGTTTGGCCAGCTTGATTCACTCTGGGATGTTCTGAAGTACAGTCAGTGGAGCTGCCAGAGACCAGCCACAGCCTGGTAGGCACCTGCTCTGCCTGCACATCTGGCAGGGCACCTTTAGATGGATGGGCCAACTGGGGTGAAGCAGTCTGGCACAGCCAGCACCGGGACAGCCCATCTGTCTATAAGAATCGTGTATCATAACTGGTTGCATTAAAATTGCTCCTTGTTTGATATGTTTATTATGTAATTGTCTTATAATAAGAAAAACACTTTTTATCTCAATAAAATATAAATTAAAAAGAACAATGTGCTTCATTTGGATAACCTATTTATTAAACAATCTTAGAAGCAAAGTGCATACCACATAGTTTCTGCAGAGATTTCTCTGAGTAGGTCTCACGGTCACAGCCCTTTCCAATGTAATTGGTCTGCAGTTCAATAGTGGTCTGGATTGAAGAAACAGGTCCATCACAGGTCTCTAGGTGAATGCTGGGAAATAAAGGGATACTCCCCGAGCCAGGTTTATACTCAATCCGCTTGCTCCAGTCTGAAAATAAACAAATAATTAAATTAAATTAAATAAATGTATGACAGAGTGTTTCAAAACAGAGAGAAGTACGGTAATTTAAATAGTAGAGCAGAGTGAGTCCGTCAATTGTATATCCACAGAAAAACTAGATTGAAGTCAAGATGCTAGAAGAGGTTTTGAAAAAAATTGATAAACTAAACAGTAACAGGTCACCAGGACCAGATACTATACACCTAAGAGTTCTAACTTATATGTGAAATTGCAGAATTGACACTGGAAATATGCAACCTGTCCTTAAAAATCTGCTTCTGTCTCTGGGGACAGGAGAGTAGCCAATATAATGTCAATTTTTAAAAAGAGTTCCAGAGACAACCCTGGAAACTACAAACCAGTGAACATGACATCAGTACTGGAGAAACTGGTGGATGCCATTGTAAAAATAGGATTGTTCAGCAGATTGACAAAGAAGACATGATGGAGAAGAATCAAAATGATTTTTCCAATGAGAAATTATGCCTCACTAATCTGCTGGAATTGTTTGAGTGTGTCAACAAGCATGTGGATAAGGGTAACCCAGTTAATAAAGTGAACTTGGAATTTCAGAAGGCCTCTTATGGTGGGGCCCATGCCAAGTCTCATGAACTGGTGTGTGCAGCACATGCAGCTTCTGTGCACGCACACACAAAACATGTGCACCCTCAGCATGGGGCCTACAGCCAGTACAAAATGTGCAGCGAGGCACACACAGCAATGGTGGTACCCACAGTGGTTGGGATTGCAGCCAATGTCCCCAACCAAAGACTAATGAAAAAAATTAGCAATCATGGGAAAAGGAGTAGAGTTGTGCCATGGAGTGGTAACTGGTTAAAAGATAGGAAACAAAGGGTAGGAATAAACAATCATTTTTCAAAATGGAGAGATGTAAGGAGTGGGGTGCCTCGGGGGTCTGTATTGGGACCTGTATTGTTTAATATATTCAATAATGATTTGGAAAATTGGGTGAAAAGTGAGTTGGCCAAATTTGCAGATGACACAGCTATTCCATATAGTTAAGACCAAGGCAGACTGTAAAGTGTTGCAAAGGGACCTAATACAGTAAGGAGAATGGAAAACAAAATGGCAGAAGAAATTCAATGTTGCCAAGTCCAAAGTGATCACATAGGAAAAAATAACTCTAACCATACTTACACAATGCTGGGTTCTAGCTTAGGTGTCACTACTCAGGAAAAAGAGAGGCCTTACATTTACTGGGACCGATACCAAACCCTGTGGATGAGCACATACAGCACACGCAATTCATGTGTGCAACCCACACACAACCTGTGTGTACCCACTTATAGAGACTGTGGCGCATGTACAAACTGTGCAGAAATAATGCAGTACTCATGCACGCATGCCTAAGCTGTGCGTGCGTGAGTTCTAGATAGACCCCTTTGTTGTTGATAGATCACACAAACCAATTGATTGGCTATTCATTGGGTAGTTAGTTCAGGTGTATAGCATATCTTTAAAGGTTCTTTAGGAAGAGGAAGTGAAGGAGTATTTAAGACAAGTAGATCATGGCACTGCTAAGTCAGCTTGTAAAGGGTAGGGATGGACGAACGTGGTTCGGATGTTCGGAGTTCAGACTGAACTCAGTCTGTTCGGACGTCTGAACCGAACGTCCGAACCAAACTCTCGAATGACCGAACAGTTCGGTTATGTTTGTATGAGTTCGGATGAGTTCGGGGTCAGAAAAAACGTCTTTTCAGGGGGAAAAAGTAAGTTTCAGTTTCAGTTAAGTTTCGGTTTCATTTTCATTTCAGTTTCAATTTCAATAATGCTATTTTTGACTGTTTGGCCAAGTTCGGCTAACCCGAACTCGGCTGAACCAAACCACTGAACGACTGAACATCTGAACATCCAAATCGCATTCTGTTCACCCATCCCTAGTAAAGGGCTGTTGTGTTTGAGCATTGGTACAGTACAGAAGAGAGTGTAAGTTCACAACATGAAGGAAAATGGGAGTTGGTTACTTTTTTACATACTTTTTGTTCTCCTTCTCCCCTTCCTTCCTGCCCCTCCCTCCTTTCCCTTTTTTTTCTTATTTTTGTTTTTCTGTTGGGGTCCATTCTTCGCCCCCCTCCTTTGCTTGTTTTTGCTTTTTCTTTTTTCCTCTTTCTTTTGCAGATGTGTAGGAGTTTAAGTAAACAATGTGTTTTTATCAGTATTTAAAGATGATTGTGTTCAATAAGATGTGAGCACTTTGAGACATTCTCTGAAAAATCATCTCATTAGTTTAATGTGTATTATAATATCATATTTAAGGAATGTAATGTTATAAGTAGGATTTTGGTTTTGTGAACATTATGTATTTTGTAATGTAGCATGTTCACAACATTTGCTTACCTTATCAGAAGGAGGTGCTTCATACACACCAACTGATTGACTATTTATTGGTGAGTTAGTTCATGTGTATAGCATCTCATTGATGGATCTCTAGGAAGGGTATGTGAAGGAGTATTTAAGACCAGTGGATAGAGGCTCTGTAAGTCAGCATGTAAACGGCTGTTAAGAGTATTGGCAATGCAGCAGTACAGAAGAGACTGTAAGTCTACAACATGAAGGAAAATAGGAGGAGTTTGCTTTTTTACATACATTTTGTTCTTCTTCTCCCCTTCCTCCCTCTCCCTCCCTTTATCTTTTTTCTTTTCTTTCTTCTCCTTTTCCCCCCTCTTTTTTGTTTCTGTTGGGGATGTAGAGGGACTTTGAGTGATGTTGTTTTATGAATATTACATTTCTAATATAGAATTTGAAGCAAGGCTTGACCAAATATTTTCTAGTGAGAAGCACACTGAATGAAGGAGACAAGAATGCTTGAGACTTATAGTACAATATCCAGGTATATGTTTAGTTTTTCATACATTTATGATGTTGGCAGTATTTTAAATAACATGGATTGATTGGTTTTAGCCAATGTGAATGAAGGTGATATTGGCCCCGAGATTTACATCTTAACATTTCATGTGAGGAGGCTCATACTGGAGTTTTAAGAAGTTCACACGAAACAAGGACAACAACAACCAGGGGACACGTAACATTGCATTACTTTGTTTGGCTTTCCTTGATTTTGACTTCCTCTTGGTTTATCACCATTTGAACTTTGAACTCTTCTTGAGTATTTCTGGCTTTGGAAGATCATATGCATTTCTCACGATTGTCAATGTTGCTGTTAGAACACGTTCTATTATACCAAGGTATTCAGTACAATATAATTTCTGTTTTATAGTTAGCTCTTTGTTTGGTCCCTTGGATATCTTTGTTACACACAGTAAATCCTCCACCCTCTTCCTCAAGTGTTCCTCCAGACCATAAAACTAATGGCACAATCCTCATCAGTTCTGTGAATAAGGGGGTTATGTGCACAACACTTCCATGCCAAAGTGCTGCACTAAACATAAGTGGGTGCCAAATCCTCTTTGTCCCAGCACCCTGGAAGAAGTCACGAACCCAATAACTGGGGTTAAAGGCTGCATATTTTATTGACAAACATTTAAATGTCAGGGAGGGGGTATACTCCCTCCTGGGTCCCCCATAACTATATTTAGTAGCTAAATACTAAAAACCCTAACTGTGCGGCCCGATGTCCCTCGGTGCCGCTAACTTCATGTGTACTAGGTCACTCTCACTCCAGATGCCTAGCTGGTCAGGGAGGTCCAAGCCGTCTTGTGACTGAAGTAGGAGGGAGGCGGCTGCCGCCAAAGGGGACTGCCCCAGTCCTCTGATGTATAGCTCACCCCTCCCTCCTAAGCCTGGGTTAGAAGCTGGCCACCCCTGCTCTAGCTTCACCCCTGCTCCATCTCTTAAGGAGATGGCTTAACACACAACTAACTCTAATTGAAAACATCAGAAAACACACCCTGGACCCCTGCCACCTCAAACCACCAGCAAATTGCTTGGCTGGTTTGAAACCCCCCACCCCGACTTCAGATCACCTGTTCCAATTTCTGCTTGAGCGCCGACAGGTACAAATGAACGCCCACCTCAGAAAGGTGGACCCCATCTGATCTGTACAGCTCTGGCCACGAGAATCAAATTTCCGAATGGACAATACTGTCTCCGCCGTGGGCGAGAACCAGCCTGTCCACCTCCTGATTGATTTTCTTGTAGAGCCTATCAATTTTTCCTGGGTGGATTGTGTTGGACCACTTTATTCTTTCCATCGTATGTCTCCAAATCAATTTAGTGGCAGGCAGCAGGCTGCCTATCTCCAGCCAGTCCCTTTTTATTCTAACCACAATCTCTAAACCTGATATTTGGGGGATATTATTCTCACCCAAATGTACCACCAAAACATCTGGATACCTCCCTCTTGTGACTTCGTGGATGAGCGGCAGCAGCTGCTCCCACCTCCTACCGCGTCTGGCCTTCCACACCACTTCAGCCTTGTCGCTGAGCCCCAATTGTGCCCCGCAGTGTGAGTGGCCTGCCTCCTTTCCTGCCCAGTACATGATGCTGTAGCCCACTATCCAGACTAGCTGGTGGTGACCATGCGTTTCCATCCCTACAGAGGAAAAACAGGCAGAATCAAACATAGAAAATTAATGCGGCAACTGTCAAACATATATTGGAAAGGTTGATGACTTCCATCTCCCCAAGCTCCTGATCTCCCTTTCCGGCATGGCTATCGCTGCAGCATATCTCGCAGTGCCAATCCGAAAGGAGTGTGATGTAAACCTAGCCGCAGGCTGATCTGCCTTGTTCAGGGCCCAGTGCAGCACCGCACTAAACTGGTGGTGCGTCATGGACAAGCCATCCTGATGCATAAGGAATGGGCCACTAACCAAGGGGCAGACCGCCCTGTACCGGCTCACTGAAGCTACTGGGCATAATTGGGGGGAGCCCGCCCTGAATAGCATGATGGTCTGACCGCGCTGCCTCTGATCCGTCTTAGATGCCCTTAGGGTGATGGAGAGGGACTGTGAGGTGGCAGTCACATCCCTGTCACTAATCAATCTGTTTTTCCGGGTCACACTTCGATGCTGTCGCCAATTCAGACACCCTAAAAGCCCCCCAAAATGCTAGCTTGAAAGCGGCATCAAATAGCAGGACCTCGAAGCTGTTAAAACAGACTCTGCCCAGTTCCCTGGTTAAGGCCCCAAGAATCTCTGGGGTAACGGGGAGACTGTTATCCTGTGAGGGGGCCCTCTGGCACGACCATGCCTCGATCAGTTTTTCTGCAAAGAAACCCTGACCAGGTGAGGCATGGCTGGCGAGTTTACTGGTGAAAGACAAAGCCGCCAACTTAACTGCTATGCTGGAAGGAGCAAGACCTTGTGAGTGAAGGGCCATTTCCAACTGTAGAACCTGACTTTCGGGGATGGGAAAACCAAGATCCCACCCCCGTTGTGATCTAAATTCCTGAAACTCCCCAAAAGCCCTGTTATAGTCCCTCCTTGTGCTGGGGGCTAATGAACCTTGCACTGCCTCAAAAAGCTCAGCTGTCCAATGTTCCACATGTCTGGTGGCATGGGCTCGGGGTCTTCGCAGGCTTCTGGTGCCAGGAGATGGAAGCTCTCCATCTGGTGGCGAGAGAGAGCATCGACTATGCCGTTGTTAATACCGGGGACATGCTTGGACGTGAACAGGAGGTTATAACTAAGGCATTGTAACACGAAAGCCCTCACTAAACCCATGACCCTGGGGGACTTGGAAGACTGGAAATTCATTACATGGATAACTGCTGAGTTGTCACACCAGAAAAGAACTGCACTGTTTTCAAAATCCCCGGGCCACAAGTGTACTGACAGTACTATTGGAAAAAATTCAAGAAAAGTGAGATCACGCATTATCCCCATCTCAACCCATTCTGTGGGCCACCAAGCCGCGCACCATTTTCCCCTGAAATACAGGCTGAAGCCCGAAGACCCAGCGGCATCTGACTGCATCTGGATGGCAGCTTCCACCAAAAGCCACTGCCTCCATATGCTGATGCCGTTGAAATCAGCCAGGAACCGATTCCAGACAGCCAGGTCCTCCTGCATAGCAGCCATTACCCTGACATGGTGGTGTGGGGGTAAGTCACAGGGCATGCTGGCATAGAGATGGGAGAAGAACGCCCGGCCTGGCGCCACTACTCTACAGGCAAAGTTTAATCTGCCAAGAAGGCCCTGCAGCTGGCACACCGTGACCTTGCTCTGCGCCAAACATTCACTAAGCGCCTCCTGGATGGCGAACAGCTTCTCCAGTGGCAGGCGAGACTCCTCCTTGACCGTATCTAACACGATGCCCAGGAACATGAGCATGGTGGTAGGTCCCACAGTCTTCTCAGGGGCCAGGGGGACACCCACCTCCTCCGCCATCGCCTGGAAGGTGCTCAATAGCCTGTCACATTCGCTTGTGCCCGTCCTGCCCAGGAACAGGAAGTCATCAATGTAATGGATGACATGCCGCAGGTGTGCCCAATACCGGACCACCCAGTCGAGTAGCGAGCTGAATCTCTCGAAGGCCGAACAGGAGATGGAACATCCCATTGGCATAGCTTTGTCTAAATAAAAGTTTCCTCGAAACTGGAAACCCATCAGCTCGAAGTCATCTGGGTGGACCAGCAGCAGGTGTAAAGGGGATTTGATGTCGCACTTGGCCAATAATGCCCTGGGCTACACTCCCTGGCCATTTCAATAGCCACATCAAATGACGCATAGCGGACGGTGCATAGCTTGTCTGGTATCACATCATTGACCAACTCCCCTTTCGGGTAGGAGACATGGTGAATGATGTGGAACTCCCCTGGTGCCTTCTTGGGGACTATACTAAGCAGGGACACATGTAAATCTGCCATGGGTGGAGACGTGAAGGGGCCTACCACCCTAACTCCATCTATTTCTTTTTGGAGCTTGGCATGCACCAAGTTCTCCAATCCCTTAATTGACTTAAGGTTCTCCACCCACTTCCTGTGCTTAAAAATGCCAGCTGGAATCCTCAACCCCCTTTTAAAACCTTCAACCACATAGTGCACTTCCGTGCGCCATGGGCATTCCCTCAGGGCCCTACTCAGCGCTCTATGGTTGACCGGGGTTGGGGCCCTTGCCATTGTTCCCTCCGGGGCCACCTGCTGCTGACTTGGTTGGTGGCCTATTCTTCCCTTGGGGCCTGACTCTGCTGCAATGACAGGCAGCATGGCTGCCCATGCAATGTGAACAGGTGTGGCAAAAATGGCAAGGGAGCGGGCGCAATTCCCTGACCCATTGAATTCCCAGCATGTGGCCCCCTTCAACGCAGCATGACGCCCTTCCACGTGAAAGGGGTCATTGACCACTGTGCTCAGGGCGCCTCGCACCTTGTTCATACACTCAAGCCATAGGTCTTGAGCGTATCTGTCCCAATGAATCCCAGGTGTTATGGAGGCCCTTTCCCTAAAGGACTCATCATAGCACAACCAGGCACCAGGGTGTCCCGTGTCGTATGCCCAGCGCACGATGTCCTGATACTTAAGTTCGGAGGTTCGCTCCAGGGACGTCTGGAGCATTACACCCATGAGCACTGAGGGTAGGAAAGGGGGATGCCACTGACTCACCCAAAAGGCGCACTGCCTTCTGGACTCTGCCTCAAGCCGTGGGAGCCAGTCACACTGCTCTAGAAGCTGTCTCCTTTGAATGAGGTAAAGCTCTGTGGGAGCATGCTGGGAAATGTAGTCCAGCTTGCTCACAGACAGAATTAGTTCTAATGCTGTCCGAGAGCAAGCTGAACTACATTTTCAGGCATGTTCCCAGAGAACTTTAGGAGCATGCTCATAGAAACCTTGCTACTCCCGCAGGTTTGGGGTGAGTTTACTGCCCCCTGTTCCCTGCCTTCCTTTCCTGGCCCCTGGCTTGCCCTGTTACCTGACTCCAATGCCCATATGCCCCCCTTTCCTGCCCTAGATCAAGAAGTTACCAAGGAACCAAGTACCATGGTCATTATTTGGTTCCTTGGTACTCGGTAAAATCAAGTCGAGCACAGTGATCGTTTGTAAATTCCAAGTAAAACAAAGGACTGAATTTCAGCCCAAATAAGGATCATTTCCACAGGAATATGCTCCCAGGTCTGTTCCACCTTCTCACATTATAGGTAACAGCCTGGTGACTGTGGTTATGCTGCACTATGAGTGAGGACTAGGCACCTAGTTAAATCTAATGTGGCATTTTGGTATACAACTTTTGCATGTGCAGCCACCTCATGTACCTGGACAAATAAGGATTCTGCACATACAGAGTGAAAACAGATGAGACAATAGTCCAGATTAGTTCCCTTTGATTGGGTGGCTACCTGTCTTTATTAGGTGGCTTCCAGATGTTCATCCACAACCGCCACCCACCTGCCCCATGGCATTGGCCACCACTCATGGCATCATCCTGGCAAATGTAGAGCCTACTGTGTATGCGATTGCTGGCTGATGCAGGTAAATGTGTACCTATATGGACACCTCCTATTTGTTAGGATGTGCACAGCTGCAGGTGCAGGTCTGCTAGGACCATAGAGTCTCCAGTGGAGTGCCTAGAGCAGTTGGGTGAGCTACTGTGTCTCCGGGGTGGGGGGGGGAGGGGACTAAGTGGGGAAGAATGCCTGTCTGTCTGTTTGGTTCATCACATGGAACCTGTGAGTAATGGTTGTGCATGGGCTCCATTAAGTGACCCCAGACTCCAGCAGACATAAGAGACATAATCTCTTGTCTGTTAACACCCTTAGTCCAACTAAACCCATGACACTAAATGAGCAAATTGAGTTAAAAACATTATTGATCTGTAAAATTTCACTATTATTTTGCAACGTGTATTTTAAAAAGTTAATTTCTGGGACAAATTCCACAAGATTTGAACCCAGACAAAATGGACGATTGACACTATAACCAGGGACCCATGTTTACTGTGTTTCCCCAAGAAATGGGCAATATGAACAAATGCCATCTATGGATTAGTATATAACAACCAGGCTCATTTGACCTGGAGTCAAAAGATTTTCAACCCCAATCCTAGTTATGAAAGGCTCCTGTAAGTATTAACAGTGCCATTAAACCCTCCAAATATCTTCCCGAGTTCTGTGAACTGACCAAAAGCTACAGATGAAGGCTCTTTGCAGGTTTTCAGTCAGACTTGGTTAATCCATCCTCTTTTCATCCAGATGTCTGCTGACCCAGAAAGTTTAAGACAGTCACCAGCAGTTTTATAGAACACGCAGTACGTACCATTGACCTTTTCAACTGAAGAGCTTATTTTTAGATCTGAATAAATATGGAGTTTAGAAACGGTTTCATGTTAGTGTTTTTTGATTGACTGATTTTCCCAATGCACCACTGCATTGAAACTAAGAAAGAAAGCATGCATTTCAGCTCTGTCTCCTATTTAGGCTTCAAACAAACATTTTGGGTAGATAATATGTAAGAAGCATATAGTAAAGTTGTCACATTGATGTGGAGATTAAATAGTTGATTCTTTAAAGCCATGGGACTTTTTAATCTGTGCTTGCTTTATCTGCACATCTGGGCATGTAAAAGATATTGCAGGAAGAGCATTCCAGTAATGTATATCTCAAGTTTGTCTGTGTATTTTTAAATCAACCTCCCAGTTCACAAATGGAACAAAATTCCTTAAACAGCCAAACCAAAGCTCTCTTTACGGTGCAGTGGAAAGAGAAGTCTCAAGTTATTTCAGAATTTAGAATGTATTGCTTTTGGTCAACATGATTGAAACTTGGGGGATTTCTCCCCTACAGAAAATTTCTCTCCTTCAAAGCTTTTTGTTCCAATTCAGGACAAAAATAAAATCAGAATTTCCACTTCCATTACATGGAAAATTGCCTACCATGTCTGAGGATGAAGTCCTGAGTCTGCTGAATAAATGACAAAGCTGAATGATTACAACAGTGTCAGTATTTCATAATTCTAATGAATGTCAGGATTTCATAATCATAATAAACAATAGCAATTGGGAATGCAAATAATCAGTATTACATAATTCTAATGAATAATGTCAGAATTTCATAACCATAATAAACAACAGTAATCTGGAATGCAAATAAGTCATCCAAAATCAGGATTTCCTAAACTACGTGTCAGGACCCAAATGAAATTGCATCATCTGTGGATCGGGTTGCAATACAAATTCCTAGCAGATATGCTTGCATATCTTCATTATGTTTAGGGTCATGGGATGTCATGCAGTCAAAAAGTTTGGGATCCACTCTCCCAACTATTTCTTTTCCTCTCATCTCACTCCAAGCAAAGTAAAATTTAAGAATATTAATCATTTATAGAATACTGCCAAGTTTTTCAAAATAATTTAGTGACTCTAGATACCCAAATATAGACATTTTGATGGTGCCTTATTTTTTAGAAAATACTGCACACCATCCCTCTTAAACCAAGGTCCTTTAAGGTGTCTCACTTTGGGTACCCAAAGTTAGCAGTCACAACCATTTTCTCATCAGAAAAAGATTAATCCATCACACCTTTACATTTACTGACTGAACATAGGGAAAGTCTAAACTATGAGTTCTAAAAATTAAAAGTTTAATGTGAAATGCTGTAACTATTGTAATTGTCTTTTAAGGATTGGTTGATCTAACGTCACTATTAAAAATGATTTGGAGACAATCACAATACACGGATGAAAGATCTACTGCATGTATGCAACATCCTGATACTGCCTGCATCACCTGCCTATAGCTGAAGACATTTCCCTAGAAAGCAGTACTTTAAGATGTTGCCTATGGTACAATACATCAACAGAGATGCATTCTCTAACGATTATCAAATACTTCAGGACAAAATTCTATTCTAGAATAGCATCCAGTTGTACCTTTCTTCCTAACATTTAATTTAAAAGTATGAATATTTTTGTAATGTGCCCGCTGTAATGATGGATGAATTTTACTGCTCATTCTAGTCTCATATTTACTAGTTAGCACTCAGCATACTGATAGCAAATAAGTGAGTATTCATATTCAACTATTCCCAGCATAATACTGACTAGCTCAGCATTACTTTGATTTCGGTTATTGTCTGCTTCTCTGTTGTTTTAAACTAATTGGTGCTTATGCAAATTATTCATCACTATATGTTTGAAATGTGACTGAACCATTAAGGTTGGCACATCTGTCTACACAGTTGCACTCCTTGAAGCTCTATGGGGTCTAGCTTTAAAAACATGCTATATTCAATATTCATAGCATAGAACCATGGAGAGATCCTCTTCTTCTGTAAAAATATTGTTTAAAATTGCCATCTTAATGTCCACTGGGTTTAAAGAGGTTCATTTTCATTTTCCACTGTTACCCTTCCACTTGAAAAAACAAATAATTCTCGACTCACTCTTGTTTTTAACTATTCCAATTCTGCTAAAAAATCCAAGTTAAATTTTAATCACTGTTTTTCCACACCCTATAACATTTACATCATATTGAGGTCTCATATATTTTATTATAGAACTATGGGAGCATTGTGCTCTTAAATATCTTCTTGGTGGATATCAGAAGCTTCTCAAAATCTTTCTTCTTAACTTTTCTTTACATTTATTGTTGTTGTTACAATTAATTGATATCCCACCCTTCTCCAAGAAGGACTCCAAGTGGCTTACAGTAAAACAAAAATACAATATTACAAACAGAAACAATATTGCAATATTGCAAACATAAAACTACTAAAAACCCTTTTAGACCACCCTTCCATATCTCAATTCACAAAAAATTAATTATACAACCCCATCTATTCTCCTGTGACCCCTCATGCCCATACCCCCTTTTCACTGGGAGACTGTGGCATCACTCCGCACCTTTGATTTCCCCATGCTCATATCCCCGTCTCACTGGGGGGGGCTGGCACCACCCACCTCCCCCCATCCCTGCCTGTACTCCCCACCTTCTTCCCAAATACCTAAGCCCCACCCCTCTCCGGGGGGGGGCATAACACACTCTCTGCCCACAACTTTCCAATTCATCCCCCACTCCTAATCCCCCTACCCCCAGCACCCAGGCCACCCCATTAAACACAATTAAAACTGCAACTCCCCATCCACATCTCTCTAGGAACCAATTAATAAAACAACAAAAGATGAAGGCTCATTCCAGCCTCCAACTGCTGAAGGCTTTGGCATTCACTTTCAGCAGCCACCATAAGAAGCCACCTGTAGCAGAGTCTGACAGCTTTGCCATCACTGGAGGAGGGCCCAAGGGTGGTGGGATGGGCACCCCCAGTTTAGTCCAAATAACTTCTTCCATAGCACAGCACCTTCCTTGCCTGACACCTCTGTAGTCAATGCAGACTCTGGAGCACAAGTGTAATGTGCTTCTGGTGATCCACCTCTGATGGAAGATGGGCTGCCACCTTCTGCACCTACTGCAGCTTCCAAGCAGTCATCAAGGACAGCCCCATGCAGAGCACACTTCAGTATTCTAGCCTCAAGTTTACGAAGGCATGGATGACAGTGGCCAGATCCGAATCTGATAAAAAAAGATTGCAGCCTTCTCAACAGATGTAATTGCAGTGCAGATGGAGCAGAGAGGGAGAAAAGGAACTATTGATGTGGGTGCCCTGTCTAGATTGGCAGCAAATGATTTGATTGGAAATGATGTGAAGTCTTGGGAGGGCTCAGGGATTGTGCCAGTCACTGAGGCTCAGGGGTTGTGTAGCTTGGAGCAGCAAAGGACTAGTACAGGGAAAAACTGCAGCCTGTGATGAGGTGATGGATGAAAGTGATGATTATGAGCAGGATCAGTTTGGGGATTGAGTCTGCTGGGGATTGAGTAGGATTGGGGCTATGGGATTGAGTCTGCTGATCCTAACGAGACTGATGGTAAAGTGCAGGGCTCAGAGAGTGACTGTATGGGCCCTTAAGGGCAAGAGACAGTACTGCTTGTACCTGGGAATTGTGACTGAGAACTCAGCTCTGGTAGTGAGCATGTAGGTTCTGATGTGCAGCTCTGGCTAGCAGAGGAAAGTGTTACGGTTACCCTAGCTGCTTGCAAATGAGGAGCTGAACTCCTTGAAGGGAAAGACTGCCTGTTGTGTGGATCCAGCAGGGTCCAAGTGTGGAATACTAGCCCTTTGATGGAGGAAAGGACTCTTATTTGTGTGAGAGAGGAGGGATTTCTTGCAGATTCTAGGAACACTGATTCTGGTGCAGTTTGGCACCATGTAATGAAAGGCAGTGAGCTGCTAGACTGTACACAGTTGGTGTTTGCTGAATATTATTCTGGTGCCTGGGTTGGCATACATCAAGATCTGTGGGGTGCTGTTTTTCTACCTAATGTGTAAATCAGTTGTGTGTAGGATCTGCTTAGTGCTGCTGAAAGCAGATGGGTAGCCTTTGTTATGCTCATGAGTGCTGTTGAGAGCCCCGACAAACTAGTTGGGGAGAGGGAGAATGATTTTTTTGATTATTTGCGAAATGGTTCATGTTAGGGCAGAAACAGACGTCCACACACGGAGTGTGGCTGTGTTTTGTTTATTGAACAGTTGTAGGACTAGAGCTTGGCTGATGTGTTTATAGCTAGTGAAAACAGGGCTGTTTCTGAGTACTAAGAGATTTGAAGGATTTTGACCCAGCGCACAGAACAGGATGATATTATCTGGAGAGCAGATTGCTATAGACAAGGTCAGTGCTGGTTCTGAATGTTCTTTTGTTCCTAGAGAGATGATCTGGGAAACTACTAGAAGAACAGGAAATGCACTTGGGAGTGCAAGATGGATAGTGATACAGGATGGACTTCCATTTGTCTATTGCTGATGTTAATGCTCTGCATTCTTGGAAGCTCCTGTATATAAGGGCTGAGTGTCTTACAGGAGGGATTTGCACAAAGGATTATATCTAGCATTAGCCTTCCTCTGTGGAGACCTGGTGGGAATAGTCTGGTTCACAGTGATGGAGCTGAGAGAGCATGGTTTCCTGTTGCAATTTAGGTGCACTGCTATGGATTTTGTGGATATATGCAGTTTTGGGGATAGAAGGATGCATGTTGTTTGTCTGGTACTGTAAGCCTTTTGACGCAAGCCTACACATATGCCTATTGTCCCAAGCACCCATACTGAGGTACCCTGATTTTAATAAGGAATTTGGGGACCTTATGCAACAAGGGAAGGATGGTCATAGACACTCCACTGCATACCTCAGCAAGAAATTGCTCCCAAGGGAGAGGAGCCTTGATACTATTAAAAGGGAATGCTTAGGCTGCTTCTACACATAACTAAAATGTGTTCTTAAAAGTGCTTGAGGTAATACCGGGTGTTATAAACGCTGGAGTTTTGTAATGTGTGAACACACTATTCCTGTTTTATGCAGCGAGATCTCGCAGCCTTGTAAGAGAGGGTCTTACAAGGATATGAGATCTCGCTGCATAAAAGGGGAATAGTGCATTCACACACTACAAAACTCCAGCATCTATAACACCTGGTATTATCTTGAGCATTTATTAGGCTGAAACCATACATGTACAATAGAAAAATTAATGGTATACAATGACCACTCACCTTTGACATGGTTGAATAATGTTAACAGTTCTAACTCCAAATTACTGTGATGGAGTTTGTTTTTACAGGAATATGACATGACCATTGTACACATTTAGAGTAAAGAAAATGTGATTGCAGATGCACTGGGTGTTTTCAAACAGACACAGGGCTGCCCACCCCTGTGTCCACCTTAATCCAGCCCCACCTGTATCAGGTTCAGAAAGACCTGCTGGGTTTCCTGGGTCATGGGGTACCCAGACGGTGCCTCCCACACACAATAGAATTGAGGACAGTCACTTGATGCTCTAGGCTGGCATATGCAACTCCATGGTGTTGCCTGGGGCAACGGATGGCTGAATGCAGAACTGTAGCATGGGTCCGTGCATCAGACAGCTTTTCCACTTCAGGATGGTGCCCTGGAATTATGTGGCCCACTCCTTTGGCAGCACCTGGGGATGTTCTGGAGCACCACAGGTGGGGCTGCCCCCTACCCCCGCACATCTGACAGGCTATCTTTAGTCAGACAGGTCAAACAAGGGGTGAAGCGGACAGAACCAAGCAGGTTCTGTCTTCTGTCCATCTGAAAACACCCATTGTGTTTCACTCAGTTTTGGCAGAGCAGGAGTTCATGGCTGCCATGGCAACCATGGGATGTCGCAAATGATCACCGGCCCAACACATGATGGATGGTGTCGCCTGCTGATGTGGAATCCTTGTTGGGATCTGTTCGTGCCACCACTTGCAAACAAGATCCTTGCCCGTCCTGGTTGGTGAAAGCCATTCAGGAGACATTACGGCCATTGTTGGCTTGGGTGGTTAGTGCCTCCCTTCGGGAGGGCAGGGTTCCTGACTGCTGCCTGAAGGAGGCTGTGGTTGGGCGCCTACTCAAGAAACCATCTTTTGATGCTGATGCTCCTGCCAGTTATCGGCTGGTATCTATATTGAATTGACATGGCAGCTCCAGGAATATCTGGACTGCACTGGTTTCCTTGACCCCTTTCAGTCTGGTTTTCTGTACCGAGACTACATTGGTAGCCTTGGTTGATGATCTCCATCTGGCGTTGGGCCAGGGTCATCAGACCTTACTGGTCCTGCTAGACCTTTCGGCTGCATTCGACACAGTCAGTCATGAGGTGTTGGTGATTCACCTGTGGGACCGGGGTTGGCGGGACGGTCTTTGACTGGTTTCGTTCATTCCTGGCTGGGAGAATTCACCGGGTGGTCTTGGGGGAATGTATATCTTCCCCCCGGGACCTCACATGTGGAGTCCCGCAGGGTGCCATTCTGTCCCCCCTCTTGTTTAACATCTATATGCAGCCATTAGGGGAGATCATGAGAGGGTTTCAGAGCATGCAGTGTCATCAGTATGCTGATGACACTCATCTCTACCTCCCTTTTTCCATCGACCCAGGCCATGCAGTCTCCTTATTTTCCCAGTACCTGTCAGCTGTGGGGTCTTAGATGAGATTAAGACATCTGCAGCTGAATCCTGACAAGATGGAGGTGATGTTGGTGGGCGAGGACTTGGGGGGCCTTGAAGTGGTTGAATCTCCTCTTGTTGGGGGGGTTCGCCCTCCCATGGTCTCTCAGGTGTGGAGTCTGTGTGTGCTCCTAGATTCACAGCTCACCCTAGAATCTCAGGTTGTGGCCATGGCGGGGAGTGCATTTCGGCAGTTACATCTTGTCTGGCGGCTTCGGACATATCTCTCTGCCTCTGACCTCGCCACTGTCATCCATGCCTTCATCACCTCGAGGCTGGATTACTGCAATGCGCTCTACGTAGGGCAGCCTGAGAAGCTGGTCTGGAGGCTGCAGCTGGTGCAGAATGCCGCAGCCTGTCTCCTTACAGGGGTGGGCTGCAGGGAGCACATGACACCTGTGCTCCAGGTTCTACACTGGCTGCCTATAAAGCACCGGGATAGGTTCAAGGTGCTGGTTTTGACTTTTAAAGCCCTTCACGGCCTCGGCCCTGCTTATCTGAGGGACTGCCTCACTCCCCATGTGCCCATGCGACCCCTGAGATCATCCATGGGAGTCTTTTTGGAGGTTCCCTGGGCGAGGCGGGTGGCCACCGATGTTAGATCTTTTTCGGTGACTGCCCCTGTGCTGTGGAACTCACTTCCAGAGGAGGCTCAGTTGACCCCCACTCTCCTGTCATTTTGATGTTTGTGTAAGACCTGGCTGTTCTGCCAGGCTTTTGGCAATGGGGGGGTAGGGTGGGTGGGTTGGGGGGGAGTTGTTTTTTCTCCCGCATATGGGATTTTTAACTTTTAAATTGCTTTTACTGTTTTATTGTTTTAATTTGTTGTTCACCACCCTGAGCTGCCCTGCGGGCAGGACGGTCGAAATAAAAATGTTTTATAGATAAAAAAAAAATTAAAAATGGAGGGATTACCCTGAACCTGATTTCTGTCACTGACCTTGAGGCAGGGAATCTGTTGGTGGGGGAGGTATCAGCAGTGCTGTTGTCATGGATGGATCATTACCTCCTGTGGACCAGTTTTCTGGTGCATGTCTGTCCCCAGAGAGGTGTGGAACCAGTTCAGTTGGTCCATCCCCAGAGACATGGAACCAGAAAGGTTCCAAAATGCTCTTGGGGAATTTGTCTCTGATCTTGATGACCAAGCACTCAGTGACCTTGTAGTTCTATGGAACACCTTGCTGACTGAGGTCATTGACTGAACGACTTCGAGGCATCTGCTCCCTTCACATCAGTGCCTCAGGTCTTCTTGGTTTACTGAGGATCTGCGGCAACTGAAGTGAGAAGATTGGGAGTTAGAGAAACGGTGGTACCGTTTGGATGCTGAAGCCAAGCGATTGCAATTGAGGTGTCTGGAACCTTATCTGTTATGTGTCTAGATGACGAATGATCAGGCCATAAACATCTCCAGACTGAGAAGGAAGATTTAAGTTAGTTTTTTCTAGCTAACATATCTATTTAATTAATGGTTGAAATAACCTTGAAGCTTTGGTTATTCTCTCTGTAATCTGACAATTATCTTTGATAAAAATATAAGGTTTCTATTCAAACCTTGAAGGAAATTTAAAAACTTTACTTGTTCAGAATTAAGAGAGCCAATTAGAATCCAGTGTATTTCCTTGCTAACTGACGTCAGCAACATCAGTCCTCAGGAATGTGAGCCTCCTAGTAGGCAAGCTTAAGAAGGGAGACACAGTCTGGCTTTTTTCAGACTGAGATTCCATACCTCATGTTGGAGTTTCTTTCTCACCAACATCTTGGCAGACAAAGGGAAGAACTGGGAAGAATGTAATGTATTACTCTTGATCTCTTTGAGCCAATGACTTGAGCATATGTTAAGCTTTTAGAAGCTTTTTTCTTAAAATAGAGATGTTTAAGATCATGTAATTTTGATTGGCTATCCATGCTATTCTATGTAAACTACTGATAGTCTCTATTTATATTTAAGTAAATTACGCTTATATTTTTAATATATTCTAAAGTCTCATGCTCCTTTATTTATAAATATATTGTCATTTTACAATATTTGCTTTGCTAGTCTGGTATCAAAGTGAAGTGTAAACTTATTTTATACAACTTGGAAAAAGTGAATCCCAATCTAGTATGATTAGTTCTGCTAGGCCATAAAGCTCACTTTCCATTTGTAATTAATGGGATCACGCAAAACATGACAAGGCTACCCATGATAATGGTTCAGAAGCTGCAGCTGGTGCAGAATGTGGCTCCTGCTTACAGGGACGGGTCACCAAGAGCACATTACACTAGTGCTCCGTTCTCTGCACTGGCTGCCTACAGTCTTCCGGGCTTGTGTTGGTGCTTACGTTACCTATAAAGCCCTACATGGACTTGGCCCTACCTTCCTGTGGGACTGTCTCACTCCCCGCGCACTGGATTGGCCCCTGTGTTGTGCCTGGAGTCCCCTTCTCGAAGTTCCCTGAGATGCTCGGGGGGTAACTATGGAGAGGGCGTTCTCTGTGGCAGCAAAGAGGCTGTGGAACTCCCTTCCAGCAGAGGCCTGGGTGTCCCCGGACCTTTCCTCCTTCTAACAAATGTGTAAGACCTGGCTGTTCCACCAGGCTTTTGGTGAGGAAGATGGGTAAAGGGTGGGGTGGAGCTAGGGGGGTTGCTTTGTTTTTGCTTTTGTTTTACTTCCCCCCCCATTATTGATTTTATTTATTTATGATTATTTTAGCTGTTTTTATATGTTTTATATTGTTGTTTTATTTTGTATGTTAGGCACCCTGAGCTGCTTGAGGCAGAATGGGACCGAAGTAAAAATTGTTAAAATAAAATTAAAAATTGTCTTGACAACAAAGCATGGATGGACATGTTCCAGCTTTAGAATCTAACCAAAACTTCTCACTTGTTCCTGGGGGCGGGGGATGTGACAAGGTTTATGAAACTGATATGTATGTAACATACATGCAAATGACCAATACAATTGTACTTCTGAAACCACAAGTAAATTTGGGATTTGCTTGTTTGTGTGGTGGTCAAGCTCTTATCAGGTGATCAGCAGGACCACAATTATAACATTTTGAGCCATTTGGGAAGGGTGGGATAGAAATCTACATAATAAATAAATAACAAGCTCTGGTCTCAGTGGGTGCATTTAGGCAGCTGGGCTGGTCATCCGAGCCCGCTTCACACCTGGGCTGACCCATTCATTTAAAGGCACTCCATGACATGTGGAAGCAGCCAGCCCCACTTGCGGTACTCTGAAACAGTAAAGAGCACTGCCAGCGGAGTAAGACGGCCAATCCTGGGGCACAAGCTCGAGGAGAAACTGCTGTCTGTCTGCTCAGTGGAGCCACGCTGCAGCTCCACTTTTGGCTGACTGTTGCCTCAGGCAACAGAACCTATTCAGAATCTTTCAACTATTCAGGCCTAAAGAGCATGATCAGAAGTTTTATCTGTGTAACCCTTCAGCTGCTACTATATAAACCCTTATTACAATTCTCCCTTTGTCCTAGCAACAAACTACAAACCTCTTCAGCAGCTGAGCTGGGACTAAGTCTGAAACGACAAATCACGATGAATGCTGTTTTTGTCGGAAACAGGTCATTTGCCTTCATTCATACAACATGGAAACTTACTGGCTTTTCTGCTGTTTTTGCAATTTGTCATTATTTTTTGTGAGTCAAACAGAGCTGCCACAGGCCTGATCCTTAGCCCCTTGTTCACTCCATTAGTACCCCTGGGGGCTCTGAAGATACAAAAGTGCCAGCTGAGTGCCAGTAAAGTGCTGGAAATTGCTTTAAAAGTGTTATAAAACTGTCATAAAAGTTCCAGAAAGTGACAAAAAGTGATGAAAAATCATGAAAAATTAAAAAAAAAATGAAAAATAATGGGAAATGACAAAAAATTCACAGATGCCAATATCAACAATGGCAGAAGCATGGAATCACCAGAGACTGATGGAGTATGAACAAACACTTGTAAGCACTCCCGAAAGACCAGTCCCTGTGAAACAGGAACCGTTGTCTCATCTCATCCCTAGCTGGGAACACTGTGCTGTTGCTCTATTAAGACTTTGTTGTATCATACACTGCTCTTACTTTGGGGGCTCTTTCAACCCCTTTTTGAACTGGGAGATTATCACCATCCCATCTTCTAGCATCCTGCGCAGATGAGGGTTCATGCATCTGCTCCCGACAGTGCTGTGCCAAAACTGCTGCCCACAGCAGGGGCAGGAAAGAGGGCAGCAGGGGCCAGGGAAGAGAGCAGAGCAAGGAAGAAGGCAGCAGGGGGCAGAGAAAGGGGCCAGAAAACTCACCTGGAAGCCATGGGAGCTGGACATGCTGTTGTGGAGTCTCTGAGTGGGGATGCTCTTTGTTTGAATGCAGTTTCTGTGAGCATGTTCAGAAAGTTCTCTCGGAGCATGCTGGGAAACATAGTCCAGCTTGCTCTATGGGAATAGGTGAGTTTGCTGTCCCCCCTTCCTTGCTGCCTGCTGCCTTCTTCCCTGATCCCTTCCCTGCCCCCTGATGCCCTCTTTCCTGACCCCATTGTCCTCTACTGCCTTCTGCCCCCAATCTGCCTGTGTGAACTTGAACATTTGAGCAGTGTAAGATAGGGAATTAGGGAATTTTACAGTGAATTTAGTATTGTAGTGATTTTTAATTCTTTTATTAGATTTGCACTATTGACTAATTTTGTCTTATACTTAATCTGAATTTATAAATATAATTTTTTTTTTAACCAAGATTTGGTGTGCTTGTGTGGTACTGACATTAGGTAACAGGGTGAAATCAAACTAGATGGGGGCAAGACAGATCCCTTGGCCTCCCCAGAGAGGGTCACTGCATCTGCCGATCCTCTGGTTGGTGGGGAGGACAGTTCAAACAAGCAGCCTCCCACCTGGGAAATCTGGGCAATGGGGCTGCCGTCAAAAGTTCCTCTATGCCAGGGGTTGGCTGAGAAGCCATCCACATGGGGCAGGAGTCCTGGATCCTGGCTGCCCAGGAGGATCAGACCCTGTGAGAAGTTGCTGCCAAACAGCTGATGTGGGATCCTGGAGATGTGCCCTCACCCAATCCAGGGGCATGTGCCAAACAGCTGATGGGGTGTTCCTCCAGCCCCGCCCCACCATCACATGTTCCGCCAACCGGGTGAGAGTGATCCTCCATGTCCCTTCAATCAGCTGTTTGGAAGGCCGGATGTATGTGTGAAACAGCTGATCAGGGGTCGCAGAGGAGAACACTCAACTTGCCTGTGCGTGCGTGTCAAACAGCTGACTGGGGTGTGGTGCTGAAGAAGTACCTCTGATCAGCTATTTGGTGTTTGAACCTGAGCTGGGTGAGGGCACTTGCCTGGGCATCCCCATCAGCTGTTTGGTATGTTAGCACCAGGGCCAGATGGGGGTCCCCTTCAAGGCCCCCAGTTCAGCTGTTTGGCAGGCTGTGTGTGCACGTTAAACAACTGATGGGGGTGGGGGTGGAGGAGTGCCCTTACCCAGATGTGTTGCACACCAAACAGCTGATCAGGGGTGCTCCTCCACCCCCACCCCCACCCCCTGCACTCAGCTGTTTGGCTGCTAGGGTGAGAGCTCTCCTCCAGGCCCAGTCCTCGGACCTCAGCTCACAGCCCAGCTGGGTAGGGCCTAACAGATGGAAGAGTGCATTTTAGCCCGGATTAGCCCGACCAGGTGAGCCAGTCCAGCCTGTGTCACCAACCTTCTCCAGACAATGCATCCGGTAGCAGCCATCAACCCACCCTAAGGCAGTAGCAGGCAAAAATCTGGCAGCCACCAAACTGATGAGCAAGTGACTCATGTTCTATTGTGGACTGTTTCATTTGTTTTCACCCACAGTTAAGGGGAAATTCCAGGTTAGATACTTGGGCAAACCTAAATATAATTTCTGTGACTGGGAACCTCCAGGGACACGGATGGCAGGAATAGTTACTCCTTTACAGACTGGGACAGTTCTGGAGAGAGCTGTGGCCAGTAGAGACTGCAAGTGGGAAAACTATGTAATGGCTGGTCTGATGGGGGGATACAGGAAAGACCCCAACCCTATGGCAATATTATTGTTCCGAGTAGGTTTTCTGTTTTGTCATCCACCAAGGGAGATACCACACAGAGAAGGGGAGGAGGGATTAATGCTAGGGAGTGAGTAAAGGGGTCTGGCTCTGGCCCTAGCCAATGCAGCAGGGTCCGCCATAGGTGGAAGGCACTTGGGATCCTGGTCTTAGATTGATCTTACGCTTTACCCCAGGAGCCGTGCATAAGTAGCCATCTACAGGAGGCTCTGGGCAAATAGAATCCCTTGATCCTCAGCAGGAAGTGAATAATAGGCTCATTTAATTTAATACACAACTTAAATAACTGGATTTGGTGGTGTTGGGGGGGGGCGGCGGCATATAAACAGAAACAAAATGGCTAGTGAGGTCATAATTTGTCACCCTGATTTCATAGTAGTTTTTCTAGCCACACATAGTTTATTTTATTTGCTACACTCAATATCAGTTGAATGTGTTCTTTTATGTATTCCTCATACTGGCAGGTGAGTTTGGGTCAATGGTAAAGGCTGATGTGAAGAGCAGAGAGACATCTGATTACAGGTTACAGTGAAGCTCATGAGAATTGCTTCACACTTTTCTTAAGATGCCAACCCAATTTTTGTAGAGTATTGGAGAACACAGGTCCCTGGGAATGTCAATGATCAGCTTAGTATTTCTAACTGCTGAGGTTTGCTTTGTGACTTGAACACTGTTAAATCTATGAGTATGTGACTAACTGCCTAGCATCTTTAGCTTTGCTGAGGATGTTGAAAGTGAATTCACTGAGGCATGAAGCATCATCTCAACAAGACATGGTCAATATTTTCACAAATTTCAAGGTGATAGAATCAGTGTGAAAATGTTTTTAAAAAAAATCTATTTTCAGCCACAATGGATTTCCCTTTCATTTCTCCATTGAGGTTGATGGAGACGTATTGTTGATGCTGCAAAGATCCCTGCTAAGCACCCAGAGAAGTCACAACATCGTGCAACCCAGATGTGTTGCCTCAATACTCTTATCCTATATCCACATTGGTCTTCTCAATGGATTGCTAAAACAGGCATAGTCTAGCACTTAATAGCAGCACTAGAGCTAGAAACACCCCCCTTGGTAAGAATAATGCAGTCAAGTAAGGTACTTACTTGTACCTTTGTAAAGCTCTTTGAAATATAAAGCACTAGAGAAATAATACAGTAGAACAGTGAAGAAGCAAATCCTTTGTTTTTTCAGCTGGAAAAGATCACTTTGAATCAGCAGCATATACACAGTTAGGATGCAATTCTGTCCTCATTTAAGTCAATGCCTTAGCTCCTGTAGACTGTAATAGTTGGGGATTGCACTCCTTGATATGGAAGTTACCCAAACTAAGGAGATAAAGATGGGCTAAAATTTTCACTGATCAGAGTGTGTTGCCCTTGAACTGTCTTCTCAGGAAGAGAAGGATTCTGAGTCCCTTTCAAGTCCCTGATAAATGCACTATGATTTTCTAAGAAAGTGTTAAAAGGGTCTGCACATAGTTCTCAGGAACCTACAACTTCTATAGCTTCTTCTCTGAAGTGCCACCAGATGCTGCTGACCAAAGGAATAAGACTATTAGGCTGCAGCTCAAGTCATCAGACCAGGCTCAAGAAACACATTCAATAGTAATTCCCCTCTTCATCTATTTACAATACAAATTTGTCTTATAAAACAGGAGCTAAAAATAGATTGGTGACCAAATTACATAATGCTGCTTATGCCAATGACCAAAATAAATCTAATATGAATTTTTTAGTGGTACTCTTCTGTAATTTGCTTACAGATGTAAAGTAAATGGTTTTATGACTTATAGAATGTTCCTAATGGAGGAAAGTTTTATATAAAAATTGTGTCTTTTAAGGTAAGGGCTAAAAGCAGCATGAGTATTTTCCAATGTTTAGGATGCAAGTCTAATGCATAGAAAAGGCACGTATACCTGCAACCATATGCTTTCATGAATGTATCCTTGTCTTTCCCTCTCTTGCCCCCACCCCTTGTGTCCCCTCCCCCTTATCTCTCTTAAACTGTAAATTTCCATTGAAGTGAATGGAAAACCAAACTTATTCAGTTCAATGGATCATTCATCATTCTAAGTCACAGTTCTAGAATGATGAATGGACCAAAGAAGAGCCTAGCAAATTGCAATAGCAGAGAGGGGGAAATGAGCAAGAGTGCACCCCTGAAATAATCCAATCCAATTTAAATTGGTTGGATTGGATTAATCCGATTCTGATGAAAATTGGGTGCACTGGATTAATCCAATTCTGATTTTTCCATCCCTAAAACATTGGGATTTCCAATTTTCCCATCCCTAATGTATAGGTGTTAGTTTATAGACAAAGCTCTTCCATAGCCACAGTGCCTAAAAAACAAAACAAACCCTTACAAATTGGTACATGGCTAATTTTCTTTGTAATAAATCTCTCTTTTTAGTGAAGACCTTTCTTGACTAGTCTAACATTGGGCATTTTTTACACACACCTTAAAGTGCTGGTCTTTCAAACTTCTGGGTTTACAAGTCCACAAGTAAGTTCCGGATGCATTCTTCTCACACACACTGCTCTGAGGCAGCCTAAAGTAGATGCAGTTGTAGACTTGACAGGCTACTGTGGAAACCAAGTGATCACAGCTGCCTGGAGCAAGGCAGTTTACCAGAAGAACTCCTTACACAAAAAAAAGTTCTGGGAGAAGTTCTATGCAGAAGTTCAAAGAGCTGGATGTTTAAGATCTGGGTGAGTGATTTAGACACACAGAAAGTTCAGAATGTAACAGCAAACATGCAGAAGAAAAATGTGTGTAAAAACACCCGTTGTTAGGCTATGGAAGAACTTTGTTTATAAATTAACCAACAACTGATGAAGGTAGGCCAGTAGAGGGGTTAGAACTTCTGGGATAAATAGTGTGGGTTACACATGTCCAGGGACTGTGTTTATTTGGGATACTATTGTGTCATATTGAATTGCCATTTTATTGCCTGGTTCCTCCTATTTGAGCACGCACATTGCCCCTGTATCACCAATATGATTGCAATTTTATGTCCTGCAAATAAAATTTTATGCACTTAAAATTTTATGTGCACCCTGGACCTGGACATCTGTTCTATCTCTGCCAGATGTTGGGCCGTGTCTGCCCCAGGGCAGGTGGTCAGCTGCTGTCAGATGTGTCCTCCAGAAAAGCTCAAAGATGTATCCCAGGCAAAAATCTACCCACTCAGCCTAATCTGGGCCAACATGAGCCTACAGGTCTGGTACGCCTGTCCAGCCCCATTGCAAGTAAGGGTCAGTGGATCGGGCCTCTGTGCTTATCAAAGCCTGGGAAAACAGCTGGTTCGGGCGCCTGGAGGAGCATGCTTATGCCCCATCAGCTATTCATTGGAGCCAGGTGAGTGCACTTTTCCAGTTTCACTCCCCATCAGCTGTTTGGTGCACTCACCCAGCCCACCAAACAACTGATTGGGGTCACTCCTGAGGGAAGTGCCAGCCAGCCTTTCAAAGTGACAGATGGCCCAGGCCACTGCCACTGGGTTGGCTCCCTATCACTTTGAAAGTTCAGGTGCTGCTTGGGAGGGAGGCGCTGGAGAGGCGGAGCGGCCTTTCAAAGTGACAGGTGCTAGATCCCTGTCACTTTGAAATTTCGGGCACCGCTTCCCACCCACACCTCAGCACCTCCCAGCTGGGAGATTTTAGGAAGATTACTCTCCCAAAAGATAGTTGTATCAACATTCCACAAATAGAACTTGGACTCAGAATTTACGAAGTACATTCTTATCTCCTACTCTGGACTCCTTCTGAGTCCAAACTGGGCGCCGCTGGACGGGGGGAAAGCAACACCTGAACTTTCAAAGTGACAGAGAGCTGATGCTGTGGCACTGGCCCAAGCTTTCTCCTTTCACATTGAAATTCTGGCTGGTGCTTTCCTCAGGAGGACCCCTCATCTGCTGTTTGACAGACCTGGTGTGCACACCAAACAGCTCATGGGGGATCCCCATGAGAGCCCTCCATAAGCTGTTTGGTGATTGGCTGTGTACACGAAACAGCTCATGCGGGGATTTGAGAAGTGCTCCCTATCAGCTGTTTGGTGGAAGCTCTTTACAGGCTTGATACGGTTGAGCAGAATTAGTCTGGGAGTCATGTCATGTCAGCTGTGGGGCCTTGGATGAGGTTGAGCCATCTGTAGCTGAATCCTGACAAGACGGAGGTGATGTTGGTGGGTGAGGGCCTGGGGGGCCTGGAAGTGGTTGAATCTCCTCTTGGGTTCACCCTCCCATGGTTTCGCATGTACGGAGTCTGGGTGTGCTCCTCGATTCATGGCTCAGCCTGGAATCTCAGGTTGTGGCCGTGGCGGGGAGTGCGTTTCGGCAGTTAGGTCTTGTCCAGTGGATTCGGCCGTATCTCTCAGACTCTGACCTTGCCTGTCATCCATGCCTTCATCACCTCGAGGCTGGATTACTGCAACGCGCTCTACATGGGGCTGCCCGAGAAGCTGATCTGGAGGCTGCAGCTGTTGCAGAATGCCACGGCCCGTCTCCTTACTGGGGCAGGCCGCAGGGAGCACATGACACCTGTGCTCCGGGCTCTGCACTGGCTGCCTATAAAGCACCAGGCTAGGTTAAAGGTGCTGGTTTTGACCTTTAAAGCCCTTCATGGTCTGGGCCCTGCCTATCTGCGGGATCGCCTCACTCCCCATGTGCCCGTGTGGCCCCTGAGATCATCCATGGGAGCCTTTTTGGTGGTTCCCTGGGTGAGATGGGTGGTCACTGATGTGAGATCTTTTTCGGTGGCTGCCCCCGTGCTTTGGAATTCACTCCCAGGGGAGGCTCAGTTGTCTCCCACCCTCCTGTTGTTTCAATGTTTGTGTAAGACCTGGCTGTTCCGCCAGGCTTTCAGAGAGTGGGGGTAGGGTGGGGGGTAGGGTTTGGGAAGGGAGGGTGAGTTTTATGATTTGTTTTTTAAATTGTTAATTTGTTTTTAAATGTTTTATTGTTAATTTTTTTGGGGTGTTCGCCACCCCGAGCTGCCTTTGGGCAGGAGTGGTGGGCTACAAGTTTTAAATAAATAAATAAATAAATAAATGGACAGTTCCTTGAAATTCCCCAGAGTGCGGAAGGACCTGTTCCACCAGCCCACATACTCAGGTTAAGTGTTGACAGCTTCTCGTGTCACCACCAATCTTAGGAGTGTTGGCTACAGGAGTTCGCCCCGGTGTGGGGCAGGGAGCTGTCCCACTGCCATCAAATCTGTTTTCACCCTATGTGGAAAAAAGTCCACCCATCCTCTTTGCTCAAAATCTCATACAGCTTCCATGAATGAAGGAGATTTAACTTGCTCTGGCTCTTATTTTGCTCATGGCTGATTCTTATCCTGCCACTACTCTGCCCGAGTTCAGACCTTATGCTTTAGAATAAGTGAGCATGAATTTCTGTTTCCACAAACAGTAGCGTACAGTTTGAATGCTGCAAACGAATGGCAGTGCAATAATAATAATAATAAATAATAATAATAAATTATTAATCGTTTGTTTATTATTATTATTTCACTCCCCTGCCTTTAAATGGCAATTGGAGGAAGGACAGAAAAAGCTAATTTGCCCAACAAATAAAGATGTGATGGCAGGATCCCCAAATAAGGGTGGTTCTGAACAGAGATAATGATCAGTGTCGGGCTCCAGGAGCAGGTCTGGAATATAGTCAGGGCCTATACCATTTGGGGCCTGGAAACCAGCAGGACAATCATAATCTCAATACATTGCTAATGCAGAGAACTCATGGCAGGCATAATATGATCACGGCTGCCCAAACTAGTAAACAGCTGTGCTGTTTCATTCCAAACAAGCTGCAAGTGACATATAATCACCACTGACAGCTTGTAGAAGAGGGAGTTACAGAAATCAAGTCCCATGATCACCAGGTAATGGATCCCTGTGGCAAGATCAGACTGGGAAAAGAGAATTGGTCACCTACCTCGGTGAATTATTTTCTTCTCCTGCTATGTGGACAGTCCTCCAGATGGGTAGCTCCTCCTCATGACAAGCAGGGGGCAGAAGATAATAAGACGATCTGGACATGCCTCCTGAGCTACCCCTGCTCTTATCACCAGGGAGTCCCAAAGTAGAGGACCGGCTGGTGTAGACTTAGAAACTAGACCTAACCCCGAACTTTGAGAAAAAACATCAACAGCAAAAAAACTCTGAAACCAGGGAAGAGATAAGGCACAAATGAACCAACTATTTATGTGAGACATCAGGAGAGAGAGATATCATCAAATAAAAAACACCCCCCCCAACTTGCTAAAAGTTGCTGTTTTCTTGGGTGGGGCCGGAGGACTGTCTCCATAGCAGAAGATAATAATTCACCAAGGTAGGTAACCAATTCTCTTTTCTCCACCTGCTGCAGACAGTTCTCCGGGCGGGACATACCCGAGCAGTAGGAACCTTAAGGGTGAGAACAAACAGTGCCAGAAGCATCTAGCACTGCTTGCAGAACCCTTCTACCAAAGGCTGCATTGGTAGGTGTTGATCTTATAATGCTTGACAAAGGTATGGATAGAGGCCCAGGTCGCGGCTCTATAAATCTCATCATACGAGGCTCTCACCTTAAAGGCATACGAAGTGGCTGCCCCCCGCACAGAGTGAGGCCAAATTTGCAAGGGAGGGAACTTTCCCTTTGCCTTATATGCCTCAATTATCACCTGTTTAGCCCACTTCGATATCAAGGTTTTAGAAAACTTGGTACCGATTAGGCTTGCCTGCAGATTAACAAAAAGGGCTGTGGACTTCCTAAAGCCTTGAGTTTCTGAGCTGAAAATATTTAATGCCCGATGGATGTTCAGGGTGTGCCACAACTTCTCCTTTGCATGCACTGGCCACGGGCAGAAGGAAGGAAGAATCAGTTCCTGAGATCTGTGGAAGAGAGAATTACACTTTACAATAAAGACCTGATCTAATCTGAGGGTGACTGATAGATTATGGAAAACACAGACATTTTTCATCATTGACAGAGCGCCTAACTCGAACATTCTCCTAGCTGATGTTACCGCAATCAAGAATGCCACCTTTATAGATTAGGGAAGGACGAACAGATCATGGTTTGGGTTCAGCCATTCGGTTCGGCCATTTGGTTCGTTCACCACGTTCGGGTTTCGCCGTTCAGTTCGGTTCTGTTCAGTTCGGTTTGGGCATTCGGAAAAAGGCTCTCTGTGTGAGGAATGATGGCCCCAGACCCATGACGATGGATCCTGGGGCTAGAGTGGCAGCTTAAATATATTGGCCACATTCTTCTCTGTCAGTAACTTGGCCTCAGAACCCTGACGGTGGGTCCTGGGGCTGGAGTGGCTGTTTCTTGATGCGGTGAAATGACATCGTCTCCGTGCGAGGAATGATGGCCCCAGACCCATGACGCTGGGTCCTGGGGATAAGGTGGAAGCTCTTATGTATTGGCCACATCCCTCCCTGCCAGTAACTTGTCCCCAGAACCCTGATAGTGGGTCCTGGGGCTGGAGTGGCTGTTTCTTGGTGCGCTGGAATGACATCGCCTCTGTGCAAGGAATGATGGCCCCAGACCCATGACAGTGGGTCCTGGGGCTAGAGTGGCAGCTTCTAGAAACGTATTGGCCACAGCCCTCCCTGCCTGTAACTTGGCCTCAAAACCCCGATGGCAGGTCCTGGGACTGGAGTGCCTGTTTCTTGATGCGGTGGAATGACATTGTCTCCGTGCGAAGAATGATGGCCCCAGACCCATGATGGTGGGTCCTGGGGCTAGAGTGGCAGCTTCTAGGTATTGGCCACAGCCCTTCCTGCCTGTAACTTGGCCCCAGAACCCTGGCGGCAGGTCCTGGGGCTGGAGTGAATGTTTCTTGATGCTTTGGAAAATCGGCTCTCTGTGCAAGGAATGATGGCCCCTGACTCTGGGTCCTAGGGATAAGGTGGAAGCTTTTAGGTATTGGCCACAGCTCTCCCTGCCAGTAACTTGTCCCCAGAACCCTGATGGCGGGTCCTGGGGCTGAAGAGGCTGTTTCTTGGTGCACTGGAATGACATCGTCTCTTTGTGAGGAATGATGGCCCCAGACCCATGATGGTGGGTCCTTGGGCTAGAGTGGCAGCTTCTAGGTACATATTGGCCACAGCCCTCCCTGCCTGTAACTTGTCCCCAAAACCATGATGGCAGGTCCTGGGGCTGGAGTGGCTGGTTCTTTTTTTTATATCAATTTATCTCTACACTAAATCTAACTGGTATTAACTATTCTAAAACCTATTGAACTAAATAGAATATCCTAATAATTAACTACAAAGGTCTTGTCCTACAAACACACTGTATCTCTATCTATCTACCTGCCAGGGAGCTGATGAAGGAGCAACATTATTATTATTATTATTATTATTAAACATTTATAAAGCGCCAGTAACAACCTGGCTCTGTACAGAACATATAATCAGCTGCGGTCCCTACCTGTGGCTTACAATCTAAAAGACAAGGAGGGGGAGACAAGGAGAGGGGACAGCGGGAGAGACATGGGAGAAGACAAACAAACATTCAGGCGGATGCGAAGTCTCAGGTGCGTGTACTTGGCTTGGTTACAAGGTGGTCGGTAGCAGCAGTCAGCAGAGGAGGGCTGACAGTAAGAGCAAGGGGAAAGACTAGAGGGCATTGGGAAAGGCAGCATGGAAAAGGTGGGTCTTGAGGAGGGATTTGAAGGAGCGGAGGGAGGAGGCGAGGCGGATGTCGGCAGGGAGGGAGTTCCAGGCATGCGGGGCAGCGAGGGAGAAGGGACGAAGGCGGTTGGGCGAGCAGGAGAAGCGAGGGAGAGCGAGGGAGGGGACAGCGGAAGAGCGGAGAGCGCGCGCAGGAGCGCGTAGGGCGATTAGGTCCGAGAGGTAAGGGGGAGCTTGGTCATGGAGCGATTTGAACGTGAAAACCAGGAGTTTGAACAGGATACGTTCAGGAAGGGGGAGCCAGTGAAGGGAGAGGAGGAGAGGCGTCACATGGTCGAAGCGACGGGCAGAGTGAATGACCTTGGCGGCAGAGTTTTGGATCGCCACAAGGGGGGACAGGTGGGAGCGAGGGAGGCCAGCAAGGAGGAGGTTGCAGTAGTCGAGGCGAGAGATAACCATGGCATGAACAAGGATTTTGGCCGAGGAGACAGATAGAAAGGGGCGAATGCGGGCAATGTTGAGGAGAGCGAATCGGCAGGATTTGGCCACAGAGTCAATGTAAGGTTTAAAGGAGAGGTGCGTGTCAAAAATGAAGCCCAAGCTGCGGGCACGGAGAACAGGACGGATGGTGACCCCGTCAATGCAGACGGTCAGGTCAGAGGGAGAGGAGGGGGAGGGAGGAAAAATGAGGAGTTCAGTCTTGGCCATGTTCAGTTTGAGTTGGCGTCGGGACATCCAGGCGGAGATATCAGAGAGGCAGTCGACGAGGCGTGAGCGGACAGAGGAGGAGAGAGAGGGGGTAGAGAGATAGAGTTGGGTGTCATCAGCATAGAGATGGTATTGGAACCCGTGGGAGGCAATAATTTCACCAAGGGACCGGGTGTAGATAGAGAAGAGGAGAGGGCCAAGGACAGAACCTTGGGGAACCCCAACCGAGAGGGGAAGGGAGGGGGAGGTCGACTCGGGGAGGGAGACATTAAAGGAGCGGTCAGAGAGGTAGGAGGAGAACCAGTCAAAGACAGAGCCACGGAAGCCCAAAGAGTAAAGCGAGTCCAAGAGGAGCGAGTGGTCGACAGTGTCAAAGGCAGCAGAGAGGTCAAGGAGGACAAGAACGGAGTAGTGGCGCTTCGATTTAGCGACAAGTAGATCATTGGTGATCTTGGCCAGGGCAGTTTCAGTAGAGTGGAGGGGGCGGAAGCCGGACTGGAGAGGGTCGAGGGAGGAGTTGGCAGAGAGGAGGTTCAGGCAGCGGGAGTAGACGACACGTTCCAGGAGCTTCGAAGCAAAGGGAAGGAGGGAGACCGGCCGGTAACTAGAGGGATCGAAAGGGTCCAGGGTAGGCTTTTTGAGGATGGGGGAGACAGTGGCATGTTTGAAGGCAGAGGGGAAGGAGCCTGTGGAAAGGGAGAGATTGACAACATGCAGAAGGGGGGGAGCGACAGTGGGAGCAATAGAGGTCAGGAGGCGGGAGGGGATCGGGTCAAGGGGGCAGGTGGAGGGGTTGGATGAAGAGAGAAGAGCAGAGATTTCCTGGAGAGAGGCAGGAGGGAAGGATGCGAGGAGGGAGGGGGGCGGGGGACGGAGGGAGGCAATATCCCGACGGATCTTGTCAATCTTGGAGGTGAAGAACGACGCAAGATCCTGAGCAGCAAGGGAAGAGGGCGGAGGAGGGCAGGGGGGTTTGAGAAGGGAGTCGAAAGTAGAGAAAAGGCGGCGAGGGTCGCGGGAGAAAGATTCGATCCTAGAGGCATAATAGCGCTGCCTAGCTAGGGAGATAGCCGAGGAGAGGGAGGAGAGGGAGAATTTGTAATGGAGGAAGTCAGGGAGGGAGCGGGATTTGCGCCAGAGGCGTTCGGCAGCCCGGGCGCAGGAGCGGAGGTAGCGGATGGCAGGGGTAAGCCAGGGGCGGGGGTCGAGGGGGCGGACGGGGCGAGCAGAGGGGGGGGCAAGAGAGTCAAGGGTCGAGGAGAGAGAAGCGTTGAGAGCAGAGACAGCAGAGTCAGGGGAGGAGGAGGCGAAAACGGGGGGGAGAAGGGGGGAAAGATGTGCGGCAAACTCCGAGGGAGTAAGGGCCTGCATATTGCGGAAGGGGCGCATAGAGGGGGAGGCGGAGGGGGGTCGGTGGGAAAGGCTGAAGGAGCCGAGGAAGTGATCAGAACTAGGGAAGGGGTCAAAGGAGAGGTCAGTTAGAGAACAGTTTCGAGTGAAGACGAGGTCGAGGGAATGGCCGTCAGTATGAGTGGGGGAGTCGGTCCAGAGTCGGAGATTAAAGGAGGAAGCGAGAGAGAGAAAGCGGGAAACAGAGGGGGCGGAGGGCGTGTCAACGTGAATGTTGAAATCACCAAGGATAAGAGTGGGGATATCATCGGAGAGGAAGAAGGTGAGCCAGGATTCAAAGTCCGGGAGGAAATAGGAGAGGGAACCCGGGGGGCGGTAGATGACAGCAACCCGAAGGTGTAGAGGGGAGTATACATCTCCCTGAACAAGCCTTCCTGCTCTATGCTATTCAGGGTGCTGAAGGCTGGCGAACCAGGGGGGCCCAGGGAAGTGCAGCGGCGCTGGTGGGGGGGACACCGGTAACTATGCTGGTCCAGAAACAAGAGACGGTGTGGGCACTGAGGCTGCTGGAGGAGTATCAGGCTTGTCTGAGCAGCGGCGGCCATGGCCCCGAGAACCAGCCGCTCCGCAGCTCCATTGAGTGGGTCATCGGCATTTTCCAGAGCAACCTCTTCCAGGCACTGCTAGGCCCAGGAGTTTTGGAACTGCCGGTGGTGTGTGGAAGTCAAGGGCGGCCAGCCAGGACAGCGCAGATGGCAGCGGCACTGTGGAATTCCCCCCCCTTCAGGGATAAAGACGGTACCTGTTTGTGGGTTCGGGGGGCCCTGTTTGTGAGACCTGGGGGCCCCGGGATTCTTTTTCCTCCCCCCCACCCTTGTGGGGGCGGAGCCTGGACAAGTTAATTTCCAGGCCACTTCTCTTAACATCAGGAGCGGCCGGAGGCTGTGCCGGAGGTGCTTGCTGGGGACGTGTGTCTAAAGGGCATGTTCAAAGGGATCTGCCCTTTGGCCGTGCCCTTCGGCTGGGCCAGGAGGTGGAGGCGAGAGACCCTGTACATGTGTGTATTGCATAGGGGGTAATGTTAATTACTGATAGAGAGGAGGGTACAGCTGACTCCGCCCAGTGAGAGGGGGTGGAGTTGGGTGAAATGTCCCCTGGTGGTAGCAGGAGACAGAAGAATTAGATTGTGGGGCCAACTGCTTGATTGTTAAAGCGTTGGTGGATGGAGAAAGTCAGTAAGGGGGATTTATGATTTTGTATTGTTGTATTGCTAATATATTGTATACTGCTGTTATTTTTCCTGTGCTGGGTCCCCTGCATGGGAAAGATCCCAGGAAATGTATCTTATTGTTTTGTGAGCCACCTCAAAGCGATGCAAACTGACTGAACTGTTCGGTCATTTCGACGTTCAGAATTTAGTTTGGTTCGGTCAGTTCATGTTCGGATTCGGGTTCAAGTTCGGTCGTTCGAACAGGCTGAGTACAGGCCAAACTCCGAACTTCTGAACCATGTTCCCCCATCTCTATTATGGATAGCATATACCGAGATACCTGACGAAGGGGTTCAAAAGGGGATTTGGTCAGAGCGTGAAGGACCAGGTTCAAATCCCAGGACAGGCACCTATAGACCACCAGAGGAGAGAGGTGTCATGCCGCCTTTAGAAACTGACGGACGTATTTGTGTGCCGAGAAATTCTTGTTGGATACAGTATTCAGCACCAAGTTTAGAGCTGCCGCTTGTCGAGCTTGGGTGTTATACCTGAGGCCCTTTCCAAGCCCACTTGAATGAACTCTAAAATTTGAGGAATTGAGGCCTTACAGGGGTCCTGACCCCTAGCCACTGCCCATAGAAAAAAAACTTTCCAGGTTGTCCTGTAGGAGCACCTGGTAACCAGTCTCTTATAGGCCAGGAGTGTCTTAAAGACTGCCTCCAAATAACCCTTTCGACCAAGGGCTAGGTGCTCAACCTCCAGGCTGTCAAATTCAGAGAACTCGCACCCTCGTGGAACAAGGGGCCCTGGCATAGTAAGTTATGTCTGGACGGAAGAGAATAGGGGTCTTGTATGTTCAATTCCATGAGGTCAAAGAACCAAGGACGTCTCGGCCGCCATGGAGTCACCAATATAATCTGGGCCTTCTCTCTCCATGTTTTGGCACTGTTCTTGCAATCAGGGGAAAAGGCAGAAAGGCGTACAGAAGGCCCGCAGGCCAGCTCTGGTTCAGGACATCTGTCTTTGCAACTCCTCGGCACCGAGAATGCATTATGAAAAGGTCTACTTGCGCATTCTCAGGGCTGGTAAATATGTCCATCACCAGAGAGCTGAAGGACAGGACCAGCTGTCTGAACACCTCCCTGTTCAAGGACCATTCATGGGGATCTACCTCCCTCCTGCTCAACCAATCTGCATGATAATTGTCTGTGCCCTGTATGTGCAGTGCCTTTAAAGAGAGTATATGGAATTGAGCCCAGTTCAGAAGTCTCTTGGTCTTGGCCTGGAGGGCAGGGGACCTCAAGCCTCCTTGGTGGTTCACATAGCCTTTTGCCGTTGTATTGTCTGTGTAGACAAGCACGTGAGAATGGAGAAGGACTTGTGAGAAGTACTGTAGAGCGAGGCGGATAGCGCTCAGCTCTAGAAAGTTGATACTCCTGGTCGCCTCCATCCTGAACCAGAGACACTGGGCTAAGCGGTCCTCCAGATGAGCTCCCCAACCTGTTAAGCTGGCGTCCAAGGTGAGGATCCTCCTGAGGGGCTCCACCAGGAGAACACCACTTGAGAATCTTTCCTTTTCTAACCACCAGGACATGGAGGCTTTTAGGTGGTTTGGAATGCTTACCCATGTATTGTACACCCTCGTGAGCTCTATTTGAAAAGGCCTAAGAAGCTGCTGCAAGGGTCTGAGGTTGAATTGGGCCCACTGGAGCTTCTGGAAGCACGATACCAGGAGACCCAGAAGCCCCGCCAGAGTTTTTAGCCTTAACAGTTGGCTGGCTCTCAGTAAGTAGATCAGAGAGTGGATCTTTTCCTGCCTTTTTTGGGGAATGAAGATGGCGCCTAAGGAAGTATCTATCACCACCCCCAGATGCTCTATTTTGCAGCAGGGAACCATTTGGCTGTTGAGGACATTCACTATAAAGCCGTGGTGATTTAGGTATTGGATCACCCTGGTAACATCTGCTGACGTCTTCTCCTGGGAAGGAGCCCTGACCAGGAGGTCGTCTAGATAAGGGTAAATATGGATCCCCTCCCTGCGTAGATTTGCTATGAGTGTGATGAGAGTCTTGGAGAAGGTGCGAGGGGACGAGGAGAGACCGAATGGAAGGGCCTTGTACTGCCAATGGCTCTGGTCATAGTGGAAACAAAACCATTTCCTGTGCGCGGGAAGTATTTGGATGTGCAAATAGGCCTCCTTCAAGTCCAAGGAGGCCATCCAATCCCCCAGTGCCAGGCTCTGGCAGATGGATCTCACCATCTCCATTTTGAATTTCTGGGACCTGACCCATTTGTTTAGTGCTTTCAAATCCAGAACGACCCTCCATTGGCCAGACTTTTTGGCCACTAGAAAGATTATCGAGTATAGGCTGAAGCCGACTTCCCGGGAGGAACCCTTTCTATGACCCCTAGGGACCATAACCTGTGAAGCTCTGTGGACATGGTGAGGTGCTTGTGTGGGTCCTTGGAGACTGGGGAAAACAGGCACCTTTCCTTGGGGAACCCTTGAAATTCTATTGTGTAGTCTTGGTGAATCAGTTTCAATAGCCAGGCATCTGAGATTGACATTTCCCAAATGGCTGAGAAAGCTTGGAGCCTACCCCTATCCCTATGTCCCCCTGCCAGTCATGCCTGTTTGTTGGACTGACTGGGGATGGGTTCTTTTGGTTTGAATTTCCCAGTACCATGCTGCCTCTACCCTCTGAAATGAAAAGGCTGCCTAGAGTCTCTCTCATTTGATTGACTCCTCCTGGGAAAGGAGGAAGAGGGGCCACCAAACTTAAAGGTTGGGGCGTGAAAGGATCTTCTTTTTGTACCAAATTGTTGGAGGGTTTTGTTCTTAGTTTTATCAGTAGCATCGGCAAGTACCTTGTCTAAGGATGATCCAAATAATTTAAACCCTTTATAGGGGCCCTCTACTAGCCTGTTTTTTGACCGTGGGGTCTCCCTGCCAGGAACGTAGCCAAACTCTCCTCCTTGCTGCTATGGTGTGAGCAACGGAACGGGCCAACCAGGAGAGAGAGTCCGTGGTGGCATCTGTCAAAAGAGCAACCGCCAACATGACACGAGAAAAAAGAACCTTAGCCTTCTTGTCCAAAATGTCTGAGGACTGCAACTCCTGCGTCCAGGACATCATAGCTCTGGCAACATAAGAGGAAAGGATGTTTATTTTAAAGGAGGCCGCGGTGGAATCCAGAACCTTCCTCAGGACCCCATCTTTGGCCTGATCCATCGGGTCCTTAGGGGAACAGTCCCCTTCAGTCGAAACATGGTTTTCCTTGCTAGGGAGGCAGCAGCTGCATCCACCTTCGGGTTTTTAAACAAGCCCTCCTTTTGTCTAGAAACAGAATAGAGCGCCTCTTGGGCTTTGATCATTTAAAAAATCCTTCCTGGAGACTTCCACTCAGACAGAACCAATTTTTCAAAGGCTCTGTCGAGGGGCAACCCTTTATCCCTAGCTTGAACTGAGGGGATTAGGTCTCTGTCATCCTCCTCCCCAGAGTCTGAGGAATTCCCCTTAGAAGGCTTTTCATGCAGGTGGAGAGTTTTTACGACTTGAGACAGAAGTTGCTCCCTAAACTGAGAGGGGAACTGTCTTTCCTGGTCTCTAGGATTGACCAGGGACTCCTGCCACCACCACCCCCTCCTCCAAATTGGACTCCTGGGGCATAGAGTCAGCCTCCGAGTCTGAACGAAAACTGAGGGAATCAGCAGCCAGCTCACCCCTCCCCCCTTCCTCAGCAGAGCTGTCTGAAGGCTGGGTGGATTCCAACATGCAGGTTACAGCGCCACCTGCTGGGCAAAGAGTGTTTCCCATAGGAATGGGTGAACAGAACTGAGTTCGGAAATTCGGTTTGGTTCAGAAATTTGGTTCGGTTCAGAAATTCGGTTCGATCGATCCGAACTCTGAACTTCCGAACTTCCGAACAAAGTTCAGAAATTGAAACCCCATTGAACTAAATGAAATATTATCTTTTAGGGATGGACGAACAGAGCTGAGTTCGGAAATTCGGTTCATTCAATTAGGAAGTTCGGTTCAGTAGACCGAACTGGTCGAGTTCGGTCCAAACTCCGAACTTCTGAACCGCATTCGCCCATCCCTAGTTTCCCACCTTTTTAAACTGCCTCTTCTTTGCCCTAGGATCCTTATCTTTTCCCTGGGATCCTTTTCTCTTTGATCTGCCCTGTCTATCAAAGAGCCAGTTCAGGGAGTCAAGCATTTTGTCCATAGTATGATTAAGAGTAATTAAGGGTTCTGACTAGTTGAATGGCATCTCAGCCAGGGTTGGTAACCTAGTAGAGGCCAGGTCTTCCTGTGAGGAAGCCTACGGGGGAGACAAGAGGCATAAAAAAACCTGAGAACACAGGGAGGATGAGAGGAAAAAAAGGGGTCGAGGGACCCTGTGGCCCAGGATCACTCATATATACTGCCACCCCCCACAGATGGAAAGGACCTACCTCAGGTCTGAGGCTGGAATCCATGATCCGGTCACTCTCTCCCTCCGCAGCTGCAAGGGAGAAGAGGATCCGGGTGTGCTTCCCTCGCGAGAGAGATGGGGGGGAAGAGGGGGCGACCGGTGGAATGGACTCACTGCCCCCACAAGAGTCCGTTCGGGACAGTGAGACCCACTGAGGCGCGGCCACAACGGGGAGTCCTTAGGTCCTGGTGCTGGCTCCCTGCTCATGGGTAACTGCCAGAGAGCTGGCCAGGAACTTAGTGCCAGTTCCAGGAACTCGGCAAGGAGAAGTCGCCCTTATGGCCCCGTCGAGAGCCCCCAAGTCTGTTCTGTCTCCAGACTGGGAATGCCCTTCAAAAGTCCAAATTTCTCCCGATGGAGCAAAGATCAACGCGCCCTGCTGGTCCAAGGCAGAAGAACAGACTGGTGATAAGAACAGGGGTAGCCAGGAGGCATGTCCAGATCATCTTATTATCTTCTGCCCCCTGTCGGTCAAGAGGAGGAGCTACTCATCCAGAGGACTGTCTGCAGCAGGGGGTGAAAAATAAGGGTGTAGTTTGTGCAAATTGCATAGCTGAAAGAACCATCTTCAAACCACATCAGACACCCGAGTTTTCCTGGACAGAGCGTGGCTGAAAATGACGCCCATTTTCTTTCTTTACATGGCCCACTACCTCTACCCAGACTATGTAGGCTACCATTTAGCATAAATAAATAGTATCTTACTCCTCACAGACAGTGCCATGTCTGAGTATAGTATAAGTTCTTAGTGGTGATTGATGGAAGACTGAAAAGCAGAGCTCAGTTTGACGAGGCTTCTGTAGGAGCAGATTATGTATTATTATATTATTGGAGCCCCTGTGAAGGCCAAGAGGAGAGCGAGTGGGGTGCCGACGGGAGATCGTGGGCAGCCGAGGACGAGCCAGCCACAGACCCTGGGAGCTGCGGGACAGCCTGGGGATGCAGAGCGGAATCCTTGAGAGGTGGAGTGACTGACGCGGCGGAGAAGGCGGAGCCCCGGAAACCCGGAAGTGGGCGGCAGCTTCACAGGACATAAGCGCAACTAGCCCTGCAGGGAGCTGGGAGTGTGTGCTGTGGCTTGGTGCTGATTATTGGAGCCCCTGTGAAGGCCAAGAGGAGAGCGAGTGGGGTGCCGATGGGAGATCGTAGGCAGCCGAGGATGAGCCAGCCGAAGACCCTGGGAGCCGCAGGACAGCCTGGGGATGCAGAGCGGAATCTTTGAGAGGCGGGAGTGACTGACACGGCGGAGAGGGCGGAGCCCTGGAAACCCGGAAGTGGGCGGCAGCTTCACAGGACATAAGCCCAACTAGCCCTGTGGGGTGCCGCAGGTGCGCGCCGTGGGCTGCCTTAGGTGGCGGCCAGGCAGGCCAGGGGCTATGGGTCTGACTGAGGTTGGGCAAATGGAGGCTCCTTCCACCACAGAGAAAAAGAGGCCTCGACGGTCCCCTTCGCTTACACCTGAAGGGGTCCCTCCGACCAAATCTAGGAGAAGGAGCCTGACCTTTGATACAGGTACTCTTTCTGTGACAACACAGACTCCTTTGCCTTCCTTGGAAGAATTAGGGGGAGAACTGAATGGGATAGTCACAGAGCTGAGGACTGCCTCTAGCAAAAAGGACTCTGTGCCCAAACCTTAGGGCAGCAAAGGGGATCAGCGACTTGCTTGTCAGACAGCTAATTTCAAGGACTGTTGAATCTCTTTTTATTAGCATTTCCTTGTTGGATGAATCAGTGGCTCTAGTCAAGTCTCAGCTAAGCGAGATTTTGGCAAGACTCGAAGAGCTGAGGCCCAATTCTGAGAGTATAAACGATAAGGACTGATCTAATGATATGTGCATTAGATCCCATAAGGGGGAGGGAAAGATCTCTCTCCCAATCGCGTCCCAGGAAATTCTTGGGGGTCCAACATACAGAGATTTACTTGTATGTAGGTTTGTATTATAATGGAAGGATCCACAGCTGGGGGCAAAAAGAGGAGGTAATAGCCAACTTAAGTTACTTCCTTGGGAGTACCTTTCGGGGGTCGGATATTAAGGCAATTAAGTATTTGCCACAGCAAGGCTGGAAGGCTAGGTTACGTCTCCAATTTTTTCACCAGATTTGGGTCATGCGGCTGTTTGAGGCCAGAAAGAGTCTACTAAGAAGAGGGGTTTCTATTGATAGGGTTCTGCATTATGCTCCTGGTTCAAGCAGAAATCATAAGCAGGAAGGAGATTCAAGGGAAACCTCTGATCAAGGGAGAGTGGAGAAATCTGCACTGGATTCTCCTCCAAGAAGTAGTACGGGGGCAACTGGGAATGGGTCTAGTCAGGTTAAGACTAGTTGCCATACAGAAGGGGGTTTAAATGGATACCAGAATCAGCCCTCAGAAATATCTAAAACTGAAAAGTCATGAGTGCAACCGGGAATGGATGAGCTCCAAAATGGGTCTATGGAGCTTATGGATTTTGGGACTGGGATAGTCCAGTCAGGTACTGAGATTAATCAGGATCAGGGGGTAAAGGGGATTCAGGGAGAAACCGAGAGGGGAAGAATCCAGGGAATAGGGGAAGAATGGGGATTAGGGCGCAAAATGGCCAGAAAATTGGCTCCATTTTGACAGAAGAAGGGGAGGTGGGAGATTTGGGTGAATTGAATGATCTTATTGATAGCCTTACAGTTCTGGACCAGGATAGGCTCATGACACAGATAGAGCTTATAAGGAGTAGGATCTAGCACCATAGTTTAGATTATAGGGTGCCCTCTTTGGGGCTGGCTGATGCTATATTCAAATTACAAGTAAATTCTGATGTACTTACAGTAGCACGCTATCTGGAGGATTTGGAACAGGGAACTCCCAGCAAAAATGCTCCAGAACAAGCTCTCATAGAACAGGAATTATTATTATCAGGCGGGAATAGAGTCAGCAATGTTGCAGTGATTGAAGCTGATCTGACATTGATCAACTTAGATGCTACTCCCTCATGACCTATGGCTGAGTATCCATCTCAGAGGAATTCAACTAGGGATGAAGATCTTGGGGAGCTAGGGGGGTCCATTAAGAGAGTGGGCCAGGAGCATGTGCATGGTCCATTTAGAATAGCTTCATGGAACATCTCAGGTCTTAAAGCAAAACTGAATGACCTAGATTGGGAGGAATTTATGTCCAGTTTTGATCTAGTTTGTCTCCAGGAGACTTGGCTCTTACAGGAGATTCCAAGTCTGTTACGAAAATTTGATGGAGTTTTCCATAGTGGCCAAAAACAGGGAACTAGGGGAAGGCCGTCGGGAGGGTTAGCATTACTTATGGTTAAGGAGCATGGGGGGGAATTTAGTTACCTTGCCTTCCAAGAGGCCAGAAATCCAACAGGCCCTAATTAAAATAGGAAAAAGCCAGAGTGAATGGTTATTATTGTTTAACATCTATATACCTCCTTCATCATCTAAGTATTACCAAGAGGATATTTGGGTGACTGGAGATTTCAATATTCCCCTGGGGCCAGGGAAGGGGGAAGCACCCTATGAGCTTGGGGATAGGGGATGTTCGGGCCCCCAGGAAAGCAGAAGTCGTCAAGAGTCCTGGTTGGATTCTTTTATATATAAGAACAATCTGCTAATAGTAGGGGATGAGGTGGTTCGAGATCCAATAGGGGGTAACACCTTTATTGGCCCTCAGGGAAGGAGTGCCATAGATCTGGTTTTAGCTAACCGAGCAAGTACGGGAAGATTTAATAACTTCCTCCTGATCCCCAGACCCGAGAGTGACCATTTAGTTCTTAGCGTGGAGGTCTCAGTCCAGTATTATGAGGGAAATACTGATGGTCTACTACATTCTTGGGGGGTCCTGGTTGGGAAAGTAAGAAGGACCACCCAGTCTCAAATGATTATCCAAGTGCATAATTTATGTGATACAAGGAAATTACAAGGGCTGAATTTACGAATAATGACTGCCCAGGAGTTTTCAATTATTATGCAGAGCTATGAAGAGTTGGTGAATAGTTTTCATCAGAAATTTTGGTTAAAGGTACAAAATCTCGGCAGAAGGGCCAACCTTGGTATGACAAGGAATGTAGACAATACAAAATCCAGCTTATTGCCTCTAGAAGGCGCTGGATTGATGATTGTGATCCAGGAAGTCAAGAGAAGTATATTAGAGATAGAGCAGTTTATGTGGAATTGTTAAAAAGAAAGAGGGTTAGCTATTATGAAGGCATCTGGGCACGCCTGGAGATTGCCCAGAGGATAGGGAATTCATCTCAATTTTGGTCTATTCTTAATGGGATGATTAACCCCCAGGAGAGAGCCATTAGCCCGAAGGTATCTAGGGGTGTTTGGGAGGACTTCTTTAGCCAGTTGTATAAAGAACCCCCCGAGCTGGAGGATTTGACTCAGAGAACTAGTAAGGGGTTCGAGGTGTTCCCGGCCCCCGAGGGGAAAGGGATGGGTTTTTCTAGAGACCTCATCCTTAATCTGATCCTTGCCTTAAAAGTTAATAAAGCTCCTGGACCAGATTACATCACAGGAGATATGTTACAGGCAGCACCTGAGTGGTGGGCATCCCTGCTGAGGAAGGTGTTCGAATGTTTTAGCAAACATATGAAGATCCCTTTATCATGGCAGCAGAGCTGGATAATTCCAATTTTTAAAAAGGGTTCTACTGTCGATCCCGCCTGTTATCGCCCAATAAGTTTGCTTTCAGTTGTGGGGAAGGTGTTTGCAAAGTGTTTGTTGAAGCAATTAGAGGAGTGGGTGGATCTTCGGTCAATTGTCCCTCGGGAGCAATTTGGTTTCTGTAGAGGCAAATCAACAACTGACTGTTGTTTCATCCTACAGCACCTGATCCACAAATACCATAAGATCAGGAAAGGTAAGATATATTTAGCATTCATCGACCTAACTAAAGCATTTGATTCTGTCCCGCATGGAAGGTTATGGGAAAAGTTGAGTAAATTGGGGGTTAACACTCACTTACTGGCACTTATAATTCAAATTTACTCTAATAACCGGGCTAGGGTTAAAATAGGGAACTATATAAGCGAAGAAATAGCAATTCAGAGGGGAGTCAGGCAGGGGTGCGTTTTAGCCCCACTGCTGTTTAACATCTACTTATCAGATCTTATCCACTCTCTAAGAGAGCCCAATATGTCACCTCCTTCAGTTGGTGGGCGACAGCTGCGGATACTACAATTTTCAGATGACCTGGTGCTTATCTCCCAAACAGCAGTGGGGTTACAACGGTTACTACAGGGTCTGAACAGATACTGCTCCTCGAATGGGCTACAACCTAATCCCCAAAAATCTAAAGTTATGATGATAGGGGCCTGCAAACCTCCAGTGCAGTGGAAAATAGCTGACCAACCATTAGAAGTAGTAACGGCATATACGTATTTGGGGGTTACTTTTTCAAACAGGGGTACTTGGGTAAAGCATATCCAAGGACGTGCAGCTAAGGTAGGACAATTAGTGGGGGCTTTGTTATGGGCAGTTCGTATCTCCCAGGGAGTTAAACTTTCCACTTTCTTGCAAGTGTACAGTGCCAAGGTACCACCATCAGCCATGTTTGGTTTTGAAATTATTTCATATTCGGTAGTAACTCCGCTTGAGAGAATTCAGGATCTGTTTTTACGCAGAATCCTGCAAGTGGGGAGAGAGGTTCCAGGATCAGTGCTGAGGGCAGAGACGGGAATCTACCCAATCCAACTGTATGGCAAATTAGCTGTTATCCGGTACTGGGTAAGGCTGATGTCTCTGCATGCGGAATCTCTCCCTAGATTATGTTTATGCGAAGAATTAGAATACTCTGGCCCCCGGGGGTACCCATGGTTAAGATACTTGGGTCACCTCATTCAGTTTCAAGGGTTCTCTTTCGCATATTTTTTTGAGAAATCCACAAAAGCCATTATTAGTGAGGTCCAAACTAGACTTAAGGATATGGCTCGACAGGAGGACATGGCAGTCTTAGGGAGTTGGAAAGTTGCTCCAGGGCTTGGGTTAGTTAAATCCAAGTGGGGATTAGAGGCGTATTTGGATGTTCTCTTAAATCGAACATTACGTAAGAGTTATTCTCTCCTCCGGTTCCATCTTGTGCAGATGGCAGTGGTGGAGGGGAGATACAGGAGGACTTCTTACGCCAAACGATTGTGTACTTGCCACCTGGGAAAGGTGGAAACTGTGGAGCATTTTTTGCTTATCTGCCCTCATTACCAAGAGCTGAGAGTCGTTTGGTTGAATCCCCTGGTTGGTGATTGGGGACATATGGATTTGGGAAGTGGATATAGGAGGCTTCTCCTCCTATCTAAAAAGGCAGACTTAGTTGCACTTGCAACTTTTGTCCAGCTGGCCTCCCTCGAACGTAAACAGCTTATTGATGGATAAGATTATTATGATGTTCTTTAGTGCTGGTATTTATGGAGGACTAGTGGTGCAATAACTGGAACCTATGAGTAAGAGATATGGGGAGGAAGTGATAGTTATATTGATTATTCCAACTTGATTGTGATGGTTAGGATCCAATTATGATTACATCAGCCACTAAATCTTCTCTTTAACACCACTAAGATGGATATGTTGACGGGGGAGGCAGATTTTTTGTTATCTGATTCCTGATGCCTTATTTGTGCGTTTTCCTAAAGAGATTCTTCATGATATCCTTGTACAATCAAGGATTCTGTTTTGTGCTATCTATGTTACTGGATACATGGTTGGGCGTTAGTCATGGCGAACCTTGGGTGAATTAATTTAATTTAATTCAGTCTTTGACTTGGTATAATTACAGTGCAGATAGTTACAACCAAGGAAGTACCGTGGTTGTATTTGTTGTTTTTGCTCTACCCATTATGAGAGTTTCGGATGGAGTAATTTGTTGATTTACCTAGAGGGTTTTACCTTTAATCCCTTAGTAGTATTTATTGTTTCTGCTCTCTTCTCTTTCCTGATTCTGAATTGTATTGAAATTTTTTGTTTATTTCTTCCCTTGTAATTTTGTATTTTGTATTTTATCTGCTTCGATTTTGTTACTAAGGCTATAGTGAAAGCTTAAGACCTAATAAATAATAATAATAGTGGTGATTAAAGTTATGTGAGGAGTTATGCTTTTGAAGAAAATAAACTGCCTGACCCATCTTAGACAAGAAACAGTAGACCCACTGACTCCACAGCTGTAACATTTTCAAAAGGGGCATTTTCAAAATGTATCCCTCCTGAAAAAAATGTATTCCTCCTGAATTAAAGCAGCTCTGAATCCTCATGGCTCACTTAATCTTAATTATGGCTTAATGGCCTTCAGACCTTTAAATTTATAGACAAAGTTATTCCATAGACACGGTGCCTAAACAAAAACAAACCTTTACAAATGGGTACATGGTTCTATTTCTTTGTAATAAAACTCACTTCTTAGTGAAGGCTTTTCTTGACTGTCTATCTTTATATTAATAATATAATATATGATTATATGAAGGTCTTAGTGAAGATTTTTCCTGATTAGTCTAACTTTATATTAACTATATAAAGTTAGACTAGTCAAGAAAGGTCTTCACTAAGAAGCGAGTTTTATCACAAAGAAATTGAGCCATGTGATAGATAGATAGATAGATAGATAGATAGATAGATAGATAGATAGATAGATAGATAGATAGATCTTCACTAACATATTAGGTCTTCATATATATATATATATATATATATATATATTGGGTCTTCTGATTTCCCCATTCCTAATATATATAGTGGCCTTCAAAGCTTTTAATGTATAGACCAAGCTCTTCCAATTTATAGACCAAGTCTAACTTACTGTTAAACGAGTCAAGAAAGGTGTTCACTAAGAAGCAAGTTTTATTACAAAGAAACTGAGTCATGTAACCATTTGTAAGGATTTATTTTGTTTTTTAGGCACATGGCTCAATTTCTTTGTAATAAAACTCACTTCTTAACGAAGACTTTTCTTGACTAGTCTAACTTTATATTGTTAATTTAATAATACAATTTCTTTGTGATAAAACTCACTTCTTAGTGAAGACCTTTCTTGACTAATCTAACTTTATATTAATAATATAAATATAATTATATAATATATAAAACCTTTAGTTAGAGTGCGCTCACCCAGCCCACCAAACAACTGATGGGGGTCACTCCTGAGGGAGGTGCCAGCCAGCCTTTCAAAGTGACAAAGCTGCCCTAGGCCACTGCTGATAGGTCACTTTGAAAGTTCAGGTGCTCCTTGGGAGGGAGGCACTGGAAAGAGCAACACGGTCTTTAAAGTGACAGGAGCCGGCTCAGGCCACTACTACGGGGTCAGCTTCCTGTCACTTTGAAATGTCAAGCACCGCTTCCTACCCCCTTCAGCGCCTCCCAGTTGGGAAATTTTAGGAATATTACTCTCTCAAAAGATAGTTGTATCAGTATTCCACAAATAGAATTTGGACTCAGAATTCACAAAGTACAATCTTATCTCTTAATTTTGACTCCTTCTAAGTCCAAGATGGGAGGTGCTGGATGGGGTGAAAGCAGGGGGGACCTCGAGAAGTGCACTCACTTGGCCCCACTGAAGAGCTGATGGGGGGACCTGGAGGAGCTCCCAGTCCCTCCAATCAGCTGTTCAACGGGGTTGGGGCAAGCATGTTCCACCAGGTGCCCCAATCAGTTGTTTGCCTGGACTTTGATAAGCGCAGAGGCTCAATCCACTGAGTCTTACTTGCAGTGGGGCTGGGCAGGTGTACCAGACCTGTGGGCTCATGTTAGCCCTGATTGGTCTGGGTGGGTAGATTTTTCCCTGGAGTGCATCTGCGAGCTTTTCTGGAGGACACATCCCTCAGCAGCTGACCACCTGCCTTGGGGAAGAAACGGCCCACATCTGGTAGGGATAGAACAGATGTGCAGGTCCTGGGTCAAAGCAAGCCAACATGGGCTACTGTCTGATTTGTTTTCACCCATAATGTTCAGATGTAAAAGATGCCAGTAGTAGCCTGTGACTACTAAATATCTACTCCTCATTCCTCCATGGCATCACATGGGGTAAATGCTATATAGTACTACTTCTCACTATGTCTGAATGATACTATGTAATAGCTGGAGATCTAATATATAATCTAGTGTTTCATGTAATAAACCCCCTATAGACAGCATTTAACACTTGTAAACTCCCTAGGGAATAGGGAAGACGTTCAGGTATGAGGTTGGTAATGACTAGGGCCCCAATGATCCCACAGCTCTAGCACGGGGGGGAATATACTAGGTTGTTTTTTTTATTCCAAGAGGGAGTAGAGGGAAAATATAACAATCTTCAGAGTAAAAGACATACAATTACAATAGGATGGGAGATACAGGTGCGATATGTGTGCTCAAATTGGAGGAAACCAGGTAATAAAATGTCAATTCCAGGACATGTATAACCCACACTTTTTATCCCAGAAGTTCTAACCCCAGTACTGGCCTACCTTCAGACTGGTCAATATACAGGACAATGTCTTGGATGTGTAACCTCCTGTGGAGTTTCATGAAAGATTTTCTGTAGCTCCTAGGTATGGGCCTCTAAAGCGAAAAGACATCACCTGGGTCTCATAACTCCACCTGTCCACTCCATATGGAGACCAGGAGTTTAGGTTCCCCAGGTTTTAATGGTTAGGCAAGTAGGTCAGGCAACCATAGAAGGGCAGAGTCAGATGTTCACTCAGCGTCACTGAGCTGGGTAGTGCTGTAAGGACTCTGACCTGAGATGCTTGAAAGAACTAGGTTGTATACTCAGTCTCTGCCTCCCTGAGCACACTGCTGATGTCAGGCCCTGTTGCAAACTCTCTCTTTTGATGCCAGCTCTGGCTAGTGTAGCTGGGATCCTAGCTTGCCTCACTGGTTCAAGTCTCTCTCTCTCTCTCTCTCTCTCTCTCTCTCAAACAGAAACACTCTCTCTGTGACTCAGCCTTAACAAAATGGAATTTCTCTTTTCTCCCTGGATTTTTCTCCCTCTGTTTGTCTGCTGGGAGATGTACACCTCTTCCCCTAATAGGCAGTCCAGCATCATTGGTTCCTCTTCCCAGCAGCTGATAGGCTCTGACAGGGCAAACCTTGCTGTGAGTTGTAGACTTGGGTCTCTAAATGTTCTAAACAGTCCCTGCATTACACACTTAAAAAATATATTATCCAGGAGTGCCTGGATAGTTAAAGCACAGGGCACCATCCATTAGGGATGGGCGAACGCGATTCAGATGTTCGGAGTTCGGACCGAACTCGGTCTGTTCGGACATCCAAACCTAACGTCCGAACCTAACTCTCGAATGACTGAGCAGTTCGGCTGTGTTCGGATGAGTTTGGGGGCAGGAAAAATGTCTTTTCAGGGGGGGGAGTTTTGTTTTAGGTTAAGTTTTGGTTTCGGTTTTGTTTCAGTTTCGGTTTCGATAGTGCTATTTTTGACTGTTCTGGAACTGAACCATCGAACCCGAACTCAGGTTTCGAACCGAACGACCGGACATCCGAACAACATTCTGTTCGCCCATCCCTACCATCCATTGTAAATCCTGAACATTGTCGCCCCTCCAAAATTGTCATGGGTTAGCCTAGCACTCTGTCATTTGTTGTGGAGGATTACTTGGGTGAGTGGATCCTTCTGTCCAAAGATCAGTCAGATCTGATGCGAAATGACTGAGATACAACATTTTTAAATGGGCTTTTTTGCAGGGTTTTTTCCTTAGCGACTGTTTGGATCCTGTTCCTGGGACTCCAGCAGCTTCATCTGCTCCTGAGCATGTGTGTGTGGGGAGGGGGGAGGGGCTGAGAGAGAAAGTGTGTGTGCGTGTTGTGCAGGGATTAGGCTGCCCTGATGCAAGATTAGGATGAATGGATGAGCAGTTACAGCTTCCAGGGCTGAAGGGTTCCTCAGCTCTTTTGACTAACTGAGCAAACCTGACACACAAAGAGCAGTCACTTTGCTTGCCACCTCTGTGATGGAAGAAAGCACCTGCTTACTTAACATCGTTCCTCACCAGTTTGAGACATGACATGAGGAATAATGTATGCAAATGAAACAGCAGGGGGTGTGAGGATTCAGGTAGGTGGAATTTAATTACTGAATTTGGAAGAGAAGATGTGGCTCTCTGGTGCAGTCATAAGCACTTTAAAAAAAGAAGATGACAATCTTCTACTCAGAGTGGGGCTATTTCTGGTCAATGATAGGTCCTACCAGAGAGTATAATAGTGCTTAGATATAGGACACCTAGTAACTGGGGCTCTGATTCTTCAAGATGCTCCATGTAGGTGAGTTTCTGAACCCATAGTGAGCCAAATATATGAAGAAACTATTGCTCTGATCCTCACGTAAGGTTGTCACCTATGTATATTTTTCCAGGCCACTTATGGGAAATACATGTTGCAGGGCCTGCATTGGTTCCATAGGTGTCAATTCAGGCCCTGCAACATGTATTTTTCATAAGTGGACTGGAAAAATATACATGGGTGGCAACCCTATCCTCAAGGAGCTTTAGCAGAATCCTGTTCACTTTGAGAGACTGTGACTTGCAAAAGCTCATGCAGAAAATCAATGGCAGGAAAGGAAACAAAAACTGCATCTCCAAAGACCTAGGATACCCCACCCCCACCCCACCCCCGGCTCAACCCTAAATACCATGCCATCTTTTTTTTCACTTTAGGTATCTTACAAAGTCAGGCCCTAAAATCCATAGGGTATTAAAGCCTCACATAAAAACAAAGCATTAATAAAAACTATAACAAAAACACTGCCCCACTCATTCCAAACACTGGCAAGTATTGTGTAAGCTAAGCACTAAGGCCGCTTTTACATGAGCCGCCAGTGAAGAGCGTTCTTCAATGCACCACTGGGAAAAGCTACGTGGGGTGCGTTTACATGCACCAGAAGTGGCCGTCCGCCATAGGAATCGGCGGCATGCACAGCCTATTTGAAGGTGCGTTCTGGAAACCTCTATGTCAGGGTTTCCAGAACACATCTTCAAAGAGGCTGCATGCACCGCCGATTCTTATGGCAGGTGGCCACTTCTGGTGCATGTAAATTCACCTCGCACAGCTTTTCCCAGCGGTGCATTGAAGAATGTGCTTCCCTGGCCGCTGATGTAAAAGTGGCCTAAGTGTAGTGCTGGAAGACTCCAAGCATGACACACACACAGACCCCAGTTCCCAGCACTACACACACACACCCCAGCTTCCAACACTGTACATGTGTGCACACACACCACAACAACCAACACTGCACGCACACGTGCACACCCCAGCTCCCAGGACTACTCACATGCACTCACTGTCCAGCGTCATTAAGAGCAGTCAGACTCCACTGCTGGAGCTGGGATCAGGTGAAACTTGAGGGCACTGTGTTCTCCTGATTAAAGAGCAGCAGTCAATAAATCCTGCACAGCTGTGCTACTGCAGGCTCAGGGTTTTGAAATCTTGTAACTATAGCACAATGTGGAGTCTCTTATTGTATGGAGTTAGTCAATGGATCTAGACAGCTGTGTACCTGCTGGTCATATTTGTTCATCTCCCTATGTGTGACCATAAATGCTCTTCCGCTTTGATCCTTGGCTCTGTGTTATGGAAAATCAAGGAATGGAGGTACACAATGTTTTGCAACAGTTTCTGGACAGGAGAAGCTTATAAACCAACCTTTGATCAGGACTGTGTTAAAAGCCGCAGTCTACCACAAATCAGAGCCCATTTGGATGAATGCGAAGACACAGAGAAAGTGAATGAGCATTGAGAAAATTAAACCCTGTCTTGTGAGCTTCACAATCCGTATGTTGCTCATTGTGTATTTTGAGATCAGGATGCAATAGGTGGTGAGGGTGGCTGGGATTTATTTAATTAAAATGTAGCTGTGAACACAGTCAGTGAGTAATATAGAAGGGCAAAAATGGTTGGAACAAACAAAATTGGTTTGGTGGACTAGCATAAAAGATACATGACTAACCCAAAAAGGGATTGATGCAAAAGATACAGCAGTTGATGTGATAATACAGAGGAAGCTAGGGCTCTGTGGACATCTGTGATGGATGAAGGACAGTTGTTTGCTAAGGACTGCGCTCTTTGTGTAAACATGACATATACGGGACAGTATGCAGCACTTTCATTATGTTAAGCATTGCATTAATCGATGGCATGAGATACTTTCATACCCCAACATGTGACAACACATAAGTGATGCCATAAGCAATGCATGCCAGGTACTGTATATTTGCTTTCAAGGTGAGGTCCCCATCTGCCCTGTAACTAAGCCAAGCACATGCATCTGTGATTTAAGCTAAGACAGTTTGGTTTGAGTTTATTTTCATCACTTTCATATTTCCATTAGCTGATAGGGATGGGCGAACAGAACTGAGTTCGGAAATTCGGTTCGGTTCAGTTCAGTAATTCGGTTCGGTTCGGTTCTGAAGTTTGGTTCGGTCGACCGAACTATTTGAGTTTGGTCCGAATTCCAAACTTTCGAACAAAGTTCAGAAATTCAGACCCCATTGAAATAAATGGAATATTATCTTTTAGGGATGGGCGAACAGAGCCGAGTTCGGAAATTCGGTTCGGTTCAGTTCGAAAATCGAGTTGGGTTCGGAAGTTCGGTTCGGTCGACCGAACTGGTCGAGTTCGGCCCGAACTCCGAACTTCCGAACCACGTTCGCCCATCCTTATTAGCTGATTGGATAAAGGTCCAAGGCAGAGTTACCGCTGAAATCCCATACACAGCTGCTAGATTTAAGTACTGTTACGAAGGGTCTGGAAAGCAAATCTTATGAAGTAAGGTTGAAGGAACTGGGTATGCTTAGCTTAGAAAAGCAAAGACTAAGGGAAAACATGATAGCAATCTTCAAATAGGGCTGCCACCAAGATGGTAAGGAACGGTTCTGCATTGCTTGAGAGGGCAGGACTGGAAACAATGAGACTCACAATCCAGGAAGGGAGATTTCGGTAAAGTATCAGGATAAATTTCTTAACAGTAAGAAGTGGATGGCAATGGAGTAAGCTGCCTAGGAGGTTGTTCATCTTCAAGAAGAGGCTGGACAGGGATGTAGTTGTGGTCATATTGCATCAGAACAGGGAGTTGGACTAGGTGACCCACCTTGAGAGATCGCCACCAACTCTGATTCTATAAAGCCTCTCTTTGTGCAGGGGAATACAGCAAAAAGCCTATGCTGCCCCCCCTAGCTCATGGAAACTGATTCAGGACAGTTGTTTCATATGGTGAAAAAAGCAATATTCCTGAAAATCCAAAATGTATGTAGATCATGTGATATATATGCAAAACACTGAGTACAGTAATGTAGGAATAATGTCACAATCCATGTGAAACACTGGGTACAGTATTATAGGAATAATATCACCCAAACACTTAAAGCAAAAAAAATAAAACTTGTAATGTTACAACTTATAATGTTACAATGTGGATAAGGGAATGCCGTGGACATATCTTGATTTTTATCACACACACACACACACACACACACACAGAGTCACTCCCCCTTTCTCTTACCCACACTCAGTCACGCCCCCTCCCTTACTAGACATACACATAGTCACTCCCTTCTTCCTCCCTCCACCCACTCTGATACTTCTCCTTCCATTACATTATATAGATTTCCCTTGCCTGCTTCCTGCCTGCTTCCTCTTACATTGGGCATCAGAGCCAGTCTGAACCTTAAGAGTGGGGCTGCTCGACACTTTCACCAGGATAGTTACTAGGAATAGGAGACTGACATTAGGCCCAGAAACTCTAGGTAAGTATCTCTCTTCCATAAAGTTCTGAGACATCTATGGGGAAAAGAATACGTTAACACCTGGGCACTACCCCTCCACTCCAAGTAGGCACCCTGAAGCTGTATTGAGCTGTGTGATGTGTAATTTACACATTACTGAGGGAGAATATGAACAGTATGTGCCGGAGAACTAGGTGTCAGGGAGGTGAGCACAAATCACTCACCTCCCCACCCCCCGACTCCTAGCTCCTGAACTAATCTCTGCAACTGGTAGGTTCTGTTTATAATGATATATTCATACACTCCTTCACACTCACATCCCCACCTCCTAGTCTCTGCACTCATCTCTGTGACTGCTAGGTGCTGCTCATACTCAGGCACTGATCTGTGAGAGAGACACACTTCCAAATGCGACACTTCCCTCTACAGTAAGAGGGTCCTTTGAGAACCAGCTGTTTTAAGTGTTGCCTAAGTTTCAGGAGATGCACACACCCATCCTCCCTGGCTCCTAGCCCCTGTACTAATATTTACAACTGGTAGGTGCTGTTTTTAGAAACCCATTTATTAGAGACCTGTATAGAGACCCGCACAGTTAATGGACTGCTAGGCAAATAAGCCATATTCCTTAGAAAAGACAGACCAAACCAAACAGTTGGGCAGCAGCTTCTCTGGGGGTGGGGGTGGGCCAAATCTGCCTAAATTGGGGTGGCTGGGAAGTGGCCAGCTGAATCCTCAGGTTGGAATTTCAAATGAGTTTAGTCTAGAGAATGTGGTTTCAATGTTGGTGCAAAATGTAAGAAATTGAGACAAAGCAGTATGGTGATAAGATGAATATGGTGCTGAATAATAGAGAGCAAGTGGGATGAAAAATGGGTAGAATGACAAATAGGGTGCTATGTTGGAATGACAAATAAGGTTTAATAGGAGAAACAAGAAGAAACATAACATTGAATGGCTACATTGAGCCATATAAGGATCATGAGGAATGTCATAAGGGACAGAGGAACCGAGAAAATCTTTGAATTTACAATTATAATTGTAAAAAAATAAAAACTTGTTTATCTGAAAACATTTAGCTTGGACTCAGAAACAATTAAAAAAAAAACCAAGAAGATTCTCTAAATTAAAAAACCTCCAGTCTAAGATAAGTTCACTTAGGTATTTTAAATGCATTTCAGCAGTGTACAGACAGGCAAACCAATGATGTTAAAAGGTTAAGAGAAAAAAGAGGGAAATTGGGTTATACAAGGTGTTATTTAAGATATTAGTTAAGGTGCCGATTATTTCTACAAATTAAAAACCTCCAGATTAAGAAATCACTAAAGGCGCTTATGGCCCTTTTCACACAGATATTCTAACACTCATAACATGGGTGTTACAGTTAATTATACATGTTGCAGGGCACCCATAGAGCATACCTGCAGCCCTACAAAATGTATAATAAATTGTAACACCCATTGTATCAATGTTAGAGTGTCTATGTGAAAAGGGCTTATAATTTCCACAAATTAAAAAACCTCCTGATTAAGATATCAGTAGCGGCACTTAGGGCTGATGTGGCAACAGCTGTTACCGCGCCGCAATTCCATTCTGCCATTTCGGAATTGCCCGCACCACACCAGGGCTTTTGTGGCGACATTCCGCTAATTCCGCTGACACTCTGCAAATTTGGAAACTATCGGAAAAATTGCGGAATTGTCAGAAAACCGCTGTTCCACTATTTAATGGCGCTGGCGGAATGGCGGAAGTAGCAAAAATGGCATGTTTCCGCTATTTGTGAAGCCTGTGGAAGTAGCGGAATGAAATTAGCAGAACTGCGGAAGTAGCGGAATGAAACTAGCAGAATGAAAGCCTCTGCCATGGCATACCACTAATTGTGGAAACACTGTTTCCGGTGGAAATAGCTACCGCTGCGACATTCCGCTACAGCCCTAGCAGCACTTTCAAATTCCACCATAACACACAACACTAGGAAATTATAATCCAAGGTGCACTGTTTCCAGATAAGTGTGGACAGAATACTAGCCAACTAACACATGTTCGTATGAAAAGAAAGAAACACAATATCATTCCATCCTAAATCACAAACAAAGTCATGAATTAGTAAACCGCCATCACAATGATCACACAATGTCAGAACTGTGCCTTAAGGTTGATCCCAGAAAGAACAGGTCACTGTCATGCCAGGACATGAAATAACAGTGCATCTCCTTCTTTTTCTTGGGACACAGGTAATACCAGGAAGCATTGACATAGGTCACAGGGTATACCAGGAATAATTTTGCATATCCTAAAAGTGGAATTGGTAATGCATTGAACTGACAGCAGATGTATTCTCTGTTCTTGTCAGCATGTTTGTTTGTCCCAAACACAGCCTTTCAGTGTTCAGTGGTGGGAACCGGTAGGTTTGGTGGACGAACCAAATCTAACTGTGAGTCACTCTTGGACCACAGAGCTGCAATTTTATTCAGATGTACCCAACACATTATATTCATAAGCATGTGGAGCAAAAGAATTACAGGAATTAAGGGTAACTGGTAAGCATAATGTAACAGAACTTTACAATTACATTAACTGATATTATGAAAGCCATATTTTCTATATGGTCCACAGAAAGAGCAATTAAGACCACTAGCCCTCCCTAAAGAACCTGTGCTTGTATAATCATAACAGTACTATAAGAGTCTTCTTTCTGGGACAGATATTAAGGCACATTTCTGACATTGTGTGATCATTGTTGTGGTGGTTTACTAATTCATGTGTTTGTGATTTAGGATAGTACAATATTTTGTTTGTTTCTTTTCATATGAATGTGTCAGTTGGCTAGCTTTCTATCCACACTTGTCTCAGAAACAGTGCATCTTAGCTTATAATTTCCTAAAGTTGTGTGGTGTGGTGGAATTTGAAAGTGCCATTACTGATATTTTAATCAGGAGGTTTTTTATTTGTGGAAATTATAAGCACCTTTAGTGATTTGATTTCTTAATCTGAAGGTTTTTCATTTGTGGAAATTATCTGCACCTTAACTAATATCTTAATTAACACCTTGTATAACCCAATTTCCCTCTTTTTTCTCTTGACCTTCAACATTGAATGTGGCGGCCTGGCTCCTGGTGGTGGTGGGCCACCGAGAGCACATTACACCAGTGCTATGATCTCTGCACTGGCTGCCAAAAGTCTTCTGGGCCCAATTCAAAGTGTTGGTTTTGACCTATAAAGCCTTACACGGTCTGGGCCCTGCCTGATTGCGAGACTGCCTCACTCCCTAGGTTCTAGACCGGCCCCTGAAATCATCTGGGGGCACCCTGTTGGAGGTCCCCCGGGTTTCCCAGGGGGCCACGCAGGACAGGGCGTTCTCAGAGGCCGCACCGCACCTTTGGAACTCCCTCCCAGTGGGGACCCGTCTTGCCCCAGACCTCCCGAGTTTTCATAGGAATTGTAAGACCTGGCTGTTCCACCAGGCGTTTGGTGAGGAAGAAGGGTAGCGTGGGGGCTGGGGGTGTTATGGGTTTTTTTGTCATCCCATTCTTACTGTTGTTCTTATCTAATGCTTTTATATATTTTATTGTATTTTTATTGTTGAATTTTTGTTAGCCGCCCCAGGCTGCCAGTGGCAGGAGGGGCGGGGTAAAAATGTCTTAAATAAATAAATAAATTTAATAAACGTTATTTGTTTGCCTGTCCACACACTGCTGAAGTGCGTTTAAAATACCTAAGTGAGCTTATGGTTGGAAAAATGCATTGGGATTTTCATCTGAAATTGTCATATTTATTGGCACATCCTTGCAGGAAAATTATGGTTAGGGCAGCAAATTTTGCACATGTCTTGGCAATTAGGAAACGTATACAGACTTCACAATCGATCAAGTTGTCCTAAGTTCTTTTTCTATAGAGTAATCATTTGGAGCCTAAGAATTATATTATCCCTAGTACATTCTTATTTAGGAGTTAAACTGGATGTAGTTATATTGAATTAATGTCTGCTTTAATTTTATTTTCCTCCACTGGATGTAACCTCATTGTTGAAATTATGGTTTATGCTATGTACTTTTTTCACACCACGGTGCTCATGTTGTAATGAGGGGGCAATTGTTGTATTTCATTTTCTCACCATTGTATGGTTTTATTTTATTGTATTTGTTATAGATTGTTTTCAATTGTTTTCTACTTAACCAATGTGGTGGAGTCAATTAAAAAAATAAATACTACTACTCTTTTCTCTCCAAACTATTACCCCACTGTCTTCTGAGTATAGGTAGGGCCCAAGCATGAGCAGATACCCATGTTCACTGTGTTTTCACCATTGGTAGCAATGCAGAAAACTCCGTGAACACGGGTCCTTTAGCATAAGGTACTTAACATGATATATCTGCCATACATAGCAAACATCTTTGAAATCAATTGGGTAAAAACAGATTACATTCCCAAAAGATAGTTAGATCAGTATTCCACAAACAGAATTTGGTCTCAGAATTCACAAAGTAGAATCTTGTCTCCTTTTTTGGACCTCTGAGTCCAAGTTCTAATCAAAGTCCAGTGGATCATAGAATCATAGAGTTGGAAGGATCAAATGTCATCTAGTCCAGCTCCCTGCCTAGATGTAGGATGACTACAGCTACAACATCTGACAGATGGCTGTCCAGCCTCTTTTTGAAACCCTCCAGAGATGGCGAGCCTACGACATCACCAGGAAGCCTGTTCCATTGCCACATAGCTCTTACTATTAGGAAGTTTTTTCTGATATTTTACCAAAATCTACCTTCCTGTAACTTGATTCCATTATATCTAGATTGTCCCTCTGCAGCAATGCAGAACAGTTCCTTGTCATCATCTCGGTGGCAGCCCTTTAGAAATCTGAAGACTGCTATCAGGTCTTCCCTTAGTCTTGCCTTCACTAGGCTAAACACACCAAGTTTCTTCAAGCTTTTTTCATGACTTGCTTTCCAAACCCTTTATCGTCTTAAATCACCTTCCTCTTAACCAACTCCATTTTTCAATGTCCTTAAAATGAGACACCCAAAACTTGTTGCAATACTCCAGGTGTGGTCTGACCGGTACTGAATAAAGTGGAATTGTGACTTCTGGCAACTTGGAGACAAAGCTTCTGTTAATGCAGCCTAAAACGGCATTAGCCTTTTTTGCAGGCACATCACATTACTGACTCATGTTCTGCTTGTGATCAACCACGATCCCTAGATTTTCATATGTGCTTTTAAAGTCAGGTAAATTCCCATCTTGTACTTGTGCATTTGGATTTTCTTCCCCAAATGCAGAACGTCATATTTATCTTGCTTGAATTTCATTTTGTTCACTTTAGCCCAGATTTCAAACCTGTCAAGGTTTTGTTTGTTTTTTTTAATTTCAATTCTATCTTCCAAGGTGTTAGCTACCTCTCTCATCTGCAAACTTGATAAGTATTCCCTCCTCTCCTTCATCTAACTCATTAATAAAGATGTTACAGTACCAGACTCAGGACAGAGGGTGAAAACAAATGAGAGAGTGGCAAGCTGGTTCCCTGGGCCAGCCTGAGGACAACCACTGCAAACGTCATTCCCTGGGTCAACGTGCAGCACAGAACAAATGTGTGGGCAAACCTGGCCGGGCAGAGAACCACTCCACCATCCCCATGCCATGGGTAGAGTGGGGAACCAAACCCACAGGTGACCATCCTGTCCCAGCACCCTGACCTCCACCATGATTTACAGTCATGGAGAATTGTGGGGGAAAGAAGCAACAACAGCTTCCCTTCACAGTACTCTGAGAGGGTGGGGGCAGAGCCCATGGAAGCATCCATGGGCATCCATGCTGGCACACAGAGAAGCAAGCCAGCCACAAGAGGAGCTAGTCATTCATGGAAACCCAGTTTTAGGGAGCAAAGTGCACAACCCTATGGTGAGAAGAGGAATAAAAGGGGAAAGAAGAATGGAGAAATGAAATCAGCCACACCCAGCTCAAACAAGCAGTTCCCTGCCATGCTACCAGTCTAGGACTGAAATGAAAATTAAATTGGATTCTCATGAGATATCTTATGAGATTTGTGCACATACTCCATCCCGTGCACACAATGCCCCCAGAGCTGCACATACTGGCTCAAGGCCACATAGCTAGCTGCCCCTGTGTAACCCTCCTAAGCCACAGGTCAACAAGAGCAATGGTGTCAGACACCCTCCAACTTCTCCATGCCCTCCACACAGGGCAGCAGCAGCTGGAACAGGCAGGAATACTTGCCATGGTGGGCCAGTTGAGGGACAAGTACACAGGAGGAGCCCAGGATGGGGGGCAGGAACAGGTGCAGTACAGATCACTTTCAAGCAAGAAAAAAATTGTAACGTACGCAAGAACCATGGAGTGGTGGGAGATGGTCCTGGCCAAGTGGGGAGAGGTGGAGGTAGAGACCCATTTCTAGGGGTGTGCACCAGAGACCCATGTCATTTTTGTTATTAAAACCTGACACTTTGGTTATCGTTAATAAAGAAATGTCATCATTCATTATCAGTGTCATTGGTATCGATTGAGTGATAATGAAGATTTTGTTTTCAGTATTGTTTCTGTTGTGGGCTGCCACCAGTGGCAGAAGTGCCAGCAGATCACCTGCCCCAGACTTCTTAGAAGTTGAACTCCTTCCTTCCTTTCTCATTATAATGCAGTAGTAATAAGTGCACAATGACAATATGAAAAGTTACTAATATGTATGTCTAACCTTAACCTACACCTAATAACCTAAACTATATGCAATATATTCCTATCTAAGTATCTGTATCAATAAACTTCTATCTGCTATGTGTCCTAAGTATCTATCCTATTCCTATCTATAATGCTAATATATATAATTAAAAGTCTAGTATCTATGTCTATAATATGAACAGGGGAAGACAGACAGGGGAAGGGGAAAGGAAAAAACTATAGGGTATATTATCTATCTATCTATCTATCTATCTATTTATCTATCTATCTATCTATCCGGGGGGAGACAGACAGGAAAAGGGAAAAGGTAAAATAAAGGATATAAGGAAAGGTAAGGTATAACAGTGAGGGCTGGGGAAGATTTTTAGTGCAAGCACCAGAGTTCTGTAAATGCAGCCTGACACAGCAAACTAACCAAAACTGAGCACAGTCCCACTCCCACAGGAACAAAATAATGCCGGGACAAAAGATGCAAGACCTGCACACACATCTCTGCTGCTAACAACATCCTGACACTCTGTGGCACACCGCTCCAAATACAAGGAAGCTATAATTGCAAATCCAATGACCTGGTCTACCTCATCCAATGCACCAAATGCTCCCATGGGAACTACGTTGGGGAAACCCACCAATCCCTACGCAAACGCATGAATTCCCACAGGAAGATGATTATGGACCAAAACACACTCTACTGTTGGCATCCACTTCTCCCAGGATGACCACTCCATCTCTGATCTCTCCATCCTAGTCCTGAAAGGCAGCCTCCACAACACTTCCAAAAGGCACGCCTGGGAACAAAAATTCATCAGCCTGCTGGATACAAGAAACAATGGACTTAACCAGGACATTGGCTTCACAAGCCACTACAGAAATTTACAAGATTAAACCTGTCCATTTACAGCCCACCACTTATACTATCACAGGGACTTTTAACCCCTCCACGCCCCATTCCAGGCACCCTCTCAATTACTCACCCACCCCTGCTAATTGGATTTTTCCCAACCCACATCTTGTACACTATCATCTCACAATCACAGGCACCTTACTCCCTTCCACTCCCGTTTCCAGGCACCCTCTCAATGACCTGCCCCATTATACCATACCTACTCCCTTAAAAATACATATTTCTTCCCCCACCCCTCTCTGTCCTTACCCTCCCATGATGTAATGCTCTCCAGCCTCTGCATATAACCCCCGTGCCTCGCTTTGCTCAGTGTACAGCTTGGAATTCTGACTTGCCTGACGAAAGATCCTGTGAGGTCCGAAAGCTTGCAAATCTCCACCAACCTAAGTTGGTCCAATAAAAGATATCTCTACACTACTTTGTCTCTACAGCAAGCGATAACAGGGAACCAGAGTCACGCAGTCTGGCCCTGCAACATAAAGGGTTGCAGTACCCTCCCCAGAGCCCCCATGATTGGTTCTGGGAGGTAGGAGGTATTGAACAATCACAAGGTGCCATTGAAGTGCCTGGGACCTGCTTGTGCTGCTCATTGGCCAGCAATTACATTCATCAGGTCCTTCCCCTCCTATCCCAGGCCCAGTTCAAGAGCTCAACACTTTCTGGCTCCGAGATGTCTTCTCCCTCCTCCCCTCTCCACATTTCCCTCTAAAAAATAGGGCCGGGACCCCAGGGCAATTACCGGGAACCGGATTTACCGGATTCCGGTTTCAAAAAAACCAGATTCCTGGATTAAATCCGGTATACCGGTACCGGATTTATTCCATTGATTTCAATGGGGCACTGTCCCCATTGAAATCAATGGAATAAAAAAATTCCTCCCCCCTCCCCCTCCCAGGCTGCGCGGGTGGAAGGGGGGACACCCCCCACCCACCCTGCCCAGCCTGGATTTAAATAAAAAAATTCCCCTGAGTGTCCCACTGAAGCTCCAGGCCGCCGCCGGCAACCCAGAGCCAGCACCAGCACCAGCGGCCATCCCAGCAGCAGCCGGTAAGTATGCTGTATGATCCCTGGGGGGGGTTAACACCCACCCAGGGATCACCCTACTTCCAAGTTCCCGCGCCCAGGGATCTCGTACCTTCATTGAGCTCCGGCGGTCCGGGGGCTTCAGGGTCGCCTGCGGCTGCCGGCTTCAGATGCTGGTAGGCCTTCCGGGGAAACCCGGAAGTTCCCCAGAAGGCCTACCAGCGTCTGAAGCCAGCAGCCACAGCTGGCCCTGAAGCCGCCGGACCACCAGAGCTCAATGAAGGTATGAGATCCCTGGGTGCGGGAACTTGGAAGTAGGGTGATCCCTGGGGGGGGTGTTAACCCCCCCCGGGATCATACAGTATACTTACCGGCTGCTGCTGGGACGGCCGCTGGGGTTGGGGGTGGGGCTGGCTCTGGGTTGCCGCCGGCGGCCCGGAGCTGCAGTGGGACACTCAGGGGAATTTTTTTGTTTAAATCCAGGCTGGGCAGGGTGGGTGGGGGGTGTCCCCCCTTCCACCTGCACAGCCTGGGAGAGGGAGGGAAACGTGGTTTTTTTGTGGGTTGTTTTTTTTTACATTGTGGCCATTTACTTGAATGGCCGCAATGCAAAAAAAATCCGGTACCAGGAATCCGGGAAATGGGCCGGATTACCGGGTTAAATCCGATAATGCTGGTACGCCCAGTACCGGCATTATCAGATACCAGACGATCCGGTTTTCCCACCCCTACTAAAAAACACTGACCAGGTAATAACGAAATCAATAACGACTGTCATTATAGTCATTTTTTGTTATTTATCTTCATTATTGTTATTGTAATAATGATAATGCAAATGAGAATGTAATTGTTATCAATATAACGAAAACAAAGTGCACACCCCTACCCATTTCCTCATGTCCTGACAGCTGCTCTTCCATATCATGAAGTTCCTCCATCCACAGCAATGAGGACTCCCCATACCAGTGGAGCAGTGCATGACCATCACCATTTGGATGCTTACCATACTGGACTCCTGCCACTCCGTGGGTCAGTAGTTTAGTGTGGGAACATTCACTGTGTGTGTCATCCTGCAGAAGTTCTGACAGGCCATCAAATCCCTGATGCTCAACAGGGTGATCCTGCTGATTGATCCCAAGGAGGTGATGGAAGAGTTCCCCAATTGCATTGGGGTAATTGATAACACCCACATCACCATCTTTTGCCCACCCCACAGCCAGGATGTTTACATTAACCAGAAATGGCACTTCTCTGTATTCCTGCAGGTGGTAGTGGACCACCATGGCCAGTTCATGGATGTGGTGGCTGTCTGTGCTGGTAGGAAACATGCTGCTTGCATCCTGTGGCAGTCTCCTTTCCTTGCCTGGATGTATATGGTGGACTTTGAGTCCAACATTATCAGCATCGTAGAGGAGGTGCTTATGAAGCCTATCCTCCTGGGGGACCCATCCTGCACCATGGCTCATGAAGGCTTACCCTGTGGCCCACACCCCAGAACAAACCCGGTTCAACAGGCAGATGCATGTCTCCAACATGGTGGAATGGGCATTTGGGGTACTCAGACAATGCAGGTGATCCATCATGGGATGGATCAACTTCAAGGTGTATATGCACACACACCCCAATGGTCAAAATCAACTGTGTCTTGTACAACATCTGGAGATGGACAGCACCACCTTGGAGTACCCCCTCCCCATCACCTGCCATGAGCCCATGCCCCTGTATAAAAAGAAGACCAACCACATTGAGAACTGCATAGCTAGGAGGATACAGGCCATCTTGTGCTAGCGTATAAGCTGAATGTCCAATATTCATTTGTAAATATCTGTAAATACATTGGAGCCATGCAGGCACAGGCAAAGATCCAGGAGGATTCCCATGTCTTCTCTTAGTTCACAGTAAGGGTCCCTCCCATTCCGGTAGGTTTCTCCTTACATCTGTGACCCCCTTTTATTGTCTAGTCTCATTGTTTCTTAGTGGCCAGCTCCATTGCCTCCACCCTACCACCAGGTTTATCTCTTGCCATTGTAGTAAGGTACCAGCTCAAACAGTCTCTATACCTCTCTCATGTGGCAGGCTCTATCACCTGCACCCTACCACTCTACAATCCTCTTTAGTGTATTGTCTCTTCCTGCTAGCCAAGAATGCTCACAATCTGTACCCTCTATCCTGATCTCACCCCTCCCATTTGGAAAGGAGGTGATGGGATATATATATATATTACTATATATTACTAAGACAAGACATGGGAATACCCAGGCAGAGTGATGGTGGATAAACTGGACCAAGTGGTCAAATCCCTAGTGTCAGACCCCCAATCTACAGGGTGAAGGCGATAGAGCTGGTAGCCAAGGGGTATAGGACAGAACCAGCTGTAGGGTGAAGGCAACTGAGCTGGCAGCCTGAATGATAAATGGTATAAAGACTTGATATGGATGAACTGAATTTATTGATAACATGTAGTACTTAATGATATGAACTGTGTACATTGGAAATGCTGGCACCCTGTTTAATACTGATGTATAGAAACTGGACCTACTTTGAGTAGGCCCATCAGCAGAAAAGGGGGACGGGTGTGACAGGGCACAGCATGTGAGAAATGCTGGCACATTGAGAGGTAAAATCAGCTTGGTTGCAGATGCTAGTGAGGCTGCAGGTACTGCACAAAGGAGAGGTCAACACCTAAAGTAATGCAGCTTTGGGAGGAGGTGCATCTTAGGGCTGAAAAAAGGTGCATCTCCAGGTTAATTAATGGACAGATGTGCTGGCTAGGGCATGGCAGAAGCCAGCCCAGGAATAAAGCCTGAGCCAGAGCTCTGTACTAGGGAGGACAGCAGAGAAGCAGGAGCTAGGTAAAGCTCTGACTCCAGAACAAGCCTGACTCAGAGGATGATGCCTAGGCTGAGAGAGCAGGGTGAGCTGCTTGGGAGCAGCTAGACAGGAACTAAGGGAAAGCTCTGCCTCAGAAAACCCTGCTCAGAGGGAGTTGCCTGAGACAGGAGCTGGCTACAGCTGATGCAAGATGTATGCGGACAAGTCGGTAGCCTAGACAAATGTGCTGAGATTGGTGAGCTGTAGGAGGGAATGTGCCTGGCCTACAAGGACTGTGAGGACTGTATATAAGTGTAGATGGTGGAGAACTGCGTATAGACATAAGAGACTGAATATTTTATTTATTTGTACACTTTTACCCTGCCTCTCTCACTACAAGCGACTTAGGACAGCTCACATAATTCATAATAAAAACACTGTAAATATAAAAATATAAAACATTTAAAACTCCATTAAATCTCTAATCATCTGCAAAATAGAACCCACAGTGCAAAACCCACAAATTTACCCTGACATACCAATCCCACCCTCCTCTACTCCCCTGCCAAATGCCTGGTGGAAAAGCCAGGTCTCACAATTTCATTGGAAGGTGAGAAGATTCAGGCTGAGGTAAACCCCTACCTGAAGGGTGTTCCAAAGCAATAGCACAGCTGCCGAGAACACCTGCCTATTCGTTTGAACCCATCGGTAACATGGGACTTCCAGGAGAGTACCCCCAGATGACTGCAAGGGCTGATGATAGTGGAGAGATCAGAGTTTGAGACATATGGATGGAGTCTTTTCACCAGTTGTAATTGGCAAAAGGCACCCCTGGCCACAGTCAACACCTGAGAATCCAGGCATAGCTGTGAGTCCAGGAGCACACCTAGGCTCCACAAAGATGGAACCAAAGGAGGATGGACATCCCCAGTAATTGGGGAGACATCCTCACCCAGATCAACCATCCGGTCAACTTGCATCACCTCTGTCTTATTGGGATTGAGCTTCAATTGGCTTGACTCCATCCGATCCTCCACAGCGACCAAGCACTGAGACATCAAGGAGACAGCAGGGCCCCGAGTCACATGAAAATGACAGATACAGCTGGGTGTCATCCGCATATTGATGACAGCGGACCCCCAGCTGCACACAACCTCCCCAAGCAGCTTCATATAAATGTTTAATGAGAGGGGACAGAATGGAACCCTGTGGGACTCCACACGGAAGGCCACTGGGGGACAAAGTAGAGTCCCCTAGCACTATGTGCTTGGATCTATCTGCGAGGTAGGAACGGAACCAATGTAAAACTGTCTGTCCACCCATGCCAGGTGCCACAGACGAGTCACCAGCAACTCATGGTTAACAGTGCTGAAGGCCACCAATAGATCTAGTAGGACTAACAGGGTCATACGACCCATGTCCGACTCTACAAGGAGGTCATCAACCAAGGTCACAAGCACTGTCTCCATGCTGTAACCCGGACAAAAACCAGACTGTGTGGGATCAAGGAAACCAATGCCATCCACATGCACCTGGAGCTGATGAGCCACTACCAGTTCAATAACCTTCCCTAAAAATGGATGGTTAGAGTCAGGTCAGTAGCTGGCTGGGGCATGAACATCAAGTGATGGCTTTGTTTTTTTAAAAGGGGCCAAACCACAGCCTCCTTCAGGCAACCTGGCACCCTCTCCTCCTGAAGGGAGGCACTGATAATCCCCACCAACACTGGCCCCACTGTCTCTCTGGTAGCTTTTACCAACCAGGATATGTATAAGCAAACAACATTTTGAAGTTAATATTCCTTGAAAGATCATGAGTTGATTCTGCAAGAACTTACCCTGGGCAAACTGCACTTTCATCATTCATCCCACTTCCATTCTTCTGGTCTTATCAGTATTGGAGCCCATGATTTCCCATCATTTTTTGTCATTTCTGGTAATTTTTGGCAATTTCTGGTGATTTCCAGTGTTACTGATAATACCGGAAATTACAATAAAATATCAGAAATTACCAAAAATTACCGGGAAGCCAATGTAAAATAAAACAATTTTTTTAAATGAAAATGAAAAATAACAAAAAAATACAGTCAAAATGAATGCAATTTTAATAATGAAAACTAAATGAAAACAAAAACTATTTCTTTTTCTCTGCACACCCTAGAGAGTATTATTGATTAGAGCCTTAGTGCCTATGTCCTACGTAAAAGGCTTATCAGTGAACTACTAAAGCAAAAAAGTAGTTGTACACTTATGCAATTGCAGAATCAGAGTTTACAAACACAGGAAAACTTCTCAAGCCCGAAAAAGTTTTCAAACTGGAGATTTTTTAAATCTGATTTAATATTAAAGTGAATGTCTGCCAATTAGTTACTAGTTAATATTATTTATTATTATTATTAACAAGTATTTATATAGCACAAGCAATGTACCTGGCTCTTTACAAAGTAATTGAATAGACACGGTCCCTGCCCTAGGGCTTACTATCTGGGGGGGGGGAGAAGTAAGGGGAACAGAGGGAGATACAAGGAGAGACAACATTCACAAGGATGCGAGGTCCTAGGTGCACGCACTTGGCTTAGTTACATCAAGAATGATGGCTGGTTGGTCCATGTTGTGAGGATATTTATTTATTTTATTTTTTATTTTATTTTACGATATTTGTATCCCGCTCTTCCTACCTCACGGTAGCCCAGAGTGGCTAACAATAACAAAATACAATATAAAAATATAATACAAAACAATTAAAACATTTAAAAACATAATAAACAAAACAGGGGGGAAAACACAACCCCCCCACCCAACCCAACCCTTCCCTCACCAAAAGCTGATGGAACAGCCAGGACTTACAATTCTTGCGGAAAGCTGGGAGGTTCGGGGTCAGACGGGCCGCCACCAGGAGTGAGTTCCACAGTCGTGGCATGGCCACCGAGAACGCCCTGTCCTGCGTGGCCCCCCGGGAAACCCAGGAATCCTCCAACATGGCACCCCCGGCCGACCACAGAGGCCGATCTAGAACCCAGGGAGTGAGGTGGTCTTGTAGATAGGCAGGGTCCAGGCCATGTAAGGCTTTATAGGTTTAAACCAACACTTTGAATCGGGCCCAGAAGACCATTGGCAGACAGTGCAGAAATCAGAGCACTGGTGTTAGGGACGTGTGAACGGAACCAAGTTTGGAAATTCGGTTTGGTTTGAAAATCGAGTTCGGTTCGAAAGTTCGGTTGGGTTGACCGAACTACTAGAGTTTGGTCAAATTCCGAACTTCCAAACCGAATTTGTACATTTTAAACCGGGGTTTTTTGCCTTCTGAACTGATTTAGATTTGACCGAACAGTTCGGTCGAATTCGAGTTCGGTTCGAAAGTTTGGTTTGGTTGACCAAACTATTCAAGTTCGGTCTGAACTCCAAACTTCCGGACTGCGTTCGCACATCCCTAACTGGTAAAATGTGCTCCCAGCAGCCCAGCCCCAGCAGGAGCCGGGATGCCGCATTCTGCACCAGCTGCAGCTACCAAACCATCACCATAGGTAGCCCCACGTACAGCGCGTTACAGTAGTCTAATGAAGAGGTAATAAAAACATGGATGATCATGACCAGATCAGAAACCGACACCAGTGGCTGAAGCCGCTGCACCAGAAGTAAGTGGCAGAAAGCACCACTTGCCACAGCCTCCACCAGGAGATCCAGGCAGAGCTGCACATCGAGAGGCACCCCCAGGTTCCGAACATGGAAAATCAGTGGAGGACCAATCCCCTCAATTGAGGGGGCTGTCATCTCCATCGACTTACCCACTAACATCACCTCCGTCTTGTCAGGATTCAGTCACAGTTGATTAGGCCTCATCCAGTCCCCCACAGCTGTCAGACACCGAGTAAGCACCGAGAGAGCCAGGCCTTGGTCGGTTGAAAATGAGAGGTACACTTGGGTGTCATCCTCATCAGGGCCGGCCCCAGGCATGTGCCACATGTGCGCCAGCACATGGCCCCGCAGCCAGCTGGGGCACTGCACTTGCCTGGCTGGGATACAGGCTGCAGCCAACTTCTCCCCCAGAAAGTGATTCTTCCTCCCCAACCTGGCTCAAGACCCCATCCCTCACCTGCCTCTGCTTTCTAGTAGTGCTGCAGGGCAGCGGCAGCAGCAGTGGGGACACTGGATCGGGCTGGGAGATAAGGTTGTTTACAAACAGCTCCTCCCCACGTGATAATCAGAAGGTTGCTACCTTGTAAAGAAGGTTCTTCAAGATGGCTCCCAACATTCTCACAACTGGGTTGTGCACTCTCACCCTATTAAAATAATAGACCGCATGATGGTCTTGAGCTCCTCTAGTATAGAAAGAACCCTCCCCCTCTGAATGACAGTTCCTTTAAACCATTTCTAGAAATATAAGAAAAGAATTCCATGCGGGGCTGGAAGGGTGGGTGTTGTGAGAATGTTCGGAGCCATCTCAAAGAACCTTGTTTGCAAGTGTTCTTCTTCGAGTGGCTCCTCACATGATATTTTTACATGGCTCTGCTGGGTTGGGAGTCCGTGGGCGCGCCAGTGCATGGATGGGGCATGCACACGGCTGCACACGCATCCCCTACTCACCCACCACTCATCCACACCTACATAGTAACCACTGTTTCCCCCAGTTGCTTGTTGCGTGGGGACGAGGGGTGTGTGTGTGAGCGGGGAAGAGTGTTAGGCGGGCGCGCACGCACCCCCGCTCACCATGGGTGTGTGCACCACGTCGTTCACACGGGGGTCCCCCACCCATGAACACACAAAGATCTGCATGTTCATGGCTGGGAGAGGCCCATGTAAAAAGGGCCACATTCTCACAACTGTCTTACTAATACTATTTTAGGTAGGAATTTAGGATGTAAAGCAATATCTATTCTGTCTTGGAAAATAAATCTGCAAGTATGGTTCTGAGATTATTATGGCTGCTATTTCACTAACTCTTCTTAATGAAGTTATTGCCAACAGGAATACTGTCTTTAAACCCACACCCCATAAACAGTTCATTTGCACCCCCATATAATCAATTCATGCTGCCCCATGGGCACAAATTAAATGGTTATGGGTGGGGGCAGCGTGAATTGATGATATGGGGGCGGGGGCGCAAATGAACTGGTTATGGGGTGGGGGCAGCATGAACTGATTATGGGGGCACAACTGAACCGGTCATTTGTTTCTTTTCATGGCATAATGCGCTTAATAAGCTGGCTGCATTTTTGGTGTCTTGTGCTTGTGATAGCAGCACCTCTGGACTGGTCGCACTGCATGTGTGCACAAGGCACAGGTGGCACCAGCAGCAAGAAGCAACAGGCCCTGGAGGCCAGACTGGGTAAGCTCACCCCCTCCTCCAGTAAGGCAGTGGCCACAGTCAGTCTCTCTGTGCCTGTCTCGCTGCCCACTTGGCTGTCCCTGCAGTGGAACCACTCTTGGGAAGTGGTGGTAGATGCTCAGTTGGGGAGTGGGGGGAGAAGCATTGGGAGGCCATGCTTCTCCGTGGTTGCTCAGAGTGGTGGAGAATGGGAATCCTTCCTGTCCAGAGGGAGTAAGTTTTATGTAAATTTATGCATTTGTATAATTAGATGGGGACTAATTATGCAAATTAGGCCCCGCACCAAGACTTCACACATGGTCTCACAAACCCTGGGGCAGGCCCTGGAGAGAAGTGATGGGCTGGGAGGGAGGAAGGGACAGGGGGGAAGTAGTAGAGGAAGGAAGAGATGCGGGGAGAGGGGAAAACAATACGTGACCGCCATCAACGTGCATGATCCCGGACTTCCGTGTCATCTAATCCCGCCTTGCCGAATTTTGAAATATCAAAGCAGCCGTATTTTCATGGGAGGGGGCAGTTTTATAGATGGTGATGACAATTAGAGGGTTGAGTAGGAAGCATATGACCATGGGGCAAGATTGGGACTCTTTTTCACATAGTAATTTATTAATTTTTTAAGTGTTGAAATTTTGTACCAAAAGGCTAAAATTGTTTTGATTTATATGGATGTGGCCTGGACTCCACTGAAACAAACTATCGGTTCAGTGCTAATCTGTTTTACTGCCTTATTTTGGATAGAGAAAGTATTCAAATATTTTCCCTCATCCCAGTACCTCCTTTGACAAAAAGATCTGGGAACTCATGTTAATTGGTTCTAGAGGCAGGGTTAAATCACAGACCAATTCTGAAATGAATTTTGAAGTTACCCACAACCTAGTTTATTACTTTGACACTAGTAGGATTACTCATGAATGGTTTTAGGATTGTGAACAATATTAGTTCATTATTACAATGAATACAGTTCACCAGGCAATCGTGGCACTCCAGAGAAGAATTTTACTCAAGTATGATGTATAAATCAATTATGTTAAAGAGGTGAATGCTTTACAACAGCTCTGCAGCACTGAGGCCTTAGTGCCAAATATTCCTTTGAAATCAGTCAATGTATTCAATGTAAAATAAAACCCTGCTTTTGTGTTTGAATTGATCTAAACTATTCATTTTCTAGTATAGGATCTAATTCAGTCCAGGATCTGCAGCCATAGAATATAGAATAAGAGAGAGAGAGAGAGAGAGAGAGAGAGAGAGTCTCTTTGGTTGATTACTGCCTCTTACTAGAGGTGTGCACTAGGGGCACATACTGTTTTTGTTTTCATCTTTCATTTTCGTTATTTAAATCTGTTGTTTTCGTTTTCATAAATATCAAATTGTCATTTTCATTTTTGCTTTCGTTTTCATTTTCCATTGGTTTCAATGGAAAACACATTTTTGGCTGTACCTTGTTTGTTTTTCATCATATTTGGCTGAAACCTGGAGGGACTGTACCGCCAATGAAAGTCAGTAAGTGTAACAAACTACAAAAGTTTATATAAAGTAATTAAATTTTAGAAGCAGTTAAATTATATTATTTTTCAAAAATCTTCATATACATTCTTAGCTGTAATTTCTTTGCCTCGCATATAATGTAGATGAAACTTACTACGTTTATACCCCTTCCCATATGTACTATCCCTGCCAACTTTCAGAAGGATTGAATAAAGGGTCCTGGTGATATAAGCAATTAACTTATAAATGTATGTCTGACTGTAACATCTTTGAAGTCAAATCAGTGTACATAAAATTTGGAAGGGCTGTATATCACATATTCACGATCATCTCTGCTAAATATCAGAATGATGTGATAAAGGGTCCCAATTGTATATGCCTGTACAGCTACAGCATATGCAAAGAATAAACCTATGTCAGGGATTCTCTTACGTGTCACAGTGGTATAAGATCGGTTTGTGATGCTAATTGGCCAGCAGAAATGTCAAATAAATATCCTCATTCTGTGCTGTGATCATCCCAACGTCTCTCCTCCACTTGTTACTGGGAAGTCAGAAGCATCTGTTTAGGAAAGAGACAATAGAGAGTCTCTTATGTCCTCTGTCACAGTGCTGCAGGATGTGATTGTGATGATAATTGGCCAACCTGGATGTGTAAACTTTGTCTCCTGATTGCTGGAATGCTATACCCAAATTCCAGATATGTCCCTTCTATGCCCGCCTGAGAGCCACCCCCTATGCCCACCTCAAAGCCACTATCGATTGGTCCTGGAAAGCTGGAAGCATACAGTAATTTGTCAGTGAATGTCTACCAGTCTATTGGGTTGCTCCACATTCTCCCTCCTACAATCTCCCACCCCTTGCCATGCCAGGTGCCTGCCTCTGACTGGCACTGCATGTGCTGCTATTTATCTGAATAATGGTCTTCAAGGGGACAACTTCATTTGCTTATAAAATTGGGTTCATTTATCAAATTGACTTTTATCTTGGCAGGGATGACAAGGACAGTATGCAACACATTCCTGCCATATTTCTTGTAAACAGAATGGAATATAAAAATGTGATGTCTGGAAATGTATTTTTGAGTTAACATCTTATACTATCAGGACCCTTTATCCAATCCTTCTGAAAATTGGCAGACGTGTTAAGCTTGTGGAACGACATAATATGCACAGATTTCATGCAAAGTGGATGGTAGATAAAGAAGGTGTAGCTATGAATGCATATGGAAATTTTCTTAAAATCACAACAGTCAATTGCTTCTTTAATCAGTTCCATTTATGTAATCTTTTTGAATATCAGTAAACAATTAGGGGTGGGACACTGGGGAGAATACTGGATACTGGATGTACCGGTATCGGATCTTCCTGGTACCGGATTTACCTGTACCAGCATACCGGATTTTTTACATTGCAACTATTAACTTCAATGGCCGCAATGTAAAAAATCCGGTACTGCAGCCAATGTTAAAAATCTGGTATGCTGGTACAGGTAAATATTGGATTTATCGGATTAAGTTGATAAACCCAAATACCAGCAATATCGGATCTCGGGAGAATTGGAATTCCCACCCCTAGTACACATAGTGTCCTTAACTGGTGGCACACTCTTCCCAAGTTTAATCAAAATTGAATAAGGATCACAAACGTTATAGCCAGAAATATGTTTTTCAGTTTTTCCCACCTTGGTCGTGGGGGACTTCAATGCCCATGCCGATGCTAGCCTTGTAGGAGTGAAGCGTGAGTTCATGGCCACCATGGCAACCATGGACTTGTCCCAAGTGGTCACTGCCCGATCCATGTGGGGGGATCATACTCTCAACCTGATCTTTTGTTCTGGCCTTGAGGCGGATGATCCATTGGTGGGGTGTGTGAGGGCCACGCCCTTGTCATGGACGGATCATTATCTCCTACAGGCCAGCCTTTCATCACACCTTCTACAGAAGGGGAATGGACCAGTTAGGTTGGTCCACCCTCAGAGGCTGAANGATGGAATATACAAATGTTACAGCTGGAAATGTATTTTCAAGTTAATGTCTTATACCATCAGTACCCTTTTTCCAATGTTTCTGAAAACTGACAGGTGTGTTATGCTTGTTTAGGGACATAATATTCATAGGTTTCATGCAAATTGTGTTGAAAATAACTAAGTTGTAGCCATGAAAGTGTATGGAGTTTTTCTTAAAATCACAACATTCAATTGCTTCTATAATTGGTTTCCTTTATCTTATCTTTTCAAAAATTGGTGCTCATAGTGCCCTCCATTGGAGGTACAATCTCCCTATGTTTTATCAGAATAGAATAAGAAACAATAAAGATATAGCCAGAAACATATTTTTCAGTTTTTTCCCTTTATTTCAAAAACAAAATGTCATTTTCATTTCTATTTTAATTATTATGTGTTGTTTTTGTTATTGTAATAACAAAACTGACTGGAACACACCTACTTACACTTCTTTCTATTAATGCATTCATTTTTAGGTCTTCTTTATCTAGGGGTATAGGAACACCTTATGGGTAGGTTGTGTCTGTCTGTGGCTCTGTTGTCCCATATGTCATGGATGATATCACGCCCATTGTGGGTATTTTCAGACATGATGGGCCATTTGGCCCACCACACTGAATCCTGAATCAGGATCTTTCCCAGATCCCAGTTCGTGATGAGGCCGGCCATCCATCAGATGTGCCGGTCCCATCGCTGAAGGGAATCAGGGAGGGGATGGGGCTTTGTGGTGCGACGTGCAGCCGCACGGCCCTGCCCCCCATGCTCTCATGGCTGGCCACCCTTGGGGAGATGAATGGGCGCAGTGGCCAATGAGGCTGCTGCACCAGATCGCTACCAGTGACCCGGACCACGATGAGGAACGTGTCAAGGTAACAAACATTACCTTTGACCCTTTCTTGATCGTGGTGAAACTAACCACAGTTCTAACTCTGGGGCCCGCCGCAGAGCCGGAACCATGGTCAATGTTGATCCCTGCCAGGAATTCACCATGGTGAACATTTGACAGGGCTCAAACAGACGCGACAGAGATCACAGCCACCTCACTGAATCCAATGTGGTTCAGTGGGGTTGACTAATCACGTAACGTCTAAAAATACCCTGTGACATGGCCGAGCAGGGACTAAGCAATAAGGTCCCTGGTCACCAGGCAATGGTGGCAGGAACGAGTAATGGATGCATCTGTACAGCAGGTAGGGAAGGAGCCAGAGGGTAGGGGGGCAACTGATAGGGAGGGGAAAGGGCCAGGAAAGGGGGAGTGGTGAAGAACACCTATGCTTTGCATATATGGGCACCCTGGATGTGATTGTGCATCTTTTCTCACTTGTTTGTTATGCTACTGGGTATTGGCATACAGAAATATTAATATCAAATGAGGTTTTGAGTGAGGGGTGGTGGTTAGGGCTGAAACTCGATATTGCGATTCTCATGTTTCTCAACGAGAATCACAATTCTCAGCTCATTTTGACAAACAAGAATGAGCTGAGAATCAGCAACATCGTGACTGCATTCTCATGTTGAGAAACATCAGGAAAAAAAGAAAGAACTACACATGCACAATGGGCCATTCTGTGCATGTGCAGCACTTTTACAAAATGGTGCTGGCACTATAATGGTGCCTCTTCTCTTCAGCTCCTCCAACCCGTCTGGAAATAGGGAGGAGTACTCTAATTGATTTGCAAATGCTCAATTTCCCTGTGATTACCTTGTCTGGGGCTGGAAATAGATGGGAGGGGGAGCTGAAGGGAAGAGGTGGGCTCAGCACAGCTTTTCAGCATTCTATCGGGTGCTCAGACTCATGCTAGACAATAGAATGCTCAAGGTCTACCCCCTACATCCTGCTCTCCCCCTTCCATCTAGAAAAGACTTTCAGGTGGGAGGGGGGAGACTTGAAGGGAAGAGGTGGACTCAAAATAGCTTGTCAGCATTCAATTGCTGCTGACTCCTGCTAGCCAATAGAATGCTAAGATACAATGTCATCAGAAATCTTTCTCCACCAAGACAGCTGCCAGTCCCAGACAAAACAAAAAAGCTGGGCACAGAGCAGCATCGCTTCCTCCTCCCTCCCCACTTAAATTTCTCAGGGCTTGGAGACCAGCTGGGGCAGGGTGGGATTGAAGAGAGGAGAGCAAGAAATCTCACAAGAATCTGAATCAGGGTCAAGATGTCTGTCTGATCTTGACCAGGAGTCTCAATTCTTACAAGATTTTTGCGAGAATAATATATATTCTCATTTCAGCCCTAGGGTGATTTCAGACGTGACGGGCCTCCATCTAGCCACGGTCTGGAATCTGTTTTGGATTCCAGTCAGGAATCAGGCCAGCCGTCCTTTAGATGTGTACAGGGGATCGGGGAGGGGGTGGGGCCGCACGACGCGATGTTTGGGCACACAGCCCCGGCTGCCTGCCCTCTAGGAGACGGGCGGGTGCAGCGGCCAATCCAGCCACTGCACCCAATCCCACATTGTGATATTGGCCACGATCTAGGATCGGCAGAAGACAATAGATGTTACTTTCCGCCGATCCCAGATCGTGGTTGTGCTAACTACGATTACGTTGGTGAGGCCAGCCTCCCCTCCAGAATTGTGGTTAATCTGATTCCTGCCGGAGGTTCACTAGGGTGAACATCTGGCGGGAATCCTTTAGACGTTAACGGCCTCTCCTTCACCACAGGGGATTGACTGTGGTAAGAGGTAGGCCCGTAACTTCTGAAATCACCCCTAGTTGCCGGCACCATTTTGGAAAAGGGTTGTGCATGTACAGAATGGCCATAGCAGCCATTTTTCACATGTGTTTGTGCAGTTCTCTTTTGATGTTTTTTTTTTTTGAAAAAGCGCTATTGCCTGAGATATCATATGGGATTTCGTATTGGGGTTCCCTGGTTCATGAGAACAAAAGGGATTCTCATTTTAGCCCTAGTTCCAACACCAGTTCAAGATCACTATTATCCTCGAAAGTGGTGCTGCTCGCATCAACTCCTGCAGGAGGGGTGCCAAGCCTCGGGACGTTAATACTCTCAGTGGCAACACTCAGTTACCTCCTGTCATATAGAGGTGACATTCCTTTCTGCGCTTCTCAATATTCCGTCTTGCATGGGACAGATTGAACCTAAATTGCAACAAGGTAACAACCTAACTGAGAACACCAGCCTGGGCTTAAATGCACACTTGGTTCTTCAACTTGGAGGGTAAAGGCACAGCAGGAAAGGGGTGGGGGAGGACAAAAAAAACCAAAAACCCACCAACAAACAACCTTGACTACCTCAGGCAGTCAGAGCCAGGATAGAAATTCCTTCCCAGACACAAAATGAATGAGCAACTGCTATGTGTCCACACGTGCCAATCCAAGAGGGTAGGTGGGTGGAAGGGTGTACCTATAACAAAGACAGGCAGTGCTCTTGCACTGGGGCTGACTCCCTGTTGCAGCTGTGTCCACTGATGCTGGGAGCGGGAGCAGATGATTCCATCCATCTTCTGCATCCGTACCCATTCCAACCTATATGCCCCTTGCTCACTCACTCACCCCTCTCCACACAATGGCACTTTTTACATGGCCACACACGGGGGAAGGGGTTGGTGGGCATGGCAGTGTGGGGGCAGTGGGTGGGGGGAGGGTGCAGATGGATGCAGACCAGCGCATACTGATTTCCACCCACCTCCACCCATCACCCACGCACGGAGCAACTTCTGTTTTCACTGGTTGTTCCATGCATGGGTGGTTGGTGTGCATGTGTGTTCCACTGGAGCATGAACGCATGCCCCCCCCTCCCTGCCACGGTGTGTACATGGGCAGTGCCCATGAACATCCAGATACCCACGTGTCCATGCGTGGGTGCTGCCGGTATAAAAAAGGGCCAATGTCCTACCCTCTCCCAGAAACGGTATCTGGATGTGGAGCCTAGAAGTCATGTGGGCTCCTCTGCACATGGGAAAAGGACTGAGATCGGGCAAAGGAGGCCTACCCTCACAAGGAGGAGTAGAGATGGCTATTGCTAGCAGACAACTGAGTTGGAGTCTCTTACCTTTACCACAGACTCATCTAGTTAAAAATTCTTTTGAGATTTTTTTATCTCTTTAGCAGGTAAACACAATGGGAATGGTCCATCTGTGTCTTTCCTGTCACCTGCCGTTCTGTGGAGTCTCCTCCCACCTAGTGTGACTGGCCTTTGAAAAACTCTGTCTCTCCATGATGACCTTTCTGTAGGATCTCTCTAAGTCAATGTCCCTGGATAGGTAACCCAAGGGCCAACAATATTCCTGCTGCCCCCAACTCCCTGCCACACATTGGCTGCTCAGCTGAAATTTGAGTTAGCCCCCACTACTATTGCTACCCCTCCCTTCCAACCTGGATGAGGCTGGGACAGATAAAGCACAGCTAAACTCATCTCTTGTTAGTCAGGTTGTGAGCCCAGTCCCCTTCTCTCTCTCCTCAACAAAGCCCAATAGTAGTGACTCGGCCTTGGGAAAGGGAGGACTACTCTTCTCCTTGCTCCCCAAAGTCACAAAGCAGAAGGGGAGACTGAGCCGCTACTCACTCTTGCCATATTCCTTGCAAAGCTATCCAAGTTCTAGGTACTACGTTTCTGTGCATTTATGTTGTCTCCTGCTGTTAATACATTCTCACAATGGCTATGGAGCCATAGGCTCCTCTTCTCCTTCACGGTTTTCTCATTTAATGCATTTCTGGGGGTGATGTGCCTTCAAGGGCTTTCTTCCTTTCTGTTAAAGCTTCTGAGGCAATCACTATATCTAAGTACTTTTACCATTTGGGACCACCTTCTTGGAACAGTCAACATAGTACAAGTGAGATATCAGATTTCTACTTTCTCGTTTAGAAGTAATGATTCCAATTCAGTTTGCAGCTTTGTCTGGGGATTCTAAAAAACATTCTGTCTGAAACACACACATGTAAATTCTGGATGCACTTCTATCATTAGACATTGAAAAACTCATGACACAGTAGATGACCGGATTATTGGTCTGCAGTAAACGTAGGACAAACACAACTTGATTAATGGAATGGAATGTCAGCTTGGAACATCGTTAGTGCTGTCTAGAAATAAATTTAAGTACTAGTATTTATTAATCTCCTGGGTAGAAAGGAAAATGAATATAAAGTAGACACCAAAAACCTATAAGTCTGTTGATGGGAATCAGTTTAAAATGTTAAGTTTCAACCTTACTTAGTTAGTCAAGGGCATAGTGAACAGGAGAGAACATTTTCAAGTGATAAAAAGCTGTTATCTTAGCTTATTCTGGAGAGATGAGTTTTGTAGCAAGTACCTTCCAGAAATGGGGAGAGAGGGAGGCGTGGCGGGAAGAGAAGAAAAAGATCTGCCCTCATACATTTGAGATGCTCTCTGATCCTACATTACTTGGATGAAAAATAGAGGAAGGGAATCACTTTTTAATATGTTTGAAATAAATTTTCTGTTAGCAAATAGGTTTTGAACCCATTCTGCTTATCTGTAATTATTTCCACTATGTTAAAATCATCCTTTTGGTCTATTGGTAAAATAAACATTTAGCGAAAGACAGATTTATAAGTAAAGAGGGATCCTCAGCCATACATTATAGTGTGTGCAGCTACACCAGGCCAGGCAGGACCAATCCCCTGCACAGTGCGCACTTCAGAATGGGCAATTGTGGCCACCACACTTTGAGACCAGCAAAGAGACCAGGGCATACAGTCTACCCTCCCCCTTGTGGAAACCAGGTGGTGGACTTCTGTCAGGCATCCTGCCACACCCAGGGGCAGGCCAAGGCACCAGGCACACATGTAGCCACCCAGCCCTACCCCACCCACCCTCTCCTGGCAGGCCCACTATCCCACCCCCAGCTGTGATGTGGCCACATGGGAATGGCAACAGAACTGACTGCCCAGCAGTGGACCTCATTGCTGGGTGGGGCAGATGGAGACTGGGCCCACAAGCAGCAGCACAGTGCTGCAATTTGGGCAGCCTAATCCCACTTTGGGTAATGCTTCTACACCCTGCATCCTTGGCCTTTTTTGGAGAATGCAGGTCCTAGCAGTAAAGCTGCCCATCCTGTCCTGGGGTGGGGTGAACATGTGGCAGCTGCCTAGCACACAAGCCACTGCATCTCATGGCAATGGTGCCCATATTGAAGCTGCCAAAATCACGATATCTTCTCGTGTGGCTACACCCAGTGTCTATTTGCAGTGGCCCCAATCCTGCAACTTTATTCAGTCAAAGCTGTCATTAAATTCAAATTCTAAAACTAAGTAAACCATCTGAAGTCCAAACATAACTATCTTGGCTAAGAATCCAGTCTAGACAAGGGGGTACCGAACGGGATGCAGCTGATATCTATGGCCCTTTGTCCCCTTCACCGCCAAAATGGCGGCGACGGGGTGATTGTTGCATCCCCTCCCCCCGGTGGGGAGAGATGCAGAGAATTGGCCGGCGGAGCGGGGCTGTTAGAAAGCCCGTTTCGCGCCTTTTTGGTGGAGGTTGTCGTAGCAACCGTCCCGATAGTGAGGCTGCACATGCACACCTCGTGGGACCTTGAGGGCACACCCCTTTTAGGAGGGGCATTCCTCCATCTGCCACATGGAGCGGCCATTCCAAAAGCAGAGGGTAGAGAAGCAGCAGCAAGAATCCATTGCTGCTGCTCCACTCCGCTTAAGAGGCCCCAAAAAAGTTAGAGGCGGCCATGGGGCGAACAAATAAGAAGACGGGGGGCAAGAAGAAGAAGACCCCCCCGATGCGCCAGGAGGATGAGCGAGAAGGGGCCTGAGTGGAGACAATGGAAGAGGGGGGTGAGGACATTTCAACCCATGCCGCCCTGATGGAGCAGCTACGGGAATGCGAGGCCCTATTGAGGGCCCGAGCCCCCAATGTTTATAGGGAAATGCCTTGTCCTGAAAGGGGGACAAGGGGAGTGTCACCCCCACCCCTTGGGGACAGTTCAGGATGGCTCAATCCCCATGGGGGGATAGAGGTGATCCCCCTCCCCCTCGGGGCGAGAGCGAGAGGGGATGCAGGTCCATCTTGCCCACCATATGGTGGAAGAAAAAATGGGCCATTAGAGATAGCCCCAGGGGAGGACTCAAGTGGCCTCAGCACACAACATGGGATGGAGGTAGCCCCTCTCCCCACCGGTGCTTGTGAGAGAAGAGCAGTGGGCCCACCAGCCCAATACACAGACACCCAATACGTTGATAGCCCTTACCAAGGCCAACAACAGTGGCAAGTAAGGGGGCAAGGCAACAACCCAGGAACCCCCCAAGGAAGCAGTAGTGGCCTGATGGGGCATGGCCAAGGGGCGGGGGGACACACTCCAGCAACGAGTCACCCAGGGGACATTGCCCCTAGGGGACAATCAGAAAATCAAGGTGGGGAACACGACTATGTTAGCGTGTTCTCCCAGGGAGCTATAGACACTGAGGGTGTGTCTGGCCTAGCTCAATATCAAGACCAAGTCCAGCGGAGCAGAAACCAGGGCCCATGGCCCGGGTGGGGTGACCCGCTTCCTCTTTATATTCCAGGCCCCTACAGGATGAGGGATCGCCCCCAGTGACCAGACGGCGAGTTGAAGCAACAACAACGGGGAAAAACACGGGGATGAGGACATATGGAGGCGAATCCGGGCCATTGAGGAAGAATTACATGCGCAAAGAACAACAGCAGCGGCCGGTTCAAGCAGTCCCTCCTCAAGAACATGGGCAGCGGTGTCCACTAGCACACAAGGTGAACCCATTACCATAGAGGGAAGTAGGACCTGCAGGACACGGGTTAGCAGCCCCCTGGGACAGGAATTGATCACAATGGGGAACAGTGTAGGGCAGGTGACGACGGCACCCAGGGGCTCAGTAACACAGGAAGCAAGGCATGGTCAGGGCGTATCGGACCCACAACTGATGAGTTTAAACGGGGGCTGGGTGTGGGTAGCACTGGCTCCTCCCCCACCAGCGGGTTCGACGGGTTACACACAATTGTGGTCTGGCCCGATCGAAACAACTCAGTGACCGGATATAACAGCTGATACCCAACCTATCGTAGCTGCAGGGCAAATACCAAACTTACCTGTCGTAGTCCCCCCGACCGTTACCGATACAGCTAGGGTGCCATCCCCAGCATCTGGGATGGCACAAAAGGAACAAACAGGAACCCTCCCACCCCTGCCTCCAGGGGGAGCCATTCCCAGCATGGCTGCACCATTTGGGGCACATTTATTGCCAGCTGTAAAAGAAAAAAATGTAAACGGGAATACATAGACATTTACACCCTATTATTCAGTGACCCAATAGTGGATCACTCCGAGCCCGATGAGGAAAAAGACAAGGAAAAATTCAAGCGTCCAAAAGCCAACCGTAACTGGGCCAATTGGACCGCTGCCTTCGCTGTATATATGGGGGTAATCCTGCAAGCCGATCCCAACCGGGCGTTAGAGCTCCATAAGTATGCCAATATAGTTAGGCATGCCTATGGAACAGGACCGGTAGGCGCATGGTTGCGCTATGATGAGGCGTTTCGCCACAGAGCCGCCACCACACCCGGGATTCGGTGGGATATACATGCCCCCGACCTGTGGCTAGAATGTATGGTGGATGTCACTAGGGCACCCCGAGCCAACAGTGGACACCCCCTAGTCCAAGGCAGAGTCGCATGGGGGTACGATTCCTTTCGGGCAGACAGCCGTGCGGGAGGCCAAGGCACCTAGGGCACCTGTCACGAATACAACAGAAAAGGGCGATGCACTCACCAATTCTGTAGGTTCCGGCATTCCTGTTCCGGATGCGGGGGTGGAAACCCAGCAATTAACTGTTATAGGTCTCAGAAAGGGTCTAAGAAGGGCTATGGCCCAGGGGGAGGAAACGATAAAGGGGGTATCAGCTCCCCTGCTGGGCCACTTAATACAAAAGGGCCAGACTCCAATTAAAATAGAGGCATTGGAAAGAGCATTGCAATGCCACCTAGATCGGGCCGAGGTTAGTTACATTGTTAAAGGTTTTAAGAACGGTTTTGTCATGCCAGCGTATGAGGTGAGTCAGGGAACTGTAGCAAGGAACTTGAAATCAACAATGGGGATGGAGGACATGGTTAGGTCCAAGATCGAGAAGGAAATACAAGAGGGGAGGGTTATGGGGCCCTTTGCACGCCCACCCATGGGGAACTTCATAGTGTCTCAACTAGGAATAGTCCCCAAGAAAGCAAAAGGCAAATTTCGCCTCATTTATCACTTATCCCACCCTCGGGGTAGCTCGGTCAATGATGCCATACCCAAGGAGCTCTCGACCATTAAATATGCGTCTGGTGGTTAAAGTACGGGCCACAGGGAAGGGAGCACTACTGGCAAAATGCGATGTAAAATCAGCATTCCGACTGTTGCCAGTACACCCTAAGAGCTTCCATCTCCTTGGTTTTAAATTTCAGGCAGGGTATTATTATGACCGAGCTATGCCGATGGGTTGTTCAATTTCCTGCTCGGTTTTTGAATGATTCAGTACCTTAGTAGAATGGGTCTTTACCCGGAGGCTAAAAGGGGGGGCAGTAACGAAATACCTGGATGATTTCCTCATAATCAGCTCCCCAGGTACGGACGAATGTAACACCGCTCTACATTTATTTCAAAATGTTGCGGCCGAGCTGGGTGTGCCATTGGCCCCAGAAAAAAACGAAGGTCCAGCAACCAAACTCACCTATTTAGGTATTTAATTGGATACTGAAGCCATGTCTTCACAATTACCCAACGAAAAGTTGGTGGGTATAAGGAATGCCTTTCAACCCGGAAAATCACGGTGCGAAACCTCCAGTCTCTGATTGGGAGTCTTAATTTCGCCTGCCGAGTGGTGGCACCTGGGAGGGCATTTTTATCTCGGTTATACGAGAAATTAAATGGAGAATTACCCCCCCATTTTAGAATAAGGGTTACCAGTGAAATGCGGCAAGATCTGGGGATTTGGAAAGCATTCCTTGAAAAATTCAATGGAGTTAGCTTTTGGAGAGGTTTGCTGCTCCTGCAAGCTGACTTACAAGTTCAATCCGATGCATCAGGTAGTATAGGTTTTGGCTTATACTTCAGAAATCAATGGGGCAACGCAACATGGCCCAACGAATGGCATCACGCTGGAGTTACCAGGAACCTCACCTTTTTAGAGTTATTCCCCATAATAGTTGCAGTGCTTTTATGGACACGGCAATTCGCCAACAAGACGGTTGTCTTTTGGTGTGACAACTCCGCCGTTGTTCACGTGGTTAACTCACTTTCCTCTCGATCAACCAGGGTCATGCAGTTGGTCCAGGTGCTAGTGCTGACGTGTTTGCAAAATAACATCCTTTTCATCGCAAAACACGTACCTGGAATCGACAATGGGATAGCGAATGCCCTTTCTCGATTCCAGATGGACCGCTTCCGGGAATTGGCCCCAGAGGCTTATGCAGAACCGGACCCGCTGCCGGAAGGAATCTGGAGCCTTGGGAGGTAGAAGTGCAGACCACTGTACAAGGGTCACTGGCTCCTCGAACACAGGCTGCTTATGGTAGGGCCTTCACGGAATTTCAAAAATTCAGGGCAAGTAAAGGATGGGCGATCGGGTTTCCCATAGAAGAAGCCGAAGTCCTCTAATTTTGCTTAGCCCTGCATAAAAGGGGTTTAGCTGGGGGTACCATAACCGAAAAGATCGCTGCCATCAATTTTGTAAGCAAGTTGAAAGGATTCCAGACGCCTGACAAAGGTTTTTATATAAAACATATGCTGGAGGCATGGGCCCGTGAGCAGTCCACAGCTCGTAATCTACGAGCTCCCATAACATCCACAATTTTGACTCAGATAGTAGCGGTCCTTAGCAATATTTGTTATAATGCCTATGAGGTCCGGTTATTCCAAGCAATATATGCCATTATGTATTTTGGGGGATTCAGGGTAAGCGAAGTGGTCTGCAGTTCCAACAGGGATACATCCATGAATGCTTTTGATTTAAAAGACCCACAGGCAGTTAACCCACAAGTAATACTCCGGCGGTCAAAGACTGATCAAAGGGGGCGTGGGAAGACAGTGGAACTGTATAAAGGAGGGCCAGATAGCATATGTCCTGTGTTCCAAATGATAAAATATATGGCAATTAGACCAAAGATTAATGGACCGCTATTCATTCATGTAATGGGCGTAACTGCCACAGCATATCAGGTTACAGCTATCCTTCGAGCAGCCATAAAAAAGATTGGCCTCCCGGCTATGGATTTTGGATCACATTCTTTTAGGATTGGGGCAGCAACAATGGCAGCGGCGGCTGGCTTGCCCGAATCAGTGATCCAACGGGTTTGAAGATGGAGATCGAATACATATAAAAGATACATTCGTCCTTACCACCGCTAACAAAAAATCCTGTTTGTTCCTACCAGGACCCAGGGCCCGCAGGCCTGCACGAGAGGAGGTGTGGATCATCGGCCACAGCCTCGTAAGATGGGCAGAAAACGCTGCAACAGCATCCAAGTGGGGTTCACAGTTAGGTTTAAGTAATAAGGCACACGTTCTATGGTTGGGGAAGAGTGGTTTGAGATGGAAACAACTCCTCCCATTGTTGGGGAGTATGCGCCACCTCCCTCCACCGACAATTTTGGTAGTACACCTGGGGGAGAATGATCTCCCTGATAGAAAGGGTGTTGGTTTAATAATTAATATAAAGGAAGGTTTATTAACAATTAGGCAGTGGTTTAAAGGGGTTAGAGGAGCGGCCATTCCAAAAGCGGAGGGCAGAGAAGCAGCCCACCCATCTCCCTCTAGCACTGTGGTAAAAAAAACAGTCGCCATTAGGAGACCGAGTAGGAATTTTGACAGGAAACCTTACTTAAAGGACTGTGTTTTTTGCCTCCTCGACAGTGCAGAGTAGGCAAAATTAAATAGGTTAATCAGTAATTTTAATTGGCTAATTATTAATCAGATGCTGGGCATAGTCATGATCTGGTTTAATTTGAGATAGAATTTCGGATATCAATCGACAAAATGATATGAACAACTTAATTCTAATTGGATTCCACAGTTTATAAGTCATTGAATTGTCGCACTCAGCAGGGGTCCAATATGCCAACAAGTTTAATAGGTAGGTTAGCAAGTAGTTAGAGTCATCTCAGTAAGAGATGGGGAGATGATACACAGTGTAATGCAGGGTACAGCATGCTCTGTGATCACGCTCCCTGGAAGTGGTGTTTTAACCGGGACCTGCAGGAACATGCGCTGTCTTCAGACACGGTGGACACCTCACTTCTTACTCAAACCCACAGTGGGTTGTCCCCCCCCTTCGGCCTTGCCCTGTCGGAGGAGGGGATGCAAAGTTTGGTTAGGATACTGTCAACGGAAGGCATGTCCGGGCAGTACCTGAGTTAATAAGTTCAATTAGTTAATGGCATATTGGACCCTGAATTGCAGAATGCAATTTCCCCCACCTGCCTATGGTTGTGAATTTAATAAATGAGTGCGGCCAGTTTTTACCACAATTTAAGTCTCTGTGTCTCATTGGGGTGCGTCAACAATCACAAAGAAACTCTAACACTGGGTATTTTCAGACGTTACGTTTACACGGTGAACCACGGTGAATACCCACCTGTGGTCACCGTGTCCCGTACGTCTGTTTGCAGCGCGCCAGATGTTGGCCACGGTCAATCTTCACATGGGGTTCGTTTGAACCACGCTTCCCGGGCTAGCCGGGGGAAGGTCCCGGGAAGCGTGGTCAAATGGACCCCGGGCCGTGGCCAATGAAAAGTAACGTCTGGCCGCGTGCCACGGCCCGGGATCCCCGGCGGGATCCCGGGCCGTGGCACGATCGGCCGGCCGCGGCGGCCGCATTGGCCCCGCCGCCCTCCCGTCTCCTCGGAGGGCGGGCGGCGGGGTGTGTGGAGGGGGGGGGGCCGTGCGGCCGCACGTTGCGCCGCGCGGCCCCGGCCCCTCCCACTTTCCCCGCCGGGATCCCCCCGGCACGTCTGTTGGGCCGTGACGGGGTGACCCCGGCGGGGAACGAAGCCGGTGGTGCCGGTACGGGGCCAAAGGGCCCCGTATCGTCTGAAAGTACCCACTGATAAAATGGGTGTTACATTTTATTATACATGTTGCAGGGTACCCATAGAGCACACCTGCAGCCCTTCAACATGTATAATAAAATGTAACACCCATTTTATCAGTGTAAGAGTGTATCTGTGAAAAGGGCCTATATGTGAAATAACTTCAAGAAAACAGAGTTGTGTACTGTCTTTTTCCACTTTCCTGCCTAAAAATCACTCCATGATGTACCCAGGAATTACTAGTACTGAAACTCGATATTTGAAATTATCCAGTTTTATCAAGTATCTCAGTATTTCACTTAGTTTTACCAGTTATCAGTTTTACCAGTTTACCAGAAGGGGTCTATAGTTGCCCCGCGCCTCGTGGGGAGCGCCGTGGTCCAAGGCAGGGAACGGGCCGAGGTACCCCCTCCCCTTGCCGCCACTGGAGAAAACCTCGGCTGCAGGAGCCCCGTTCCAAGAGGAACGCCCCGGGACCTCGGGGACAAGCAGGCCCCCCTCACGCGCCAGCCCCGAGAGCCCCCTGCCGTGGTCCCTAGCAGGAGGATCCAGGTCCAGCACCCTGGTCACCATCAGCCAGTGGACACAGGGGGACCTCAGTAACACCGAGGGGCCGGCCTCAGAGGGTTCAGAGACCGACATAGAGGGTAAGCTGGTGGGTGGGATGGGACCTGGACTGGGGGGATGGCCCGAGGGGGGGAGGGGGCACATGGGCCTTGGGGCCGCCCTGAGAACCCCCCCAACACCCCAGGCCCCAAAGAAGGGGCCCGGGGTCCATTGGGGAACATAGACTGATGAACCCCACCCACCCCTCCCCATATCCACACAGGGCACGGCACACCCTGGCACCCACAACAGCCAGGCAAGGGGAACAGAGGTGAGAAGCGCCAGGAGCAACCAGAGGCCCCAGGTGAGGCAACACAACAAGGCGGGGAGGCCCGGGGAGCCTGGGCGGGGCCACCTGCAGGGGGTGATTGGGGTGGTGCCTTCCCCCATGGGCAGTCCAGGTCCCCCCACCCATGGCACAGAAAGCAGGTGGGCATCTAGGGTGGCTAACTATTCCCTACCATGTACCCCAACAGGGCAACCTGCTGGGGAGCAGCAAGGTGGTCCTGTGCCCCCGGCACAACAGATGAGGGAGAACTGGACACGGGTACGGCACTGCAGGGAGGAGCAGGTGACAACCACTACGCCAGGCAACCAGCCTGCCCCAACCCCCATGCCGGGCCTCTCAGCACCCCCACTGCCTCCACCACCGCCCCAGCTTCCAGCACACTCGCTAGGGCTGCGATTCCGCCTACCGGTCCCTGAAGGCCTGAGGAGGGAGCTGCCATCCAGGGGGCCCCCTATGGCCCCAGGCCCGCCTGCCCTCCCAACACTGCCCGACCCACAGGACATGGAGGCTGCGCCTGTACGCGGGGACCATGAGCGCGTACGGAATGGCAGCCGCCCTGTCAGGCAACCAGCCTGCCCCAACCCCCATGCCGGGCTTCTCGGCACCCCCACTGCCTCCACCACCACCCCAGCTTCCAGCACACTCGCTAGGGCTGCGATTCCGCCTACCGGTCCCTGAAGGCCTGAGGAGGGAGCTGCCATCCAGGGGGCCCCCTATGGTCCCAGGCCCGCCTGCCCTCCCAACACTGCCCGACCCACAGGACATGGAGGCTTCTCAGGACTCCATTGGGGACATGGACAGTGGGGGGGAAGGGATCTCCCAGAGCTCCACGGTGCCCATCGGGCAGGCACAAGGGAGGCCCCAGTGATCTCTTTGAAGCCATATTTGAAAAGTCTTGATACTGAGGTTTTCCAAATACGGCTTCAAAGAAACGACAGGAGCCGCGATTCCTCTGGTGGCCGGCTACTCCCGGTGTGAAACGCACCCCACACAGCTTTTCAGAAAGTGCTTCCTTCAAGCCGGTAAGTAGAGTCACTCATCTAAAAGCTGTCTCAGTGTGTGTGGACTAGTACTCTAGTCTGTATGTGAGTGAGAGAGAGCATTGTGTGTGTGTGTGTGCAAGTATTATGTCTGTGTGTGACAGTGTGTGTGTGTGTGTGTGTGAGAGAGAGAGAGAGAGAGAGAGAGACATCACTGTGTGATCATGTATGTGTGTCTTTCTGTGTATGAAAGAGAGTGTGTGTCTGTCCTAGGTCAGAGATTTGTCAAAAATGGTTGATTAAACAAATCCCCAAAATAAAAGTACTTTCAAAGTGCACCATTTTAAAAAAAAAATGATTAAATTTCCTCTCTTTCTTAGATTACATGTAGAAACAGGAAAAAATATTTGTTTTTTTAATCTGCCTATGGAACACAAATTGCATATTATACAAATATCAGAGCTAGAAAAACAAGCTGTGCCTTTGAAAATTATCCTCTAACAGAGCTGTTGGCACTGGCTCAGGACTGAATATAGACAGCTCAGGAGTGGATTGACCATAGGACATACAGGGAAAAATCACAGTGGGCCATTGGCTCCTGGGGCTAGTCCAGGTCAAGTAGGGGCTGCTCCCCGTGGAGCTGGGCTGAGCTAGGCCAGCTCAGGGGCAGCTGCCAGCTGGCCCATCAGTGCTGTGTGCCAGCTTCCCCCTCGCATCCCCCCCCCCAGGCTGCACTGGGTGGGTGTGGGACCAGCAGTTGCCTCCCCCCACCCTTCCTAGCTTAAGAAATAATTACTCTGGCAGTGGCAATGCATCAGCTTCTGGAACGCAGCAGCATGCTCTTCATTCGCTCCTTCTAGCTGCTTTCTCATCCTTACTCATGTTCAGAGTTTATGGTCCCCCTCACCTGTGGCTGGAGTCACTGAGAGGGGGAGACGTTATGAACAGTTGTGGGTGGTAATCGAGGGTACATCGGAACCATCCATGGGTTTTTTTCTGTTGTGATGTTTAATATTCAAGTACTGGACCCATATCGCATTAGGCGATTACCCCCGCCTGAATTATGATTATAATTGGTTTAATTAAAGAGTGTGGCTGTTCAAATTCCAGCCATGGTGTCTTGTCTCCTTTTGGTGCATTGGCAAAGCCCTGTTAGGGGTCAACCAAGAAGCGGACAGAAGAAGAACTTAAGAGCGGTTGGGTGCAAGAAACCACTGGCCGGGTTGTGGGGGGCACTCTGGACAAAGGGAGCCACCTGGGAGCTCATGGCTCAGTCTCCCCAGGCCCAGAGCTGGGCTCAGACCCCACAGTGGCTGCTGCTAGGGAAGGGGAGCAGTGTGAGACCTTCCTGATGCCCCCCCC
>QEPC01001858.1:831082-930573 GCA_003113815.1 Sphenodon punctatus | reverse complement strand
CCCCCCACCCATGGCACAGAAAGCAGGTGGGCATCTAGGGTGGCTAACTATTCCCTACCATGTACCCCAACAGGGCAACCTGCTGGGGAGCAGCAAGGTGGTCCTGTGCCCCCGGCACAACAGATGAGGGAGAACTGGACACGGGTACGGCACTGCAGGGAGGAGCAGGTGACAACCACTACGCCAGGCAACCAGCCTGCCCCAACCCCCATGCCGGGCCTCTCAGCACCCCCACTGCCTCCACCACCGCCCCAGCTTCCAGCACACTCGCTAGGGCTGCGATTCCGCCTACCGGTCCCTGAAGGCCTGAGGAGGGAGCTGCCATCCAGGGGGCCCCCTATGGCCCCAGGCCCGCCTGCCCTCCCAACACTGCCCGACCCACAGGACATGGAGGCTTCTCAGGACTCCATTGGGGACATGGACAGTGGGGGGGAAGGGATCTCCCAGAGCTCCACGGTGCCCATCGGGCAGGCACAAGGGAGGCCCCAGTGATCTCTTTGAAGCCATATTTGAAAAGTCTTGATACTGAGGTTTTCCAAATACGGCTTCAAAGAAACGACAGGAGCCGCGATTCCTCTGGTGGCCGGCTACTCCCGGTGTGAAACGCACCCCACACAGCTTTTCAGAAAGTGCTTCCTTCAAGCCGGTAAGTAGAGTCACTCATCTAAAAGCTGTCTCAGTGTGTGTGGACTAGTACTCTAGTCTGTATGTGAGTGAGAGAGAGCATTGTGAGTGTGTGTGTGCGAGTATTATGTCTGTGTGTGACAGTGTGTGTGTGTGTGTGTGTGAGAGAGAGAGAGAGAGAGAGAGAGACATCACTGTGTGATCATGTATGTGTGTCTTTCTGTGTATGAAAGAGAGTGTGTGTCTGTCCTAGGTCAGAGATTTGTCAAAAATGGTTGATTAAACAAATCCCCAAAATAAAAGTACTTTCAAAGTGCACCATTTTAAAAAAAAAATGATTAAATTTCCTCTCTTTCTTAGATTACATGTAGAAACAGGAAAAAATATTTGTTTTTTTAATCTGCCTATGGAACACAAATTGCATATTATACAAATATCAGAGCTAGAAAAACAAGCTGTGCCTTTGAAAATTATCCTCTAACAGAGCTGTTGGCACTGGCTCAGGACTGAATATAGACAGCTCAGGAGTGGATTGACCATAGGACGTACAGGGAAAAATCACAGTGGGCCATTGGCTCCTGGGGCTAGTCCAGGTCAAGTAGGGGCTGCTCCCCGTGGAGCTGGGCTGAGCTAGGCCAGCTCAGGGGCAGCTGCCAGCTGGCCCATCAGTGCTGTGTGCCAGCTTCCCCCTCGCATCCCCCCCCCCAGGCTGCACTGGGTGGGTGTGGGACCAGCAGTTGCCTCCCCCCACCCTTCCTAGCTTAAGAAATAATTACTCTGGCAGTGGCAATGCATCAGCTTCTGGAACGCAGCAGCATGCTCTTCATTCGCTCCTTCTAGCTGCTTTCTCATCCTTACTCATGTTCAGAGTTTATGGTCCCCCTCACCTGTGGCTGGAGTCACTGAGAGGGGTAGACTTTATGAACAGTTGTGGGTGGTAATCGAGGGTACATCGGAACCATCCATGGGTTTTTTTCTGTTGTGATGTTTAATATTCAAGTACTGGACCCATATCGCATTAGGCGATTACCCCCGCCTGAATTATGATTATAATTGGTTTAATTAAAGAGTGTGGCTGTTCAAATTCCAGCCATGGTGTCTTGTCTCCTTTTGGTGCATCGGCAAAGCCCTGTTAGGGGTCAACCAAGAAGCGGACAGAAGAAGAACTTAAGAGCGGTTGGGTGCAAGAAACCACTGGCCGGGTTGTGGGGGGCACTCTGGACAAAGGGAGCCACCTGGGAGCTCATGGCTCAGTCTCCCCAGGCCCAGAGCTGGGCTCAGACCCCACAGTGGCTGCTGCTAGGGAAGGGGAGCAGTGTGAGACCTTCCTGATGCCCCCCCCACACACACACACTAGAGAGAGAGCAGTCATGGCAGAGGGGCAGGGTCCTGCCTGGGAGCCTCTTCTCCCTGCTCCCCCCACCCCAAGGCTGCTGCCACACACCATACACTGGAGAGAAAGAGAGCAGGCACACTCTACACCTGCTCCTGGCTGCTTCCTGGCCCCTCGCTCCCAACAGGGCCTCTGCTCTGGGAGGCCCTGTTGGGAGCTCAATGGTTGAAGAGTACGCTCAAGCTGCAAGAAGTTACCGGCCCACCACACCACTGCCACCAGGCCCGCCACCATCGGATGGGTAAGTAAAGGCAACTTGCAAGCTGCCTGGGGATTTTGGGGCGAGAAGGGGCTGGGACCAGACCTAGGCACTGGGGGAGGGTTTGGGGGGAAAGGGCTGCTGAGGGGGAGGAGGGGTTGGAGGGAAGGGGCTGGGATACAATTTTCTTGGACAAATATTTGCAGAAAAGTTAATGAAGAAAAGCACAGATGCCTACATAATGTGTGCAGTTAATTTGAAAGAACATTTTCAAATGCTGCTTTTCTACCTAGCTTCTGAGTGTTTTCTGTAATTTGGACTGGCTATTAAGGTACTTCTGTTTTCTCTGCTATTTTACTACTGCCATTACATTGCCTGCTGGTGATTATTGGAGACAGGTCTCTGCCCAGTAGACTTACAGTCTAAGAACAACAAGTCCTGGTTGCCCCCATGCATGCTGGACTCACTTGGCTATTTTTATTAGAGAGAGAGACAGAGATTTGGGTTGTCTGGTTTTACCCTCGGCAGATTTGGAGATGGAGGGAAAGGTTTGTGACTGCTTTTTGTCCCGTTTGCCCTCATGCACTCTGGACTCACTTGACTAAGGCTCTGTTGATGTTTGCTAGAACTGCTATCCTTGTGTGCTTGTTCTATTCCATTGATGATAATCATGTCTCTAATTTTGGGATTGACTCCACCTAGCATCAGGTTGGCTCCGCCTACTGGGGGCAACTTTCAGAATATTTTCCAGGGCTGTTTTTAAGTTCCCAATCCGCTCCTAAGACAGACTAATACTTGGTCAAATTGTTTTATTCTTTAAACAAAGAAAAAAATATCTATGAATGAATTTTTATTTTCAGAGCTTCCTAAGGCAGGTGTGTGTGTGTGTGTGTGCGTATCTGTAGTACTGTGTGCTGTGAGGTGTGTCTATGTGTGCAATGTTGTGAGCTGTATAGTGCTAGGTGGTGTGTGTGTGTGTGTGTGAGAGAGAGAGAGAGATATCAGTGCCCTTTCAGAGTACTAGGAGGAGCGAGAGCCAGGCAGAGAATAACAGTCCATCAGAGGTGACTCATATATGTGCATTTTTCTGGTTACTTGTGTGGGCTTGCTGGTAGTACTTGTGTGTTGTTCTGGCAGAGGAAGGGGCTTGGTGTGTGGGTGTGTTTTCCAAGCAAAGTCCTTGTTACTTAGGAATTACAGGAAACCAAGGGAGGACCCCATAATTCTTAACTCAAGTGAACAAATAGAATCAACGAGACTAACTTGAAAGCAAACAATTACTCACACACACCCCAATCAGGCTGTGGGGATAACAAATTACACTTTCATTTACTGGAAGTGCAGCTTCTGGAGAAATTTTTGAGGCAGAAAGTTGGTTTTTGGTTTGAAAAATGGTGCGAGACTTAATTGGTTTCGATGACCAGTTAATGGCAGAAGAAGCCAAAATAGAGGAACAAAAGAGAAGCCAGGGGCAGGTGGCCCCTCGGGGTCTGTCAGAGGGGAGCGTGGACATGGAGGAGTTGGCAGCATTCCTTCCACTGGCAGCCCAGCCTCCAAAATTAAAAAAACATCCTTTCTCTCCAAACAGCAGTGGTACTTGTCAGGGGAGGAAGCAGCTGCAATGATGAGCAGAGGATCAAGCGAAGACAGGGAGTCCCAGGCTTCCAGCAGCAGTGGCACTGAAGAGGTGGCCAAAGGGAGGGTGCATCGCACCCTTCTGGAAGCACCTACCATCACCACTGGCAGAAGCACCAATGTGGGTGCAGATGTGGAGAACCCTGATGTTGTTGCTGCTGCTGATGTAGGTGATGTGGGGGCACTACCCAACTGTCCCTTTGGACAGGCTTCCCCTTGTGAAACTACACTTCAGGATGCAACCTTAATTGGGCAGGATTTGTGAGAGGAATTTTGGGGGTTCATCGCCCACCCCCTCCTGATTATGAGCTATCTTAGTAGTCCATTGACAACTCCCTCTTCGGCTACTAGCAGTAGGTCAGGCTCTCCTGTTATCCAGTCTGTCAAGAGCAGCAGCAACACCAGCACTAGGACTCGCAGCAGGAGTGTGGGGTCGAGCTCCATCTATACCCCTTCAGTGCAGGATAGGACGAGTGAGGAGACCCCTGCTTCTTCCTGCAGATGTACCCTTACAGATTCTCCTCCTGTGCCCCTCTCTGGGACAAATGCAGAAGTGCGGGAGCACCCAAGAAGGCAGGAGCACCCGACAGGTCGAATACAGGGAGTCACTTCACTCAGCTGAGGCCTGATGATGTATGAGAGGTGGCGTGCAATTACTGTGAAAGGGGATCAGGTGTGGGCAGCAAATGGGAAACTTGAGTAATAGTGGGATGATTAGCCACATGAAAGCATACCACCGAGTTGTGCTGTTGCAAGCGCAGGCAGGCAGAGTGGATAGAAGTGGGCTCCCTGCTGCAGTGACCAGACCTTCTTCCTCTGCTCGGGGCCAGGGGAAGGAGGCAGAGTGACCACCACCACCTCAAGCCTCTCATGTGCAGCAACAGCAGCATCGGCAGGCCACCATGGAGGAGCTGGGGTAGGGGCAAGTGCCACACCGTGGAGGGTGTCATCCAGAAGCAATGCATATCACCAGGTGGGTGAGTTAGATGATTGCACTGGATGACCAGCCCTTCGTGCTGGAGAGAGTGGGCTTCTTCATCAGGCTGATGGCACTGCTGGTGCCCCAGTGCAAGCTGCCCTCACGTACCATCTTCAGCAGGTGGATGGTGCCCTCCCTGTACCGGGCTGCCAGGGAGCGGGTGAGGGAGCAGCTGGCCGGGACAGATGGGCCTGTTCTGCATTTCACCACTGATATATGGAACAGCAGAAATGCATGACATGGCTACCTGACCCTGACCGTGCACTGGTGGCAGGTGCAGGTGCAGGTAGCAGGAGAAGAAGCAGTAGGTGACAGGAGAGAGGGGGCAGGGTACAGGTGGGCCCTGCTTCAAGCCCTGGTGATTGATGAAAGCCACACTACGGCCAACATCCTTGAAACCCTGAACTCTATGGTGGAGGAGTGACTAACTGTAAGAGCACCATTCACCAGAGCATGGTGACCAACAACAGGGAAAATATCAGGAAGGCAGAGGGATATGGTGGGTTTGTGGGCAATCCCTGTGCTGCCCACACCCTTCACCTGGTGCTGAGACCTGGGGGAGAAGAGAGCTGTCACCAGATCCCTTAGCTCATTGATCAAAAAGGGCAGGAATATCATGGGCTACTTTAACAAGAATGTGAAGGGCAGTCCCCTCTTGAGGCAGAAGCAGGCAGAGCTGGTGGCACAGGAACACTGCCTCATTCAGGATGTTAGCAAGAGGTGGAATTCCACCTAACTCACCCTGGAGTGGCTGGTGGAGCAACAGCACGTCCTGCATGAGGTAGTCCTCGTGAGCGACATTGGGGTGACAAGACCACTATGGTGTGAAAAGTGGGTCACGATGTCGCAGACCGTGCATGTCCTTAGGCCCTTTGAGGATGTCACAGAGGCACGTCGACATCCACCCTGAGCTATGTCACCCCACTAGTCCAGAGTCTGGGTAGGAGACTGACAGGTTTCCTGAGGGACCAGAATGGGGACGCACTGGAGTGGCAGCTTCTTCCAGAGGTGGTAGCTTTGGTAAAAAAAAAAATATTGCAGGAGGAGCTGAAGGCGTGCTTTAACCCACTCGCAGACAAGGAAGATTACATTCTCACCACCATGCTGTACCCCAGGGTGAAGGCGAGTGTGGCATCTTGCACAGTGGACTCCACCTTGAGGAAGCATGCTTTGGTGGAGTGGGTGTGGGTGGCAGAGAGGGCCATATGGTAGAGGCAGCATCAGGGCCCTGAGGAGAGGGGAAGTGGCCAGAGGGAGGAGAGATGGAGCATCCCCAGCAACAGCAGCAGAACCAGTAGAGCCAGCAGCAGCTCCTTTTTCTCCAGCACCCACTGGAGCATGCCAAGGCAGGCATTATGGGTACATGACATTGGGGAGGAGGTTAACAGCAGCAGCTGTACCTGCAGGGAGCCTGACAGTGCGGAGAGGGCTGTGGCAAAATACCTTGAGGTGTCCGTTGTGGATCCCAGCAGCAATCCCATGCAATATTAGTTGGAGAAAGGCCAGGTATGGCAGGCCCTGGCCAAAGTGGCCCAGGAACTGCTGTCCTGTCCACCCACCATCATACCCAGATAACAGGTGTTTTCGGAGGCGGGGGGACATTGTCTGTCTTCACCGTTCAAGGTTGGGTGCTAAGTTGGTGAAGAAGTTGCTGTTCCTCAAGGTGAATCTTCCACTGCTTGGATTTCTTGAGCTGCCTTTGGAGATGGAATGAGAGGGCTGAAAGTCAGGGGTAGGGTTGAAGTGACAACTCTTTTTTTCATGCCGATATTTCATTCTGCCGTTTTGGAATTGTCAGCAATTTTCCGCAGCTTTTCCACCGGCATTTCCTAATTCCGTGCCCTTTGTTTTGCGACATCGGAATTGTTGGAAAGTGTCAGAAATAATCTTGGAAAGTATCAGAATAATCTCAGAAAGTGTTGGAAGAAACACTGTTCTGCTACTTTTGCAAAGTGACCACATGACGGAAAGTGCCGGCGGAAATTGTGGAAGATCGCAGAGAAAAGTAGCAGAATGAATGTCTCTATCACATCATTCTGCTCACTGTAGAAGAGCTTGTTCCATCAGAAAAAGCTACTGAGGCAGCTTTCTGTTTCAGCCCTAGTCAGGGGTAGTCTTGGTGCTCCTCATTCCTGCTACATCTCTCTCTGTCCTCCTGCTGAAATTCTGTCACAAGCCCCAACCCCACACTCTCTTCTCTCTCTCTTTGCCCCTTTCCCAGGGCACTCTGAAAGTTGATACCCTGGAAGATCAAAGTTAGTACCAACTGCCAGTACCAGCCTGCCATTTTATCTACCTCATATAGTTCCAGTAGGTCACTCTGGGGTGCTTTCTGCAAGTTGAAGCTTTAACCTTATAATAGCTGTAGTTCTGACAAGCTGGATGAGGGGGAGACACACAGGGGCAGTGGCTGGGGGGCTGCCATCTGCTAAAATCAGAGAGAGAGAGAGAGAGTGACACCTTGCCGCTAGAACAAGAGAGACACCCCTGCTGCTAGAACAACAGAGAGAGAAATTCATTCTGACCAAGTTGACACCTTCCAGAACCAGAGAGAGAGACACACAGCCTGCTACTAGAATGAGAGAGAGAGAGAGAGAGAGAGAGAGAGAGGTTCATCCTGCCCAAGCTGCCACCCACTAGAACCAGAGAGAGAGAGACACAGCCTGCTGATAGAATGAGAGAGAGATGCATCCTGACCAAGCTGCCACCCGCCAGAACCAGAGAAAGAGAGAGAGTCTACTTCTTGAATGAGAGAGAGAGATGAATCCTGCCCAAGCTGCCAACCCACCTGCCTTCTCGCCCTCCTGAAACTTGTCTGCTCCTCTAGCACCAAATGGTGATGCTCACTGCTGCTGCTTCTCAGTACACTCTCTCTCTCTCTCTCTCTCTCTCACACACACACACACACACACACACACTGCCCCTCATGGGGTGCTGTCTGCAAGTTGATACCCTGTAACATACTACCAGTGCTGATCATGCCTGTCTGCCTTTCACCTACTCCTCCACTGCCACCTGGTGATGCCCACTACTGCTGTTGCTGTCTCTCTCTCACACACAAATTCTGCCCCTCCTGGGGTACTGTCTGAAAGTTGAAACCATGTTACATCTTGAGGTACTAGAAGGGAGGGGGAGCAGTGCAGCCAGCAGTACAGGCCAGGAAAGTGGGGTGTTAGAGAATAGGGCACCAGGGGGCAGTGAAGGGGCTGCAGGAAGGCCAGCAGAGGTCAGGGAAGGGATGAAGGGTATGGAGCTCACCTAAAGACCACCAGAAGCCAGTCACGCTGCTCTGCTGCCGCTCACTGCTTCCTTTGAATGAGCTAAAGCTCTCTGAAAATATACTGTCAAATGAAGTCCAGCTTGTTCCCAGACAGCATTAGTTCTAATAGTGTTTGGTAGCTGTCCCAATATATGAGCCTAGGTCATAAAATGATATTAATGAAGTTAAGGTCAATATTGGAGATATGTGAACAGAATGTGGTTCGGATGTTCAGCCGTTCAGTCCGAAAACTCAGTTCGGGTTCGTGGGTTCGATCCCACAGAGTTCGGACACCCCTGAATGTTCAGAAAATTCAGTTGCGACAGAGGCTTGGGGTGCTCCAGGGGTGCCTGTGGCAGAATGACAAGCCATCAGAGACACAGCAGCAGAGACTGGGAAGGCTTGGGGCTTGGAACCCCGGGTTACCTGGGCAGGCAGGCTTGGCGCTTGGCCCCTTGGGGTGCCCGTGGGGCCATGATTGGCCATCTGAGGCCCAGCGGAAGAAGCAGCAGCAGAGGCTATGGAGGCTTAGGGATTGCTGGCTGGCCTGGCAGCCCTACTTGGCCGGGCATTGCAGACTGCCAGGCATTGGTGGAGCAGCAGCAGACATTGGATTGCCCGAACACAGAACCCATAGCATAGCAGAGGCAGCAAAAGCAGAGATTGGATTGCCGGGGCACAGAACCTATGGCACAGCAGAGGCAGAAGAAGTGGACATTGGATTGCCAGGGCACAGAACCCATGGAACAGCAGAGGCAGATGAAATAGACATTGGATTGCCGGGGCACAGAACGCATGGCACAGCAGAGGCAGCAAAAGCAGAGATTGGATTGCCAGGGCACATAACCTATGGCACAGCAGAGGCAGAAGAAGCGGACATTGGATTGCCGGGGCACAGAACACATGGCACAGCAGAGGCAGCAAAAGCGGACATTGGATTGCTGGGCACAGAACCTATGGCACAGCAGAGGAAGAAGAAGTGGACATTGACTTGCCGGGGCACAGAACCCATGGAACAGCAGAGGCAGAAGAAGTAGACATTGGATTGCCAGGGCACAGAACACATGGCACAGCAGAGGCAGCAGCAGCAGCAGCAACAGGAGACATTGGATTGCCCAGACATAGAACCCATGGCACAGCAGAGGCAGCAGAAGCGGGCATTGGATTGCTGGGGCACAGAACCCATGGCACAGTAGAGGCAGCAGTGGCAGCAGCAGCAGACAAGCAGCATGACATGGGCAGCGGAAGGCAGGCTGAGGCAGGCTTTGAGGTTGGCAACCAGGGCGGGCAGACAGATAGCGTGGAATGAGAAGCAGTAGGGAAGGCAGGCTGGGACCTTCAGGGCACTCAGATAGGCTGGTCATTGCAGCGTGACAGACAGCCAGTTAGATAGGTGGGCAGAGATCATCTAGCTAGAGGCCAGCAGACAGGCTTCAACAGCTTCCCAAAGCCACCCGGCATCATGAGGTCAGTCAGATAGGCCGGCCAAGGCTGGCTGGTGAGAGAGAGGGAGAGAGAGAGAGACAGAGGCAGGGCAGGCGCCTGGCATTGGGAGGGAGGGACAGCACCTAAGCAGCAGCAGCCCAGATTGAGGAGGAGCCCCATCCCAAGACTGCCCCTGACATGGGATGGCGTGTGCCACTGTACCATCAATCCATGTCCAGGGGCAGCTCGGGGAATCCCAGCAGTGGAAGGTTCACCTTAATAAAAGCAACTGCTCTACCAACTTTTTCCCCAGTCTCAGGTGGTGCGGCGAGCAAATGTTCCCCACCATGGAGAAAACCCGCTCGCTGGGGACACTCGTTAGTGGGCATGATAACTGATCCTTGGCCACTTTGGACAGGGCTGGCCACACGTTGGTCTTGCCGACCCAGTAGGCCAAGGAATCGCTGCTGAGGTCGATGCACTGCTCCTCTTTCAGGTAGGTTTCCACTGCTGCTGAGGCTCTGTCGTACTCCCTTGCATAGCTCTGCTTGGGCACCACCTCCACCACTGCCCTCAGCCATACTGCCTGACCTGCTTTGCATGGGCCCTTGCTCACCAGAGTTGCCTGCACATACGAGCTGCTGCTGCTCGCAATAAGGGTGCTGCTGCTGGTGCTGCTACTGCTAGGACTGGGGGCAGGGATAGACTCCACCGGCTGAAAGGGGTGACTTCTCTCACTCCCACCATCCCCAGGGGTGTCCTGCTGCTGTCGCGCACTCTCAAGAGCCCTCTCTGCCTGCCGGACCCTCTCCACCAGCTCACCCTTCCAGTGCCCATAGAGCAGTGTATGGCGTGCCATGCTGCCCTTGACCCTGTGGTCCATCATGGTTGCAAATACATATTCCTCCCGCTGCAGGAGCTCATCAAACCATGCCTTCAGCCCTGCCTTCAGCTGCTTCCCCAGGGCAACTACCTCATCCGACAGCTTCTTGCCCTGAGAGCCACAATCTCGCCCCTGGAGAATTTCCTCCAGTCTCCGAAGGAGACTCTGGACCAGAGGGGCCACCTGGCTGATAGTGGCCGTGAAGGAGCTGATGGTCTCCGTCACGGCCAGGAACAGTCTCAGCAGGAAGACCGTGTGAGCCAGGATCTCCCATTCTGCCCCATTGTACCCTGGAGATTCTCCACTGTCTGTCACCAGTTGAACCTGATGCAAGGCAGCTTTCTGCTTGAGAAGCCGACTGAGCATCAGGAAGGTTGAATTCCACCAGGTGGACACATCCTGCACCAGCTGGTCCATGCCCAGAGCTTCCCTGACCACCAGGTGAAGGGTGTGTATGGTGCAAGGGATGCTGGTGAATCCCCCTTCATGGACTGCCCTCAATATGTTGGCGGCGTTGTTGGTCACCACGCACCCCTTGGTGAAGGGCGCACCTGGCGTGACCCACTCCCTCACCATGGCAGTCAGGGCTACCTCGATGTTCCGAGCAGTGTGGGGGCCATCCATTACTTCCTCTTGAAGCATGGCCCACCTATACCCTGCTTCAGGACCCCTCCTGCCACTGCCAAATGCTGCCTCCGAGTCCTACCACCAGTGCGCCATCACTGCCAGGTAGGCATGCTGCGTGTTCCTGCTAGACCACAGGTCTGTGGTGAAGTGGACAGTGGCTCCCCTAGCCCCTGCCAGCTGCTCCCTCACCAGCTCCTTTAAAGCCCGGTACAAGGCTGGCACCCCCTTCCGCCTTAGGGTGGTGCATGAGGGCAGCTTAAACTGGGTGGCCAGGAAGTCAATCAGGCTCCTAAACCCCATTTCCCCAACAACCGAGAAGGGCTTCCCATCCAGCACTATCATTTCCCTCAACATGCACGTGGCTTTCAGTTGAAAGCCACGCCTCCCTCCACATCCTGCAACTGCCAATGGACTTGGAAACTTCCCCCACCCCAGCTCCTCCATGGTTCACTGCTGCTGCTGCTGCTGCTCCCCCCTAGCAGCAATACCGGCACTCCTACTAGTAGAGGTAGCTGCTCGAGGACGCATGCCCGCTGATTGATGCAGGTGACTGGCCGCTGCAGTCAGGAACCCGCTGGTGTCCACTACCCCTGCCTGCCTGTTTAGCTGCACAGTGTTGTGGCATGCCTTCAGGTGTCTCACCATGGCAGTTGTGACAAGGTTGGTGATCACCTGTCCATGCTTCACCACCTTTTGGCACAAACTGCACTGCACCTCCCTGGGATCAACCACCCGCACCAACTTAAAATGCGCCCACACCGAGGATTGTTTGCCCCTTTCTGCCTTCTGGCCCACACAGGTTGGTGATCACCTGTCCATGCTTCACCACCTTTTGGCACAAACTGCACTGCACCTCCCTGGGATCATCCACCCGCACCAACTTAAAATGCGCCCACACCGAGGATTGTTTGCCCCTTTCTGCCTTCTGGCCCACACAGGGTGACGCACCACTGACAGTGCTGATGCAAGGGGAAGAATATGGTGGTGACACAGCTCTCGGAGGGACAGCTATCACCTCAGCACCAAACATCTCCTCCGCAGGACTAGTGTTTGCCTCGCTATCCCCAATCAGAGTGATGTCCTGCGAAACGGAGTACTGGGACCGGAGGCTGATGGACTGCCCACCGTGCTGCTGCCACTCTCCCTGTGCCCCTTATAGCTGCTGCTGCTGCTGCTCCTCTCCCTGCTGCAATTGCCCGGGGATTGGGCCCTGCCTGTAGCAGCCAGAGTGGGATCCACCAGTCCTGGACTGCTGGGGATCACTTCAATAATGGGGGACACCTCAATTGGCCCATTATCAACATCTGACCCCGAAGCACCTGCACCTGCTCCTGCAGCCACAGCAGAGACAGCCGCAGCCTCCTGGACTACAGGCGTTCCAGTATCCTGCGTGGCAATGGAGGATGCTGGCAGGAGACGACACCAAACCACACCCTAGTGCCACTGCTGGGAGCCTCTGAAGCCTGACCTCCAAAATCAGGGCTGTGCAGTTTGGTGCATGGTGATGGGCTTGGGCTCCTGCTTATTCCTGCCACGCCACTGGCATGGCCCCTCCCATCTCTGCCACGTGCCCCATTACCCACCTTACGGGCAGCAGACCGGCCTCTCCTGCTTCCCTTCTTTATTTCCCCACTCAAAGAATGCACAGGAAGATTTTATATTTTTAAAAATGTATTTATTTATTTATTTATTTATTTATTTATTCAAATATTATAAATATAATCTAATATTATATAATAACCTAATATTATATATATATATATATACATACACTGACTCTAACTCATATTAACTATTCTAAAACCTATAGAACTAAATGGAATATTATCTAATATCTACAAAGGCGTAGTCCTATAAAAACACTATAAAATATTAAAATTGAATCACTACGCAGTCTCTCTATCTCTTTAACTAAGCTAACTCCTACAACTATCTATAACTATCTAATATCTATATATATTTATTTATTTATTAAAACCCAGTGTGCTACTGACGAAGGCAGAAGCCGAAACATTTAGCTCGAGCTTCAGCATCAGCTTTTTATCTTTCCATCTACCTCTGTTTATCAAGCTACATCTATAAAAAATAATATTAAATTATTGATTGACTGCAACCCCCTGAGATCAAGAGCTTCTTTAAGAGTTGTGCTGTTCAGTTGCTTTCCAAGTATCTATAGATAGATAGATAGATAGATAGATAGATGTTGGGGGGGACACAGACAGCTCACAACAAACAACACAGGGAGGGGTAAAAAACTGAAATGAACCCTAAATCAATCTAATCCTACTCTAAATAAATCCAAAAACAAGGGAAGGGAATCAGGGATGGAATATATACAGGGAGGAGGGAAGGATTCAATGGAGGGGAGGGAAAAAGAACACAAGGAGTTAAAAAAGAAAAACAACACCTAAACCTTTCTAATCTAAATAAATGAAACTATGGAGGTAAATGTGTGGAAATGGGTGAAATAGGAGGAGGATGGCAATAGATTGGGAGGAACACAAACTGCTGGGAGAGGAAGAGTTCTGAAAATGCCTGCTGACAGGATCAGTGGCTAGCTCAGAACGAATTGGAAGGAGGGGATGGCAATGACTTTTGTTTCTTTCTGTGCCCTCCTTACCACAAGCCCCATTGGCTCTGTGCAGCCTAGTCCGTGGTCAATCGCAGACGACCAAGCCAGTGGTCTCAGGAAAAGAGAGATGGTGACTGGGCAGGCTGGCTGCTAGTCCAAGCCTCTCTCCACCCCTGGGGCCAGGAAGTCTGCTCCGCAGCTGCCCACCCCCCCCTCCCTGGGCCTGCCAGCCAGGCCTTTTCTGCCCAAATGCCACCAAACGCGCCCAAACTGTTCGGGGGTTCCTGCGTTTGGTTCGGGCATCCAGTTCAGCCGTCCGAACTGGCTGAGTTCGGGCCGAACCCCAAACATCCAAACCGCGTTCACACATCCTTAGTCAGTATAAGATATTATCAAGCCCCCCCTCCCCAAAATGCAAGTGTTCCCCAAGAAGGTCTCATTGGGTCTTCAAGCATAAGTTCCCATCCCCGTCACCTTGGTCATCTCCTAAGGCCGTTCGCACAAGCCTTGAAGCATCTCACGATGTGAGCTTACGCCGCTGCCATAGGCAGCAGGTGTTGTCTTAAGGCTCCCAGGTCAGAAATGAAGGGGGGGGGGTGCTTCTTCAGGTTGTCCTGGCAACAAACCCAGCCTAGTGACAGTTCTCCGTCCTAGCCTGGGAGCTCCTTTGAAATACAACAGCCAGTAAAAACTTCTCTTAAGGCTTCAAAAGGGGCAACGGCCCCAGCAAGTAGCTGGCCGCCTGACACCACTCTCCCTGAGCCCTCAGCACATACACTACCTGTCTAGTAGCAAGCTGGACTACATTTCCCAGCATGCTCCAAGGGAGCTTTAGGAGCAAGCTTGGAAATCTGATGCCCCACATGAAGCAAATCAGCAAAGCTCTCCCTGTAGTCACAGCTCTCTCCTCCCTGCAGGCACCTTCTCCTTAAAAAATTAACCACTCATCAAGTTTCTTTTAACAGAATTATAAATATCATGTATTCCATCTCCCACACCCTCCAGTTATTACTTAATAAGTGCCAACAGCACACGGAAGATGGCACAACTGTTTGTCTCAAGGAATTTACAAGTACGTTAGACTTACTGAGATTAATTATGTAATGTACTGAGTGTTCAAATTTACATTCATGGGTGTTCATCCAGCGTATTTCCACTGCTGTCAAATGAGATATTCTGGATTTACATGTGTAACTGAAAGCAGAATCTAGCTAAGTTTATTAGCAAGTCTTTCTACCCTGCCTATCCATGAATAAGCCTGAACTACACAAGCTGTCAAGCAACCAAGAACAAAGCTATGCAAAATGACTTACAATAGCAATGTCCAGAATTAGAAAATTTGACATACAGGACTAAGAAACATGATCTGGCTACATCATTTCCTATTACCATGCGCACTGATCTTGAAAACGCTTTCACCCTTGCATTCCCATTGATTTAAATGGTGTTGTTCTTGGCACAAAGCTATTGTTTTTACTTTTCTTTACAGTCACATGTGACAATTCTTTCATTGTCACACCAGTAGGCAATGCTTATGAAACATTCAGGATTAACAAAGCATGATTCACACAGAGCTCTAGTTTCCAGGAGTTAGAAATATAAATCCTCTATGTGGAGAAAACTGAATTTGGCATCCAGTTTTACAAGATAATTGAAGGATTATACACATTTCACTCAAGTATTTAAGATTAAACACACATACACACATGCTAGGAAGGATTATTAACTTTACTTTTGTGGTGCATCATATTCTTTTCTTTTTTTAAAATTGGCTAATTCTGTTGAACAACTGTAACACAATTGATATCTGAATTGTCAAGTAAAATTGCTGTAAGTGTGATGTTACTGGGCACTGTAATTATGACATTAGCAAGCTCTTTACAAACATTACTCCTTCAATAAAATACCTATCTGGAAAAAAATGAAGTACTTAGCAATGGACTGCATAATTTTGATAGAGGTTTCTGAGCTGGCACAAATGTACTTCAAAAATAGGAGCAGAGTGTTTGCAGCACTGAAATCCCACTGCAAAGAATTCTCTTTTGTACGATAAAAGAAATAGTACGTTTAAAATTAGAAAACACATGTTTTAAATTAGAAAACAAAGAAAACACAAATATTCAATACTTCCATCATTGTATTGCTTTATAAAAGCAATAAAGTATTGCTTTATAAAATGTATGCCCTCATATACCCTCAACATAAGAACACTGAAAATTATGTTCAATACTAAACATTCTCTTCTTCACCTTCATGGAACTCCCTGCTTATTTGCATTACATTTTAATCAGTTTACAAGCCAAGACTGCATTTTCAAAAGTGGGGACTTCAGAGTCTAAGTTCCACTAAAAGTCAGTTGGAGTTAAGTGCCTAGATGTTAGGGCTTCACCGAATAGGCCATCCAAGTACTTGGATCGAGTTCCGAAGTTCCAAGTACCTGGACCAGGTACTCAGCCAAGCCTCAGAACTTTTCCAAGGACCCAGAATCAGAACTCTGGATCTTGGAAATCCTAAGAACTTCAGAACCCAGTGTCCAGAAAAGCAGGCTAACAAGAGTGGGACAATCGCTCAAGAAGACAAACCCACAAAAGTGCACCTGCATGCACAAAGCCAAAAAAAGCCAGCCTATCAGACTTAATAACACCCACAAGAAAGAAACCAAACATTCACCCCCTCACACGCAGAAAAAAAAGCTTCCATTGTGCCTGCCCAGTGACCATATATGCAAGACAAGCCCCCTCTCCACACACCATATTATTTTAACCAGAAAGTATATCTCCCCTGTGGTCAGCGGTCAGTCATGACTTGGAAAAGTTTAACTCACAGACAAAGTAGAGTCGCAATGCCCACAAAAACCACAGCGAAAGTGATCTTTCTCTGGCCTCTATGGGTGTTTTCAGACGTTACGGGGCCGCTTGGCCCCGTACCGAAAACAACCCATTCATTCCCCGCCGGGGTCACCCCGTCACGCCATATCAGACATGCCAGGGGAATCCCGGTGGGGAATCTGGGAGGGGGCGGGGCCGCGTGGCGCAACATGCGGCCGCATGGCCCCGCCCCCTCCACGCACCCCACCGCCTGCCCTCTGGGGAGACGGGCGGGCGGTGGGGCCAATGCAGCCGCCACGTCGGGCCGGATGTGCTGTGGCCCGGAATCTCACCAGGGATCCCGGGCCGTGGCAACTGGCCAGACGTTACTTTTTTTTGGTCCCCGCTGGGGATCTTTTTGACCACGCTTCCTGGGACATTCCCCCGGCTAGCCCGGGAAGCGTGGTTCAAATTGACCCCATGTGCGGATTGACCATGGCAAACATCTGGCGGCTGCCAAACAGACGTTCAAGACACAGTGACCACAGGTGGGTATTCACCGTGGTTCACTGTGATCTCGTAAAATCTGAAAATACCCTATGTTACCAACATGCCAACAAGCAGTGCAAGCAGCAGCCACTTTAAATTTTAAACTTGAAGTATATTAGGCATTGGTGGCAACCCCCAGCATTGTTCCTAGTATATGGATAGCCCAGACCAGGGAAAGTGGAGCTAGGCAGATACCTCTGGCCACCATGTTACCAAGCAGTGCAAACAGCAGGCAGCAGTGGCACCCACTTATTTTTGAAAAAGGCATAGAATTGGTGTGGCACTGGTAACTTGGACAATCCAGGCTAGGGAAAGTGGAACAAGGCAGAGATGCCCCTGGCCTCCATGGTGTCAAGCAGCAGGCAGCAGCAGTGTGGCACCCACTTTTTAAAAAAAAAAAAATCATGGCATGGTGGAAGCATGTAACCCCCATCCCCCAGCATTGCCCCTATCGCCAAGCCAGGCACCGTCCGTCTCCCCCCCACCCAGCCGATGACTTACAGATCAGTAGTGTAGCACATAGCTAGGGATGGGTGAACAGAACCGAGTTCAGACATTCGGTTCGGTTCGAAAATCTAGTTCAGTTCGGAAGTTCGGTTCAGTCAACCGAACTGGTCGAGTTCAGTTCGAACTCCAAAATTCCGAACCGCGTTCGCCCATCCCTACACAGAGCCAAATTCACCAAAGAGAATGGAAATGGCTGTACTTTTATTTTGTCCCTGCCAGCCAATCAAAACCTGGCCTGTATCTTGTCTATCATTATCATACCTCCCTCTCCCATACTCTCCTCCTGTCAAATATGGCACTAAGTTTTGTTTCCTAGCTCTGAGAAGCTAGGGTCAACCATCTGGGTCACTCCAGCCATGTGTACAATGGCGTCAATACTCTATCGAAGTTTCCAAAGTTTTCCAGGGACCGACCTTGGTACCCAGAACTTCAGAACTCAGAAATTTGGAACCGGGGAACGGAATCCATGGTGAATTCCAAAGTTTTCCAAAGACCGAGTTTCAGCATTACTAGCTGTCCTTTTTGCCTTTGAAAACAGACCTGAGTGTCTGTCATGTCTGAACAAAGGATTTAGGCTCACAAAACAACTTGTTTTAATCCACATTTTTGCCAGTGAATTCCAAATCAAATGTGTCCAGTTCCTAAGTAAGACAGAATTTCTTGCTACTTCCAGTTCAGCAAACACAGGCTTTGACAGACAAACTGGGCTGACTCTTCCCTTCTCTTGATTCACTAGATACAGTTAATATTAACTTAATTCACTAGTTACAGTTCTTCAGGCAATCCTATTGACTTCAGGTTGTGTTCTTATTGATGCATAACTGTAAATCTACTAATAGTATCAACTGACTCATCTGATATGGAGCCTAGTTAAAAAGTTCAGCATTAAAGCAAATAGAATCCAGAACTCTACCTCGTACATGTATTGCCTGTGAAGATTTCACTAAGAATTGCCAATTATTTTTTTTAACCTGATAGTATGTCTGGTTGAGGTTTAGATTGTTAGGGAATCAAATTTTAAAGGAAGGCTTCATTGGGTGTAAAGAGATGAGATGTTGCCCCAGTTTCACTCCCATTAACCCTAGATTCACCTGCTTGTCTGTCAGGTGGCCACCAGATATTCACCACAGGGCCACCATAGGGGCACTACTCACATCGTCATCCCAGGAAAGGCTGATCATGCCATGCAGATGAATCTGGGGAAAGGTCGGGCAATGCACTGTTCTGTTGCTACCTCCCATGTATTGGGAGGGCACACAGGGGGACACCACTGTCTGTTGGGTGCACGACCACCTCTACCCACGTTCAGCAGCATAGAGTCACAGCTAGCAGCCAATGGTGTTTGAGGAATGACAGCAACTCTATAGTGGGGAAGGGGAGCATGAGTGGATCACGGCAGGGAGGAACACCTGCCCGTTAGTTGTGGTCCCACATGGAGTCTGCGGGTGGCAACTGTGGGGGGCGGGCATGGAGCAACCACAGGCACCAGGAGCCTCCCCTCTCATGTGTTAACACCCATTTTATCCGCACCAATTTAATACCTAGTTCTGATTAGTGAAAAAGGAGGAGTTATTCCTGAGGAACATGGCTGAATATATACTAGTTCAGAGTAGAGCTGAAACTCAATTTCATGATTCTTGTGTTTCTTGATAAGAATCATGATACTCATCTTGTTTTGACTAATGAGAATGAGTTCAGAATCAGCTGTTTCTTGACTGAATTTTTGTCAAGAAACACAAGGGGAAAAAAACAAGAAAGGACTGCTGTGGTTGTTCTGCACATGCACAGCCCTTTTCCAAAATGGTGCCAGCACTGTCAACGCCATTTTGTAAAAGGGAAGGCGTTCTTTGTATGTGCAGACTTCCTGCCCTTTGCCAAAATGATTGCAACGCTTCCAGTGCAATTTTGAGCAAGGCAGTGCATGGGCAGAATGGAGCTGGTGGTCATTTTGTGCATGCTCAGTCCTTTTTTGTTTGTCTGAGGTCTTTTTTTTCTCAAGGTATCTTGTGAGATTTCATCAGGGCTGAAACAAGCCCCCTTTAAAAATCTCGTGATAGTTCCTGAGATTCGATACAAGAGGGCAAGAGCTCAGGTGCTCTCACCCCCTTATCGTGAATCTCGCAAATTATCACAGGGGGAATGTGGGGGGGGGGGACTGGAGGTGAGCAGGGGGTAGGCTTGCCCCCTGAGCACCTGCAGGGGAGGTAGGAGGCAAGAAAGGATTAAAGATTTACTTACCTCACTCCAGAGTCCATGGGGGGGGGGTGTCCTCCATGGGGGTCCCTGCATGGACACACACACAGACACCCGGAGTCCATGCAGCTGCCCCGCACCATTGCAGGGGAGTGGGGTGTTGGGTCCGAACGCTCCTTGCTGCACTGCTGAGCTTCCCAGCACTGAAGTTTAAAAAGAGGGGGAGGGGAGAGCTGGAGCATGCGCAGAGCAATGCTCCAGCCCTGGGCACCCTTTTCAAAGATGGCACCTGCAGGGATGAGCATGTGCAGAACAACTGCTTGACTCTGCCGATGCCATCTTTGAAAAGGGCACCCAGGACTGAAGCATTGCTTTGCGCATGCTCCAGCTCTCCCCCCACCCCCATCTTTTAAAGCCACAGCGCCGGGAAGCCCAGCAGTGTGGCGAGGAGTGGCGAGACCTGACCACCCCCCACAGCAGTGTGGAGTGGCAGCGGGTCAGGAGGAGACTCCTCCATGGACTCTGGAGGGAGGTTAATAAATCTTTATTCCTTTTCTGCTTGCCCCCTCTCTCACCCACCCAGCGGGGAGGCCACATGGGCCCCAGAGATGCTCAGGGGGCTTGCCTTGTCCTGACCCATGCTCACCTCTGGGGACCCTGATGTCCCCCGCCCCTTGAAGTCTCACCAGTTCTTGGTGAGAAGGTGGTGTTTCCTGTTTTGTCTCATCTCAAGGCAAAACGGGGGCACTCCCCTTCTTGCCAAGAACTGGCAAGACCAGCGAGATGAGTTTCAGCCCTAGATTTCATACTGGGGCCAAGATTTCAGTGAGATCTCAGTCCCTGGCATGAAATATCATGAGATTCTTGTGAGAACAAAAAAAAGAATCTCATCTCAGCCCTAAGTGGCTACCCAGTTTTTCAATTAGTGCCAGGCTAAATAAAAGTATGAAAGAAATTTAAAATTCTATATCACTGCAAGAACCATACGTGAAATGTGTGAGGGAAGGAGGAGAGGGAAGGATGTTTCTTCCTCCTCCAGATTTTCTGCAGCTGCCTTCCATAACCTCTTCTCACAAAAGACGAGGGACTCTATGGTGGGAATGTCCCCTGGGCTGCTGCTTCTCTGGACAGTCCCCATTCTGGCTTTACTGACTCTACTGCTTCATAAAGTTCTGCTGTAGCCATTGAAGTTAGCATCGAGGTGGTGGTCCCCTCTGGAGTCCTCAGCCTGGGGTAGGGCCGCGAAGGGGAGGGAGGGGAACAAACTACTGTCATACCAATCCATCCAATTTTCCAAACCATGGAGGTAGAGGTTCCTAGGGCAAAGAGGAGTACTCACATTCAGATGTGAGGCAAGGGGGATGGAGTTTTCCCCACTTTAAACACTCGGTTATCCCTGCAAAAATCACATATTATTTGTTAGAGGAAATGACCCGAAGAAATCCAATGCAATACAAAAAAAATCAACCCTACCTTGCCATCCAGGTTTGCACACAGGCTTGACTTCAACCCGTACCAGAACATCTTCTGTTGCACGTTTTTGCCCACAGTCAAAAGCTGTTACCATTATCTCATATTGGTGATCTTTATCATAGTTCAGCTTCTCCGTGTTTCTGATGTTACCTGCAGATGTAATAGAAGACAAAACAGCATCCAGTTATTTGTCAAGCGACAAGTTGAATCCATGTAACACCAGGCACAGTGAGCAGACTAGGGCTGAAATGAGGTGAGTGCACAAACTCACAAGAATTTCTGTGAGATAGGTAGCCATAGCTCTTGCAATAAACTCACTTTCATGTTGAGTTCTAGGTAAGAAGTCTAAATTTTTGCACATGCGCATTGCTCCCCCACAAGGTCTTTTCTGCTCTACGCATTGCTTACCAAAATGGTGCTGGTACTGTCACTAAACGGCCCCTCACAAATTCCCCTGCAACCCCCCTCCTCCTAGGAAGTTAGCAGTGAATTTTGAGTCCTGCCCAGTGCAGTGTGATGGGGGAACATGGTCTTTTTTTGGGGTGGTTTTTTTCTTTTCTTTTTTTGATGGCACTTTGGACTGGATTGAGAAACCCCAGGAGGACACCACTTATCACATTTGCTGAGGCTGTGCTGGCTGGAGGGGATGAGGAAACACCTGTGAGTGAGCTCAGGAGGAAGGGAGCACAAACAAAGGCATGCACTCAATAAAAGTGGATGGATCTATGACACAGATAAATGATCTGAACCATCTCCTTTCTTCCACCATCATTAATTATTATTCTTATTAATTATTACTATTATTATTTAAAAATTCTTATCCCGCCCCCATAAGCAGACGCTTTAAACATTCCTGCCCCCAATTCCTATGCAGCCTATAGGGCTTGTACTATTTTTAATGTGTCCCATGGGAAAGAAACATTTCCCACTCCTGATTTTAAAAATTAGATTCAACACCAGCTATATATATATATATATCATCCTTCCATGCAAGTTTATGTCAGTAGGCACAATTATCGTGACCTAGCCCTCTCTTATACATACTCATGGTCCACCCAGTTCCATGTGCAGAGCATCTGCATTAGTGCCTTTGATTCCCCCAGGGGGACCTGTAAATACCGCCTACCCCACTTGTGGGTAGGGAAGGCTGGACTGGCAATCTTGTTATACAGGCCCACTAGGCCACTATAAACCACAGTGGAAAAACAGCCCAGCCAGAGCAAAATTATCTTTCTGTTGAACACTCTTTGCTGTCTTTCTTCTCCACCCCCCTTTCCATGGATTTACCACACAAGTGGGTGATCAGAGGCAGCATCATCATCTGCTATATAACAAAGCTTACCTTCATTTTACATGACACCCCTGTGCTACCAGATGGAAAATAAAATTCAACAACTACAAAAATCTCCTGCCAAACCTGACAGATACATAAAGGTGACAAATTGCCTATTCTAGTAAAAAAGAAATAATACCTTTGACAAGAAAATGGAAAGATCTTTCTCAGTCTCCATTTTCTGCAAGGGTATAGCTTTACCATTCAGAAGTAGCTGCTTGTAATTAATGAGTTCAGCACTTTAATTCAGCTTGGTTTTACTGAACTGCAGTTCTTGTTCAAACTGCACCTTGAAAATGTGTAATCTAAATTTCCTGTTCTTTACTCCAACACATTAAAGCATTCTTAGCCAAGAATATATCTAATCCTACTCGCATCCTAAATTAATTGTGGGTAAAACCAGACGTGAATTGGGCTACCTTTGGCCTGGGACCTAGTGGCACGTGTATGCACATGTTGTCAGATGGTGGCCCAAGACTTCCCCAGGCAGTGTTGGCGGCTAGCCCGTGTTGTGACTTCTGGACAATCCCCAAGGTCACAGTCCGGGTTAAGGCCCACCCGATTGGGCCAAAGCAGGCTAGTATGTCTGTGCAGCCAGTCCATGTCTGGTAGCCACAGCTGTGCCTCATTGGCCACCATAGCTGCCCCTAATGGCGAGGGCAGGGTACTGGGAGCACAGCATGGGCAGGGGCACCCAGCCCACCCACAGGTTTGTTGTGCTCCTGGTCAAATCCGGGCTGTGCGACCAGCGGGCTTGTTCCCCAGTCACGGTCAGGGCAGTGCCCCGACCCGACCCAGGCCGTGTCGCGTGGGATTTTCCACCATGGGGCGGCCCAAGAAGCAGTCCCACCAACTGCACGTATGTTTTTACTCTTTAATTATGAATTCATGTGCCCAACCCAGTCACCACCTTGTATTTACTGTTAAAGTGGATCAGGGATGGCATACTTAATGTATTTTGGCCAAAATTTCCAGCATTGGGAACTTGAATCCCTAAGTACTTAATGAAGTGGCCTGATTTTCATGGGTGTTGAGTTCTGGCAGTTGAGTTCATGAGTTCGTATATCTTTATATGCGGGCTCAAGTTCTGCCTTTCATAAAGCTGAAATGAGTACATCACCATAATGGGTACACCTGTTGAATATACCCTACCTGAACTGAAAATGGCCATTTGGATAATAATATCGATAGCTGTTTGCACTCCACTTGGTGTCTATGTTTTTTATTCTCTTTCATTTTTCTTTATTTTATTATTTTGGTTGTTCAGTCATTTCAGGACTTTGGTTATGTTATTTTGGCAATATTAGCATGTACATACACTTGTTAAAATGATGTAACTAACATAACTAAATAAAAAGAAAAGGATTTCAGATATCTGGAAAAAAACAGATATGAGATTTTATGTTTCAACTACTGATATTATTTGGGCGCTCAAAGGACTACCCAAAAGTGTAAATAATACCTGAAAATACTAAAATCACTAGCCTTTAACTTCCCTTCACAAATATGCAACTTCTCATTTTAATATGCAAATTATAATCTATGTATGTATTGTGAATTATGTTGAAAAATGTCAGGTGGCATTCTGATTTCATTGTTTCCAAGCACAAAAAATAGGGATGGTAACCCGTACCCAATTTGGGGTACGGGTTGTTACGGGCATGGTTTTTCCCCCCGGATTTAGTTATGAGTTCAGTACATTTCAGACCCATATTTATTTATTTATTTATTTATTAAAAGACCTGTTACCCCATGACTCATCTTTCCCACCTACCATCCCCCTGGGGCCCTGGTATAGTACTACTTACCAGCAGCCTCAGGATGGGCTTGATTGCAGGTCTGGTGGGCTGCAGCTTGATTGAAGGTGCTGGAGGGACTCCTCTGGAGGGGCTGTTCTGTGCATGTGCAGAATGGCCCCAGCAGCTATTTTGTGCATGCGCACTGTGGAGCAGGGACCTCTGCAGCGTGCTGCAACAAGAGATCCTGCCGTGGGGACTCCTCCACACAGGAGGAGCCTCCCTGGCACCTTCAATCAAGCTTCAGACCTGCAATCTACCACCAGACCTGCAATCAAGCTCACCCTGAGGCTGTTAAGTACTATACCAGGGCCCCTGGTGGGGAGGGTGGGAGCTGGGTTCGTAACAGCAAATTCATACTTTTTTTGACCGCTGTTACGGATTGGTACAGATTAAACTTTAACATCCCTTTTTGGATAGGTACGGATTAATCCATACCCAAAATTGCCATCCCTAGCAAAAAATAAAAATAGCATGATCTGTAAACACAGAGACCTGGTATGAAGGTCTCATTCCAAAATGAAATCTTTAGTGCCGTTATAACACTTTTTATATAAAGTAATAACCAGCAAATTCCTAAGAAGAATTAGATGCTTTAACTAAGCATGGTGTTTCTCTGACCCCCAAAATAGTTTCCAAAGGCTATTCGAAGTCAAACGTTGTGCACCAACTACCACACAAGAACCAAATGTGTTTGTTTGCTCCCCAAAGTCTTTTCCAAATGTAAAATTCTGGCTTCTTGCATCTTTAATGAAGAGCAATGATCAGGTAATGATTTACTCCGGTTATATATTCCTGTACAAAACCTGGTCTTCAAGGAGTATCCCAACCAAAGCCCATTAGAGTCACAGAAAACCCCCAAAGACTTATTTTGGACCACGCCTTCAGAAGAATCTTGTCCTACCTTTGGTCATCTCCAATTTTTTGTGGGTTCTGCTGGTTTTCTCCACAAGTCTCCAACATAGCTACCCCACTAGGGCTGCAGTGGGTAGCATATTTGCTACCCATGGGTGATATTTTTGGATTTCCCCAGTGGGGTTCAGAGCCAATAGGGTACAAAGTCTTGCATCAAGTGACCAGTACATGAAAATGAGGGTATCACTGGGGCATGCCAGGATGCCAATCCTGGCACCTGTGACTCCCTGGACTGACTCACCACTGGGCTGCTGCTCCTCTGGTACAGGTCACTTCTTGCTGTTCCCATCTCCTCCCTCACCTGAGAGTTCCTCAGCTAAGCTGGGGACTTCCCTGCTCAGCTTTTTTTTAGGGGGTGGGGGAGTGAGGAGGCTTCTTCCCACCTGCATACACCACCGATTGGGCCCCCCATTCCCAGGGAGACCCATATCAGGGGTGCACATGGGACCTGTGTGCAGCCTCATTTTTGGTCGGGGGACAAATTAGGGAGGTCACATTGTGGGAAACGGCCTCCTCACTGCCATTCTCCTCAGAAAAAATTGAGTGGATAAGTCAACAGCTCAGCTGAGCAGCGCATGGGCCAGGGTGAGGTGAATCAGACTGGGGAGTTGAGTAGCCCATCGGGTTACATTTGGATACCAATTGGTGCCCAAACACAACCAGGGTGAGTAGCGCACCCCAGATTTGATGGGGTGTCCAGCTTGCTGGGTACCTGGTTTCAGCTCTACACACCACCCAGAATTACCAGCTGTATCTCTTGCTGACCAGACTTTTTGCTAATTTCTTCTTACAGTAATAGCTGTTACTGGTGCAAGTTGGAATATTCCAGTTTCCTCTGGTCTTATCAGATCTCCTCTCCTGCCACAGAAGGGTTCACTCATTGAAGTCTGAGGAAAAACTCCCATTGATTTTAGTGGTGGAGAAGTGTGCCTGGTATCTAGTATATTCCCCAGACAGAACCTGTGTTTACATAAAGGTTGAGCGACTTGCTGAGAGTCATACAAGCCAGAGGCAGGACTGGAACTCAAACCCCATATGGTGCCTCCATTGACACTTGCTGTCTACTACATATTTTCAGTCAGGACAATGGATTCTTCTTTCCAAGAAGAATGAAATCTCAGATGTTGTATACTCATCTAAATTACTTTTTGGCAGCAGCAGTTAGTCTGAAAAAATAGAGTTTCTGTCAAACATATATCAAGTTGTTCTGTTTGTACTTCAATGTGAGTTCAGCATAATACTATCATTCTATTTTATTATTGATTCCATTATCATCTTATATATATTCCTTTATGTGTTTCATTTCTTATTTTTTTCATCTCGTTATTATTGTTTTATTCTATGATCTGTGGGGATAATTCGCAAGACTCCAGAGTCAGCTAAATCAACATTAAAAGCCTACTGGAATTTGCTTGGCACATTGACTGTCTTTCTAAGATTTATAAATCATTGTATTGTATTTGTATTTCATTACAGCCATCTTTTAAGATTTGTATTTCATTAAGTCTTTCAACATCTGTACTTGTAAGAATCAGAATATTCAGTTTGTTAATTCTGGAAGGTCATCTGGAGTTTTTTATTTATTTTATTTTATGTTTAGTTGCGCTGAGTACTTAGTTGATCTCTTAATTATTCTGGTGGATAATTCTGAAGTTTCTGTCTTCATCTTATTTATTTTTTATTTGAAAAAGTTATTACAAGACTATTTTTACATTTACAAGACAGGGAACAAGAGCTACCAAAATGATAGATCACAATAAAATTATAAGCACTAATGAAACATACTAAGGCTGCTGTTAGACGATCACGCTGTGCACTCGTGCGGGGTTTCAAAAACCCCGCGAGGAACGATTACACGTGACGCTGCCAGCAATCGCGCGCCTGATACGGCACCGCACATTCTTTTCAAGCCACAAAATTACCGGGAGCCTGATCAAGGTAGGTCATTCGCGGCTTGAAAAGAATGCACGGCGCCGTATCAGGCGCGCAATTGCCGGTGGCGTCACGTGTAATCGCTCCTCGCGGGGTTTTCGAAACCCCACGTGAGTGCACAGCATGATCATCTAAAAGCAGCCATAGAGAAGGCAGATTGGGATATTCTGTTTGCTTGAATGCAAGAGCAAGGGCACATTCAATGAACTTGAAAATGTGATAAAGTAACAATTATTTTTTAAAATACGTTTTAACACCATACATAGTGACAATGGCAGTTTCACTGTCCCTATATATAAATTGTGGCCAAGAGCTTGATTTAATATTTATAGGGATAACTAAAATATCCAAAGTTGTAAGATTATAGAATATATAAAGACAGTTATTGACATATGGAACGAGATAAAGGATATAAATCCTCTTCCTAATAATGCCAAGAATGTTATGCTGTGTGTGTGTGTGTGTGTGTGTGTGTATGTGTAGCACCATAGATTTAGAACCCAGGGAATTGAGGAAGTGTTATCACCTGTGTTACCATGACCCAGGGGCACCTGGCTTGCGGGGATGCTGGGAGTGCATGCACACTGACAGTCCAACATTTACCCCTGCTGTGCCACACCCTGTGTTGTGCCTGCCTTTGCTAGGCCAAGTGGCTTACACATGTGCAGAAGCCAGTGTGAGAGCCAGTGTGTTGTATTGAATAAGGTGCTGGACTTGGACCTGAGAAACCAGGCTTCAAATCCTGCCCTAGCGATTAAAAAAACCCAAAAAAACACTGGTTGACCTTGGGCAAGTCATACCACTCAGTCTCAGTTCCCCATCTGTAAAATGGGAATCTGAGTGCTTTTCTGTCCCTGTGTCTCCCTCACCCTTGTCCATATTAGACTGTAAGCCGACTGGACAGGGGCCTGTCTTTCAAAATCTGTGACTGTAAAGTGCTGCATATGCCTATTAGTACTATAGAAAGTAGTAAAAGAAGCGCACAGTGCTGCTTGGTGTTACACAGTCCTGTGTGTGCATGCAGAGAAGTGTACAATGCTGAGTAGTGCTGTGTACTTCTATGCATGTGAGCATGTACCATTTTGTGCACGTGCAAAATTGCAGTGTTCTTCAGTGCTCTGTGGTTCTGCGCATGCACCAGAATGGCACACAGGTGTCTCAGGTGGAGGGAATGAGGGGGAATTGGCTGGAGGGGGGACTAGAGGCAGCACCAGTCCACTTTTGTCCCCATCCCACCCTCCTTTCTGTAGGGGTGTGCACCAGGCCCCCATGTTGTTTTCATTTTTCGTTATCATTTCCATTATTTAAAAATGTTGTTTTCATTTTCGTTCTTAATGACAATGTCATTTTAGGTATCGTCGTAATTATTGGTATTGGTATAGTTTCAAACGAAGATTTTAGTTTTGTTATCTATATAACTATTCTAATATAATCTATATGCCTATAATATATATCTATATCTAATCTATACCACCTATCTCTATATAATGTAGTGGGGAGAAGGGCAAGGAAAGGGAGAAGGTAAAATATAGGGTATGAGGAAGGAACGGTATTGGTGGTAATGCAATGAGGGCTAGGGAGGATTTTTTTTGTGCAAGCACCACAGTTCTGTAACCACAGCCTGACAAGCAGAGCTCTCACAGAATGGAGAGAAAAAGCCTGGTCCTCCCATTATAAAGGGTTGCAGTGCCCTCCCCCAGAGCCCCCCTGATTGGTTGTGGGAGGCGCAGGCATTGAGCAATCACAGGGTGCTATGAGACTGCTGGGGCCTGCTTGCACTGCTCATTGGCCAGTGATACATCCATTAGATACTGCTGAGCTGCTCGCCCCTCCCAACACAGGCACAGTTCAAGAGTTCAGCCCTGTTTAGGGCTCTGAGATGTCTGCTGTCTCCTCCCCTCTCCACATTTTCCCTCCAAAATCCAACTGTCACAGTACTAATCATGACAACAATAACATTATCATTTTCGTTATCATTGTCATTATTCTTGGTTGTCGTTTTCATTATTGCAATAACGATAATGAAAATGACAATTGTTATCATTATTGTAATAATGAAAATGCCATTCACACCCCTACCTTTCTGCCTGTGGGGCCAGTTCCTTGCTCACACAATCTGTGTGGCTATTTGCTGTTAAAGGATTCTTTAACAGTCCTTCTTATTGCAGGATTGTTTGTTAAAGGAGAATTTATGGACAGATTTTAGTTTGATTTGAATGCTTTGTAGTCTGAGTACAGTGGGAAATATTATGTTACTTTTCAATGTCATATAAAAGGAGGCAGGTGGATGGTTTAAAATGGCCTGCAGCATTGCAATAATCAATGTAATCTTTGCTATCCACAATGCATACTGCATGAAGGCAATGGGTGCAATCCTATGGGCCACTTACACTGGCCCAAACTGGTGCTGCAGGTTCTGAATGCATGTGCGCAGGCGTGCCCTCACCCCACCCATGCAGCAAGATGTGCAGGGCAACGTCCCCCCCCCTCCCGCGCACGCGACTCCCTGAGCCCCCACACACCGCAGCTCGGGGGATGGAGCAGATACGGCTCCTACTCCATCAACCAGTCTGCGGTGTGTGTGGGCTCGGGGGTGGGGGTGTCACATCAGAGGGGCCCCACCATTGCCTCATGTGGCTTGCTACGCTCACAGGGTACATACAAGCCTGAGTGCCCAACGTCCAACTTCATACCTAAACCGGCAACGCCAGCATAAACCGGCAGTAGGATTGCACCCTAAGTGTCTTGGTCAAATTAAGTGAGACAACTAGTTCTATGTAATAGATGAAGACACCTAGTTCAGATGATGTGTTTTAGTGTTCCAACTTCGGTTAGTGAGAGTATACAAGTTTTAGGTCACATACGGTTCTCTCAACTTTAAATGTCCCCAACTGTAACCAACTCTGGCCCCAGAGTAGCCCTGCCCCACCAACCTAAAGCTACACTATTCACCACCTCCATGACCTGAGACTAGACATGGAAACTACAAAGCATATACTACAGCCCAGTATACATTTCACTCTCTCTGTTTCCCAGTATATATACACTCTCCAGTATATATTTCCTCTGCCTTCCATACCACTTTGAGCAGCTACTCTGCTGACTTGTTGAAGCTGGGGGGGGGGCATCTGAAGACACCTTCCTAATGAGCTCTACTCTGCCCTGTTTACCTTGTCACTGAATGAGACCTTCTGAAGATCCTAGCTCAGCCTCACCTACCAAACCAGCACTGTACACTTTGCTTGTCCTCCCCCACTCTTCACATATACAGCTTTCTGGGCTAGCTCTCTTGCTTCAGCTGCTGGTTTGTATACCTTGACATCTACACTGCTTGTGCCCTCTGGATTATCAGCTCCTCAGATTGATTCTTGGTGCACCCTCCTTCATGTCGTGTCCTCATCCTGAAAGGACTTAGCTATGAGGATTCATAACTTCCCATTACAGGATTGTGTTTGTTTTGTTTTTGTACCATCTTCTGAAGTAGCTGTGCTGGCTACTGTCAGACAGGGGAATGAACAAATGGATTACTGGGCTGATCAAATATGGCAATTCTTACACACCAAACTTGCCCCTCAGGGTTCATCCTTGTCTCCTTTGTTAAATAAATATAGACTGACACTATTGTCAAACTGAGACTTGCATCTCCCTAGGAAAGTTGAAGGGTTTGCTCTGCTGAATACCTATGCCATCTCCCCACACCCCAGGGCACAGATACTGAACTCTAAAATTAAATTGGGGAGATAGGAAGTGACATCCAACAATACTACCACTGAAACACTAGTACAGTGCCTTGTCAGAAAGGAATGACCTCTAATGGGACTAAAGAGAAGGGATCTTATAGAAAAAGCAACAGCAAATAGATGGGATGTTTAGTATAAAATCTTTGGTCATTGAGCCCCAGAATTATATATTCTCTCAAGGGACATCGCTAACCTGGGTTTTTTGCCACTGTGGAAGGGTGAATTGAGGGATATGTAGACATGTATCTTGAAGCCATGAAGCACTCTAAATGGTAATATAATGAACCTTCATATTTTCTATGACATCTTTTATTTCTATAACACAAAGCCCTTGACAAGTGGATCGGTATCATTAACTCTTTTTTTGCAAATGGGAAAACCAGAGCAGAGTGCTGAAATGATTTGCTCATGGTCATAATAGCAGGTAGGTAACAGAGGTTTTTTTCAAATGACCAAGGCTGTGGTGGGGTCCATGGCTGTGGTGGGGTCCATGGCTGTTGAGTGGCACTGCTGCAAAGCACCCACTCAGGTGGAATGCATGGGGAGTGATTTGAAGGGGCGCCTCCCAGTGTGATTATCAGAGCAGCTGCCTCGCACTCCCCCTGCCAACAGGGGAGGAGGGAGAAGTGCATTGGGCTGGCCTTTGAAACTGACATGTCCCAGTGTGAGCACTAGGGAACCCAGGCTCCCCAGTGCTTGTCAGTTCCTGTGCCTTGCAAAGGCCATGTCCCTCACCCACAGTGCCTATGAACAGCAGACCAGTCTGCTGATGTGACTGACTGCTGCCATTCATACGAGCAGGGGATGCATGGCTGCTGGTTGGCATGCAACTTTTTGGTTTGCCCTGCATAGTAGGGGTGGGAATTCCGGATCTACCGGTATCCGATACTGCCGGTATTTCAGTGTACCAGCAGTATTGGATTAACCCGGTAATCTGGCTAAAATTACCGGATTCCCCCGTACCGGTTTTTTTACTTTGCGACCATTCAAATGAATGGCCGCAATGTAAAAAACCAAAAAACCCAACACTTTCCCTCCCCAGTCCAGGCTGCGCAGGTGGAAGGGGGGACACCACCCACCCACCCTGCCCAGCCTGGCTTTAAAAGAACAATTCCCCCCCCCCGAAGTCGCTGCTAGTGCTGGCTCCGGGCCACCGCCGGCGACCCAGAGCCCATACCAGCAGGTAGGTTTACTACTGGAGTACTGGTACTGTGCTACTAGGGTGATCCCTGGGGTGGGGGGTGGTTTAACACACACCCCACCCCAGGGATCACCCTACCTCCCCACCCAGGGATCGCCTACCTTGTGCTCTGGGCGGCGGCGGCAGCGGCAGTCCGGCTTCGGCGGCTTCAGCACTGGCTGTGACTCCCAGCTTCAGCACTACTAGGCCTTCCGGTGAACTTCTGGGTTTCACCGGAAGGCCTAGTAGTGCTGAAGCCGGCAGCCACAGACAGCGCTGAAGCCACTGGAGCCAGACTGCCGCCACCGCTGCCACCGCCCAGAGCACAAGGTAGGCGATGCCTGGGTGGGGAGGTAGGATGATCCCTGGGGTGTGGGGGTGTCAAACCACCCCCCACCCCAGGGATCACCCTAGTCCCTGCTGCTGCAGGTTCTGGGTCGCTGGTGGCGGCCCAGAGCCCGCACTAGCAGGGACTTAGAGAATTTTTATTTTTTTTAAATCCAGGCTGGGCAGGGTGGGTGGGTGGTGCCCCCCTTCCACCCAACAGCCTGGGAGGGGGAGGGGGGAGGAATTTTTTTTTTATTCCATTGATTTCAATGGGGACAGTTCCCCATTGAAATCAATGGAATAAATCCGGTACCGGTATACCGGATTTAATCTGGAAATCCGTTTTTTTGAAAACCGGTAACCGGTAAATCCGGTAGCCTGTAATTGCCCTGGTGTCCCACCCTTACTGCATAGAGCCCTCCAGATTTCTTTGCAGAGATTCGTGAGTGGCCATGAGTGGGTGCAGAGTGACTCACAGGAGTGCGCATCCCCTGCACCATCTTCAGTTGGGTGATCATATGAGTGGCTCCTGAGTGGCCATGTGTGGTAGCATCTCACTTAAAAATACCAGAGAAACCATGTCCGTTTCTACTCCTGTAGCCTGTCCATTGAACGTTGCTATCTGCCAAGCCAAATGAGGAAGGAAATGAAGTAAAATGAGGTTAACTTAAAAAAAAAAATTACTTGAATGGCAAATGTATGCAGTAAAATGTAAATTTTAATTTTATAGTCAAGCATATCTACAGAAAGAACTGAGATGGTCACTGAAGTTCACTCCTAAGAAGAAAACCCTAGCAGTCTGCTTTCCAAAAATTATTTAAAAACATAATCTCCTGTGCTTTCACGCCAAAACCTTTGAGCAGTAGTGCATGAATTTGTCCCTTACTATTAAGTGGCTTTATTTTACAGCCAATAGTTCATTACCTACCAAATTAAGCTCATTATCTACAAAGGAGTCCACTTTATGAACATTATGGACTTATCACCCAACTATGATTTTACTCAGGAGGAAATTACAGACTCCAGAAACACAATGATATATTGAGGTAGAAGGCCATGATTTCCAGTCACACTAACTTCACACCAACTGATAATTTAGTTTCTGGTGTTTTTCATGACTTGAAATTCACATGGCAGAGAGCATCCAGCTCTCCCCAAGCTTTGATTGCAATGATTTTTTTTTACAGATAATTTAAAAGAGAGAATTATGATAATAAATGTGGCCTCTAACCCCAAATTCCCAACATTCAACTGCCATCTGAAAAAGCAAGGCTATCAATCCACAGCTCAGAAGTATCTCTAAACATAACATTCCATAATCCAGAGATTTATCACAATATACTGAACATCCATCACTGCACTACACTTCTCTATAAGCTAGGCCTATAAACACTAGTGCAGAAACTCACTCTTCAATACCTCAAGTTTTGTGGTACTTGACCCAATTTTCCGAGCTCCAAAGTTTCAAGAAATGGCACCTGAAACTTTGGAACTTTGAAAATCCTCAGCCAAGTACAGGGGAGGGGGCCAGAGGCCAGAGCTTGACCCCTGATCCCCCTTCCCTGGCCCCAAATGGCCAGGGAGAGAATAGGCCAGCAGAGACCAGGAAAGGGAGGGGCAGAGGCCTAGCGGGGGCTCGAGTGTGGGGGTGCTAAGTAGGTCGAAGCTTAACAGGGGCTGAGGGGTAGAGTACTCACCCTCCGGAGGGGCTACAACAATGTATGGCTTCCTCCAGACTGGGTAAGTTTAAAAGAAGGGGGGGATCTGGTCATGCTCAAAAAGGACAAATGGCCCCTTTTGAGTATACTCAGACCTTCCCAAGATGACGCTGGCAGCATCAGCACGTTTCAGGCACCATCTTGGAAAGGTCTGAGCATGCTTCAACCCTTCTGAGCATACCCAGCTTTTTTTTTTTTTTGAACTTACCCATTCCAGAGGAAGTCACGCGTCACCAGAGCCCCTCTGGAGGGCAAGTACTCTACCCCTTCAACCCCTGTGGGGCCCCCATTCCCTCTTCCCTGGCCCATTACCTCCTCAGGTTCCCTCTAGCCTCTGCCCCCCTCCTCTGCCCCTGCACTAGGAATTCCCCCCTCTGCCCCTGCACTGGGAAGCTTTGCCTCTTGAAAGGCCACTCGGAATGAGGTGAAGAGGAGGAGCAGGAGAAGAGAGAGAAAGAGACTTTTTTAAAAAAAAAAGTTTTCAGGATTTGCTTTCAAGGCTGGTGGTTTGGGGATTCCTCACTCTGGTGAGATGCAGGAGGCTGGGCAGAGCAGTGCTGCCTGCTTTCACCTCTTGCCCAAAGTTTTTAGAGTTCCTCTAGCCCTCAGTGAGAACATGTCATGCTGATCTGCTTGGGGAGCTGTGACGAGCTCTCCCTGGTGGCTGCAGCAGGGCCAGGAAGAGGTTTAATTCTTCACTCTGGTCCTTTTCAAATGGACTGGGAGGAGCTGCAGTGGTGGGTGTGTTTGTATGTGTTGCCAGAGACAGAATTCTCCCCCAAAAGACAGCCCCCCCCAATGCTCGGCAAGGCCACATGGGACATGGGTCGGTGGGCATTGGGGAGCCTGAGCGGGATCAGGGATGAGCTGCAATGTAGCCATGGGGGGAAAGGCCCCTTTATGCAAAAACCAGTCTTCCCTTGGAAAAGGTGATCAGGTGGAGGAAGCCTGATGGGGCAGTTAAGAAACCATGGGTAAATAGAACCTGGATGAGCAATGGCTTCAAAGGCATGGAAAATTAGAGCACCCTGTTCGCTCACACGAGCCAATGCCCCCACGCCCGATCAGTGAAAATGCACCTTGGTGTCGCCCTTCAGCCTAGGGCTCCCTTCATGATTCCCTTCCATCCCCAAATTACCAGAAAACCTCTCTCCTTTCATGCCCAGCTGTGTCCTTTGTCTCCTCAGCCCCAGTCTTATGCACTCTCCCTTTGTTGTACCTGGACACACACCCAGACCTTTTTCCTTTCACGCCCAGATGTGTTCTTTGTCCCCTCAGCCCCCGTATGCATCTTCCCTTTGTTATGCCTGAACCCACACCTGGAATCCCGTTTGTCTCCCTGTGAGCCTATTGTGACACCCCTGAGCCTATCCCCAATCCTTTATCCTAAACCCTATAACTGCTCCTCACTCCCCCCTCTGAAATTGAGAAAGCTTTGGACGCAAAAAGATGCAGGTCCCTCCATGTGTGTCTGTGTCTTAAGGGATCTCCCATACTTTGGTCTGCCCCTTGCCTTCATCCCCGAACTTCACTGGATCCACGGGCTGCCTGTCCCCTTTTCAACGGCAAGGAGAGGTAACAATTGGTCCTGACTTCCCCTCTTGCTCTTTTCTCTTTGTGTGTGTGTCTCCCCCATGTCTCCCCTCCCTTACACAGCACATTACTTACATTTTCCCTGCCACCGCTTGTGCTTCCCCTGTAAACTGCCAGCCAAACTGGGGCTGTGTTGATTAGTATATTTATGTGTGTGTATCCCATTGTGTGTTTTCGTTGATGTCCCTTTGAAATAAACATATTTTTTTTAATTAAACGTTTGTCTCCCTCTCTTTTTCTACTCTTGGGGAGGGCACGTAAACCTGACTGTAGCACATATCGAACCTCAGACTGATCCTTGTGGCACGTGGGGACCCCTAGTTCAACTAATTTGGCTAATTCCCCTAAATTTAGGAATCTAATGTATATTGGGGTTCCCCAATAGTCACGCATGGAAGGGGGTCTCCTGTTAACATATGTGCACCAAAGCGGGTGTGCGGTGAATGGGCATCTGGTCACATGGATGCACACCCATCTCCACCAATCTCCACCCACGGAGCCATCTCCGTTTTGTCCAATACCTCCATGTGTGCATGCACATACTCCCACCCACCCACTCTGGTGGTCGCATGGATGCCCACCCACCCACCCAGTCGCCCACGTGAACAAGGGGAGGGGACGTCTCATGTGAAATGGGCCTCTGTGTCCCTGGGCAGAGGAAGAGGCCCCTAGAGTCCCTAGTGCCCCTTTTCTTAACTGTCAGTGGCCTTGATCCACAATGCACTTACACTGGAGTAGCCCTATCAAAGCTTGCAGGGACAAGCCCCCCTCAGGGCTACTTCAGAGTAAATCCATGGTGTATGCACTTGCCTGTCTATGCAGATGCAGCGTGCACTGGCTGGAATAGCTCCTTCCTCCTCAGTGCCCCAACCCCACCCCATGATCTTTGCTTGCTGAGCCCTTTCTATTCCCAGGACTCATGAATGCTGGTGCCCCTGAGCCTCCCTTAGGGCTTTACAGGCTGACTCCCCTTGTGTCAGTGCTCACACCAGCTGGCCCTTCTGAAAACAGAGACAAGAGGGGTATCTGCAAAACACTCAAACTACCATTCCCATTATTTTGGGAGGGGCCCATGTTTTCAGCATGATGCAGTGATTCCTCTTCTGCCCCACAAGTGCCCCCAGACAGCAGCACCCATTGCCCTCAGAGCTCTGGAGTTGCCAAGCAGTTCAGCTCTCTGCAAGGTGCCCTCTGTGTGCCAAAAGAGACAACTTCTCTTGTCTCCCCTCCTACGCATGAGATCAGTGCTGCTGCTGAGCCCTGGCCTCAGTTTTCTCCCCAGTTTCGGAGAAATTCTTTTGGTTTTACTATTAATTTGAAACACATGAAGCCTGTGTATCTCTTGTTTACAGGAAAAACACTCTTGGAATTGTGCAAACACAGACTTTCACTCCACTGTCCTGCACCCACCATTGTATCTGCTGCTTGAATTCACCTCAGGGACAGAAGAAACCCCCAAACCCTTCTCCACCCTACCCCCTCACTAATATTCCTATAATTCCTGTTTAGAACTATATTCCTGTTCTCCTAAATGTATGATATGGGTTTCTCTTCAGCTTCAGAATAAGAAGAGACACATGCCCTACTAAATGAACATGTGGTTTACAGGGCTATTGACAGGAATCCTGCAAAGAGACAAAACTGGGATCTAGTGTAATCAGAATTATCAGCCTTAATTAACACTATCTTAAATAGTCCAACAGACACTGGAGACAAAGTTGAAGAAATATTTGGTGGCGGTGGTGGTAATTATTATTATTATTATGATGATGATGATGTTGTTGTTGTTGTTGTTATTAATTTATTATTATTATTATTATTATTATTATTATATAATGTCCCCTCATAGGCTGATACCTTGCAGGAGTTTATGGCCTTTTTAAGCTCTTCATGGGTATGCTAGAGGGCAGACCAGAATCAGTCTAATTTTTTTTCAGGTTAGTGGTGTTTTAGGAGAGGTAATTTAGTGTATTCCCCTTTTTAAAAAAATAGGAAAATTCTAGGAGTGTGCCCAGTTTTACTGGGAGGCTTCTTTGTCTCTTGAAAGGTTACTCAGAATAAGTAAGCTGTCCCTTGATCCCCTGGTGTCTCCAGCTTCACAGTTGCTCCCAACCTGCAGAAGAGGATTGGCTTGAAAGACCAAATTAACATGTGGGTGCATGAAGAGTAACTTATATCATTGTAGAACAGGTATGTAGCTAGCATTTTATCATTATCATAATCGTGAACAGGAACAATGATTAATTATTAACTATTATTTATTATTAGCATGAACCAAGGATTATCAATCACAAAATGAAAACAAATATATATTTGTATGGGGAAAAAACAATTGGATATTTCCTGAATTAACCAGAAATTGGCTCTGTTGAAAAACCAAATTCTCTGCTTTGGAAAGTGGTTGCATTCTGTCCAGGAAAGTTACATGATTTTATTGAATATGTTTTTTTGTGTTTTGATGAGAACAGGATGCTCTCCCAACTTGTCTCTAAAACAGTATCTTCCTTGCATGAAAGCCATATGTTCCTGCTGTGTGCTGAATTTCAGATCTGTTGCTAAGGGCCTGATCCAAAGCAAACTGAGTTCAACTGAAGTTTTACATTGATTTCAATCAGTTTGTCAGCCTACACAAGAATAACCTCTGAAAATATTCCATCTTAATTACAATTAAATACCCAGCAAGTTCTCTCTTCTCCAGAGCATGACAGCCAGTCTATTCATTAAAAGAAAATCTGGATACAGTTGGCACTGGGCAAGCCTATAAGCAAAATCTCAGTTTGCACAACACGCTTAATGAACACAGTCCCGGTGATTATTAATTATTATTATTATTATTATTATTATTAGCAAGCATTTCTATAGCACCATCAATGTACCTGGCACTTTACAAAGTAATGGAATAGACACGGTCCCTGTCCTAGGGTGGGGGGAGGGGAAACAAAGGAAGGGGAACCGAGGGAGAGACAAGGAGTGTAACATTCACGAAGATGCAAGGTCCCAGGTGCATGCACTTGGCTTAGTTACATCAAGAAGATGGCTGACTGGTCCATGTGGTGAGGATATGAGTACACAGACCTTAGGTAACAGATTGTACTGGATGGTAGGTATCAGCAGGAGTTAGGTGAGGGGAGCAAGAAGTCGGGGAGGGCAGATGGAAGAGGTGGGTCTTGAGGAGGGATTTGAAGATACGCAGGGAGGGGGCAAGGCGGATGTGGGCAGGGAGGGAGTTCCAGGCATGGGGGGCAGCTAGGGAGAAGGGATGAAGGTGGTTAGGGGAGCAGGGGAGGCGTGGGAGGGTGAGAGAGGGGATAGAGGAGGAGCAGAGTTCACAGACTGGACACATAAATCTTATTTAATACACACACACACACACACACACACACACTAAATAAAAAGGGACAATGTCAGTAAATCTGTGCTGGGCAAGATGGATTTTTAAAGACGCTTTTAAACATATGGCCCTGTTCACACACACACACTGGCCCTTTTCACATAGAGACTCTTAACTGATAAAATGGGTGTTACATTTTATTATACATGTTGCAGGACACCCATAGAGCACACCTGGAGCCTTGCAATGTGTATAATAAATTTTTTCACCCAATTTATCAGTGTTAAGCGTGTCTGTGTGAAAAGGGCCTATGTGGAGGGACTGCCAGAGCAGTAAGCTGTTTGGAAACAAAATAAGGGAATATTGCCACAAAATCAAAATACAACAGCCCAGTCTAACTATGTCCATAACCTTGCTAGGCTTAAAGAATGACCTCAGCCAGAAGGAAAGCTGCACCAAGGCAGGGGATTGACCTACTTCCTTTGCATGGATTGAAAAGCTATAGGGTGAATTCATGACCAGAGAACTAATAAGCAAGCATTAAAATGAATACCTGTGCTTTCTATCTCGTACTTTACCCATTGTTCATTGTAGGTTTGAGCTTGCTGCTTCTACAGCCAAGTCCCTTCGCCGCCACAATGGCGGCGACGGGGATTTGGCACGCTCCTCTCTGAAGGAGCAGAAGCTAGCGCCGCTGTAGGGGGAGTCCGTTAGAAGGCTCCCTCTATGTTTGTAGGGTTGCTAGGGCAACCCTCCCCCAGTGGCGCGAGAAGTCACGAGGGGAAGCCCGCCTCTGTTAGGAGGGGCGGGGCTTCCTGTAGCTGCCGAGGAGCGGCGTTCACTCAGGGCGAAGGGATTGAAGAGTCAGCAGCAAGATAACAGGTGCTGCTGACTGAGAGTTGAGGCGGCCATTAGCAATGGGCCGAGGCAAGAAAAAGGCAGCGGCTAGGAAGGACGGAGCTCGGGAGAGACCCGGGCGGGCCGAGGGGGACACAGAGCCGCCGAATGCAGAAGGAGAGTCCCCTGGAGGGGACATCCCCCCCAGAGATGTGCTGCTTGCACGTTTGGAAGCGTGCGAGCGGGCAGTGCAGGTGAGCCAACAGGCCACAGCGCAGGCAGCGGACGCTGCAATAAGGGGCAGGGAAAGCCAGGCCCTGGGGCAGAGGGAAAGGAGGCAAGCAGAGTCGGGCCACGTGGCAGAGGAAGCACGTGGAAATGAGGGAGCGGTTACCACCCGGCGGGGGAGGGTCATTACCCTCCCGGGCAGATATAGAGAAGGGGAGGAGAGCCACTCGGCAGCAATGGATAGGGGTATGGAGAGGGAGCAATTCAGGATGGCAGAAGGTGGGGTGCCTTCAAGGGAGCAGCCCCAGAGGGCTGGGGATGAGCAGCACGAGGGGCGGACCTCAGCAAACTGGGAGGTAGGCCTACCCCATTCCCATCCACACCTCCAGGACAGGGAACCAGCCCTAGAACAAAGAAATGTGCAGACATGGGAAGGCCCCAGGGAAGTGACTGTCCCCACGTGGGGAGGGGATAGCAGGGGACGCCAGATAGCAGGGCCTTCTTGGATGGCCTGTCCCACCGCACCAATGGTGCGGGCCTTGCAAGGGATACCCAGTGACAGAGGGGTAAGTTTGTCACCCCCAGTAATATGGGGAAATAGGGGGGACCAGGCCGAAGGGCAGCAGGGTCAGTTGGGGGGCCAAGGCCAGCCTTGGGGTGTAGGGCCCCCACGGGCCAGGATCCCCGCACACGGGTTCCCGGAGTCTACTTGCAGGGATGAACCGCCCCTGGAACAGCAGCGGCGAGTGGACCCGACACCAGATGAAAGGAGGGATGACCGTGAACTCTGGCAGAGGATCCTGGCCCTGGAACAACGAATAGGTGGCACTAGCCACGGGACGAGTGGAACCGGGACACACATGGCTGGAGCGCCGAACAGTGGCACAACCAGGATCCAGGGGCCAAGGATTGCGAACACTGGAGCAGTTGCAGAGAGGGCAGGTAACCAGGGGCCCACTGGTGTGTCGGGTGGGCAGGCAGCGAGCCAGACAAGTCCAGCCGGAACAGTAACACAGGAATTAGGGGTAAACATAGCTGGGGGAGTGCAAGTACAGAACATGCCCAGAGCTATCCCGATCATGAACCAGGGTGAACGTATACCAACTCAAGGGGTGACGGAGGGTCGGCCCCAGGTGGCATGGATGAACGGAGCATGGGTCATGATCACACCTATCACCATGCCCGTCCAGCATCAAACGGCCTGGGTTCAGCCACAAGGGCAGGTAGATTGGTCGGGAGTTCTCCCTTTTACCCCCCCCCCGAGGCAGGGAGCATGGGAGTAAGTGTATCCGCCCCCCCTCCCCTTCCCCCACCTGGCGTGGGTATTGAGCGCCCCCTGCCTCAACCAGGTGGAGCCAGCCTGGACATAACTGCCCCTTTTGGGCAGCATTTACTCCAGGCCACTAAAGAAAAGATATGGCGGGGCGAATACATTGATATATTTGCCCTGTTATTCAGTGACCCGGTAGTGGACCACAGGGTGGAGGATGAACAAAAAGAGAGAGAAAAGTTCAAACACCCCAAGGCTGACAGGAATTGGGCGAATTGGACCGCAGCATATGCAGTATATATGGGTGTAATGATGCAAGCACACCCTGGCCGCGGATTAGAGTTACACAAGTATGCCGACATAGTGCGTCGGGCGCACGGAACGGGCCCTCAAGGAGCATGGCTTCGGTATGACAAAGCTTTTCGTCACCGGGCTGCCTCTAACCCAGGGCTTCGCTGGGATGTATATGCAGCAGATCTGTGGCTCGAGAGCATGATAGATGCTACGAGCACCCCCCAGTCTGAGAGCGGCCACAGGCTGGTAAAAGGGGGGGTTGCACCAGCCAATGAGCCCTACGACAGCGAGTCCAAGAGGACGAGTGCAGGAGGGGCTGGCCCTTGTTGGGAGTACAACAAGGTGGGACGGTGCAATAGGTCTTCTTGTCATTTCCGTCACGTATGTTGGGGATGCTCAGGGAACCATCCAGGAAACAATTGTTTTCATTCCCATCAGAAAGGGGGCCGAGGACGATTCGGTCAGAATGGAAACACTGGCAGGGGTAAGCAAGGTTCCTTCCCTAGCACCACAGCTGGAAAGGGGACTGACGCTGGTCAGAATTGACCGACTGAGGCAGGCGTTAGTTGGATACCCGGACCCCACCGAGGGTTCTTATATAGTTAGGGGATTTGAGGCAGGTTTTGTTATACCGGCAGGCCCAGTTGAAGTGAATCGGAATCCTCGAAATTTAAAATCAGTGGCGGGATTGGAGTACGTGGTCAAGGAAAAAATCCACAAAGAAGTTAACTTGGGAAGGGTTGCAGGCCCCTTTCTACATGCCCCTTTCACAAATTTGGTGGTGTCCCCACTAGGGATAGTGCCAAAAAAGGCCCCTGGGGAATTCAGATTAATCCATCACCTATCCCACCCAAGGGGACACTCTGTGAATGATGCCATTCCAAAGGAATTAACATCAATTAAATATTCCTCCTTTGATGAAGCAGTAGACAAGGCTCGGGCCATGGGACGGGGTGCATTATTAGCAAAGTGTGATGTCAAATCTGCATTCCGCTTGCTACCAGTGCACCCTGACAGCTATCATTTGTTGGGGTTCCAATTTGAAGGCCAATATTACTATGATCGGGCAATGCCGATGGGATGCTCGATATCATGCTCAGCGTTCGAGCGTTTCAGCTCTTTGGTGAAATGGATATTCCAAGACAGAATAAGGGATTGCCAAGTTACAAAATACCTGGATGACTTTTTGATAATTGGCCCGCCAAGATCAAAAAAGTGTGCCGCAGCTTTGACCCAGTTCCAGGAACTGGCTGCGAATTTAGGCATTCCCCTGGCCCCAGAAAAAACCGAAGGGCCAGTTACAAGATTAATATACTTGGGAATAGAGTTAGATACGGAGAGCATGATATCAAGGCTCCCAGAGGATAAATTGACCTCTCTTAGGCAGAAGATTGATGAAGTGATCGGGGCCCGTAAGGTGACAGTCAGGGTCTTACAGTCACTAATAGGGAGCTTGAATTTTGCCTGTCGGGTGATTGCCCCCGGGAGAGCCTTTTTGTCAAAATTATATGGCAAGCTTCGAGGTGAGTTAGCCCCCCACCTCCACATTAGAGTGACTAAGGAAATGAGACAGGACTTGGCAATTTGGAAGGAGTTCTTGGGAGGTTTCAACGGGGTGAGCTTCTGGAGAAAAAATTTATTACTACATGCTGATCTTCAGGTGCAGTCCGATTCAGCTGGGGGCATAGGATTCGGAGTGTATTGGAAGGGTCGCTGGTGTGCGGCCCGGTGGCCTGAGACATGGCAAACATCAGGACTTACCCGGGACCTCACCTTTTTGGAGTTATTCCCCATAGTAATAGCAGTACTGCTGTGGGCTCAGGAATTCTCCAATCAAGTTGTCAAGTTTTGGTGTGACAACATGGCAGTGGTACACGTTGTCAATTCATTGTCTTCCAAATCTCCTAGAGTCATGGCATTAATAAGAGCCATGGTTGCGGCATGTCTAAGGTGGAATATTCTGTTTAAAGCACAACACGTACCTGGAATTGACAATGGCGTAGCCGATGCCCTTTCTCGGTTCCAGATGGACCGATTTCGAGAATTGGCACCGGACGCCAGACCACAGCCGGACCCCCTGCCGCCGGGGGTGTGGAGCCTTGGGAACGAGAGGTGCAGCACATCGTTCAAAGATCTTTGGCTCCCAGAACACGAATAGCATACGGTAGGGCATTTAGTGAATTCCAGGTATTTCGGAATGAAATGGGATGGAAAACGGGTTTTCCTATAAGGGAGAGTGAGGCCCTTCAGTTTGCTATGCATTTGAGAAAGAAGGGTTTGGCATCTGGTACCATAGCAGGTAAAATGGCAGCAGTAACCTTTGCCAGTAAGCTCAGGGGGTTCCCGACACCGGACGGAGGATTTTATATGAAACGGATGTTAGAGAGCTGGGCTAGGGAAACGCCGGCTAACGGTCAGGATCGGGCTCCCATTACCACAGTTATCCTACACCAATTGAGTGGCATTTTACCTGGGGTGTGCAGAGATGGTTTCGAGTCCCAACTTTTCACAACTGTCTATGTGGTCACCTTTTATGGAGCATTTAGGGTCAGTGAAGTGGCAGCACTATCTAGGAGAGATAGATCTGATCGGGCCTTGAGAGTGGAGGACCTCAGGCTATTAGGAACATCACTGCATGTATGGCTACGGTATGCCAAGAACAATCAGAGAGGTAAAGGGCAAACGGTATGCCTCCATATGTCCGGGGTAGAGGATATTTGCCCAGTTGCCCAGATGAACAGGTATATGAGTATACGCCCTGGGCTACCCGGCAGGTTGTTTGTACATCAGGATGGCTCCCCATTGACCTCTTACCAGTTCTCTGCAGTTTTAAAGAAGGCCTTGGTGTTATTGGGTCTTCCCCCCGGGTATTTTGGGTCACACTCTTTCCGGATTGGGGCCGCAACCACGGCAGCTGCTGCTGGGATGGGGGAACAAGCTATTAAAGGAATGGGCAGATGGCGCTCTAATGCCTATGGGAAGTACATAAGACCATCTCCCTATTAAGCCTCGTTTTCTTTTATTAGGGCAAAGGTTATCTCCTGCCAGCAGTTGTGTGCTGTGGATCCTGGGCCACAGCATCGTGAGATGGGCGAGCGTGGCTGCAGCAGCATCCCCCGAGGGTGATCAATTGGGATTAGGAAGTCAAGCAGCAATTAATTGGTTTGGAAGAAGTGGGATGCGGTGGCATCAGTTGCTGCCTACGTTAAGGGAAAAGATCCAAAAAACCAACACCGCACATATTGATTTTACATTTGGGGGAAAATGATATCCCGGCACGAAAGGGGCAGAATTTGGTGCTTGCAGTTAAAAGCGACCTGTTAGTTATTCAAAAATGGTATCCTCATACCCAGTTGGTATGGACCAATTTACTACCTCGATTAAAATGGGCCGGAGCTCAAAAACAGAGTAGGATAGATAAGGCACGAAGGAGTATGAACCGGGAGGTTAGGAAATGGATAACGGGAATCGAAGGGCAGGTATTGAACCACACTGCGATAGTGTATGAGAGCCCTGAATTATATCGGAATGATGGCGTGCACTTATCTACCAAGGGTAACCAGATTTACCTTTTGGGTTTGAAGGGACACTTGGTGTCATGGTTGGATTCGAGATGGTGGGTGTCGGGGTAGTTCGTCGCGACTACCCCTTAGTGGCAGGGGTCCAGTATGTGAAAGTAGGTAAATAGGTAAGGATAGGTAAGATGAAGTCATCTCCTTAAGAGATGGGGGCGTGATTCGCGGGTAATGTCGGGCGCAGCATGCCTGGGATCACGTACCGGGGAGTTTGCGGTAGGTGAGGGTGCAAGGATGGACAGTCCTCGACCTCGATACCGCATTAACTCCTTACTTGACATAGGGTGGGGTGTCTCACTTCACCCGCCCCCATTCGGCCACGACTAGGATCGGTGGAGGGGGTTGTTGAATTTGTGTTTAATGGCAGCTGACACTGGAAGACACATCCAGGTCAGCCCAAGTTAATAAAAAGTTGAAGTAGCTAGCATACTGGACCCAGATTGCTTTGGCAATTACCCACCGGCTTCTGAATTGTGATTGAATAAAGAGTGCGGCCTGTTATAAACCAGAACTAAGTCTCCGTGTCTGATTGTGGAGGGTGCGTCAACAAAGGTAGTTTTGTTATTGATAAACGTAGCTTTATTATTAAGAGGAGAAAAATCAAGTGCCATGAAAATACAGATAGTTATGTAGGCCAAACAACTCTGAAATTATTTCTCAGAATACTCTTCAAACAGCACAGGGTTGTTGTTGGGGATATTTGAAGGGGGGGGGGGGAGGAATTGTTTGTTGGAATTTCATTTGTCTGATATGATCACCCCACCAGATATGAGTGAGGCCAAATTTCTGCAGCATATCACACTAATCATCCCCTATAAGCAAAATCTCAGTTTGCACAACACACTTAAAGAACACAGTCCTGGTGATTATTATTATTATTATTATTATTTATTATTAGCAAGCATTTATATAGCACCAGCAATGTACCTGGCACTTTACAAAGTAATGAAATAGACACGGTCCCTGCCCTAGGACGGGGGGAGGGGAAACAAAGGAAGGGGAACAGTGGGAGAGACAAGGAGTGTAACATTCACGAAGATGTTTGTAATAACTGGCTATTCAGAAATCATTAACCACTTGAAATATCACCAACAGAAACCTATAGTACTTATCATCACAAACCTAGAAAAAAAGGCATTAGCTGAATATATGAGGGAAGTGGGGGGGGGGGGGAAATGTGCGGTCATCCACTCAGCTTACTATATAGAATCCCCTGTCCTAGGACTGTCTCCAATAAAAGAGGACTATGCCAAATGACTCCCATTTTCTCATACACAATTCTAATGATCATGATTGCACCACCATACAATAGCCAAATGCTTGCCTCCCAGTGATGGCATTATAATGAGGGTGGAGATTTTCTTTGCCACTGTTAGCATTTTATTGATGCTAACAGGTTATTATCTTTTGATGCTCAGCTGTGCATTATGTGAAGGCAGCACAAATAAAGACAAATCAGTGGTTGAAGAGGAGAGATATTTTCTATAAAGCATCCCAGCCTGAAAATGGCTGCTGAGAGAAACAACAGCTCTGTGCACACTTTCAATTTGTGATCTTGCCAAGAGTTCGATTCAACTTCAGAAAAAGTGCCCACCTCCTAAATGCAACAAGGATTAAATTACTCTGGTGGGAAAGATTTGTCTCTGTCTGCCGTGTCACACCACATGCACGAAGCTGGGTTGCTGGGTTTCTCATGGACACAGACATTAGCATTTTGAAAAGTTGGCTAATTTGGAGAAAATAGCATTTATGTCGGGAGATCCATGATGGGCTGCATGATCCTTCGGCTGGTTAGCAACAGTGTGGATTCAGTTTACTTCGGTGAACCTGTGCTGGTGATAAGTGCTAGTGCAGGTGTTAAGCAGACAGAGGATCCTACCCTAAAAGTTTTTAAATGTGTATGTGCAGACTTTGGTTTTTCTTGTAAGATCTCAGCAGGCTACTTCTTATGACCTTAGGCTAGTAAAACTTCACAGCTTTTCATCAGAGTTCTTTTCCCTGAAGAACTCAAGAGGCAGTACTCTTTCTCCACAGGGTGATGCCAAAGCAGATCTCCTGAAATACTTTATTACAAGAGCTGCTGCTTTATATTAACTAGTAACTACAAACCAAATCTTCAAAGCATTTTGATGTGACCCCTTCATCCCCAACCATGATGACGTGTCCTGTGGTGCTCTCATGTATGAAATTGACAGAAAGGTACAGAAAGCTGACAAGGAGGGTAGCACAGTCCAAGACTTACTGCATATGGAAAACATAAGGCATCCTATCATCCCACCCTGTATAACTAAAATGACCTTTTAAAATTATTATTTCAGCAAATACTTAACAGGAAAACTGTTTGATCCTAAAACAAACTGCCTATTCGGAATTATTCCATTTTAGCTTTGCAGAAACTAAAGGAACTTATTTACACAGCTAAAGAACTGACCCAGAATTCACAATTAATTGTGTCATGCCAAATACTCACCATTTCTGTCAATGGCAAATGGAACATCTGTTGTGACAATTTCATAATTGCATATCTGGCTATACTGAGGAGAGCAGTCCTCATCCATGGCTTCCACCTGTAATATACTGTCGTAGATCTTTCCCTCAGTCACTGTGGATTTGTAGAATGACTCCTTGAATGCAGGTGCAAACTCATTAACATCCTTTACCTGGATATGGACCACAGCCCTATAAGATGAAAGATAGGAGTTTGGAGAGAGAAATGTTTTATAATGATACAAATAAGGAAAAGACCTACCTTTGCTTCTTTGTTGGTGATGTTAGAAGCAGGATAATGGAACAGCTCAAAACCACGTATGGTTCCGGTGAGTAAAGGGGGCCTCCCTCACAACACTGAATGATAGCTGCTTAGTAGGACTTCTGTAGTGCTTTGCAGAATAGCAAAAAGCTTTGTGGAACCATAAAGCAAACTGGAAAGAATAAAATTCCTCTGGACCACATGGTGGTGGCCATTTTGTCTGCCATACACTAGTATCCAACAGCTCACCCATTCCAGGGTGAGGATGTCTCCAGCACCTTTAGAATCTGGGAGTGGTACCACGGTAAGTGGCCAGTGCTACAAGCTTTGGCAAGTTGCTGATTTTGGGGGGCTGAGAAGAAATGTTTCCCCTTTCTGCCAGACTGTATTGGGCAAAGGAGTTTTCATCTTCCCTGCAGCATCCTAATCTAGTGAGTTACCAAGGTTAATTCAGTCTAATTTTTGTTCTTAATCTATGCCACAGCTTGCTTGTGATCCAAGCCATGTTAGTGGTTTTGTGCATACAATTGAAGCATGTCATTTGATGGCTTTACCCAGAACACAAGTGCAGCCTGAGGAAAACTTCTGAGTAATTGAGGGCAACTGTAAGAGATATAAAACCATCTGGAGGCCTGTCCCAGGACCTTTTGCACAGGTGATATCCATGTAGATTTTCCCTCATTGTTAAACATAACAAACTAGTTCTGTGGTACAAGTGCCCCAGAAATTATGTGTAAAAATAGACGCCCAACCAGGGGGATGGCTCCTTGACCCACCCTGTGGTGGAAATGTGTGGGTAACACAGCCCAGGACATGTTGGGGTACCAGACACACATGTCTGTGGCCAGAGAGCCATCCCACTGTCCACATGGTCCGGGTAGGTTCAAGAACACAACAAATGTGTGGGCAGCTGGTAATCCCCGTGCCCTGCTCCCAACGCCCCACTCCTGACCATGACAGGCAGCGATGGCAACCAGTGAAACACAGCCATGATAGCTGGCCATGGCGGCACCAGCCTGGGGCAGGTATGCTGTGCCAGAGCATATGTTTGGCCTGCTTTAGCCCACATGGGTGGTCCTTAGCCCAGGCTGTGACTTTGGAGATTGTCTGGAGGTCACAGCTTGGGTTAGCCGCCAACACTCCCTGGGGCAACATGTGCTGGTGGGGCCCAGGCCACAGCATGCCAAAGTAGGTGACAGTGGGTCAAACTTACATCTATTTTAACCTATGTTTGTGGAAGCCCATTGTTGCTCCACTGGAACTTGCTTAGGTGGGCAGCCTGAAATTGACCAGAACTCATCTGTAGGTTCCATGGGTAGTCAAGTATTGTGGCCAGAATTAAGTTAATTATAATCCTGCAACTGGACTGTGTCAGCCTGGATTGACATAGTTGAGTCCAATAAAGCTGTGTTCCTCCTGTCTCCAATACCCTCCGCCGAAAATCCAGGCGGTGGGGGGTTATCTTGCCCCATATGCTCCCTCCCCCTCTCCTGGGAGCGCAGGGGCTGGATGGTGCAGCTGCAGCTTGCAGCTGCTGCAGGAATACTTTGCCGCACTGGGGCCAGTTTGCAAGGGGTTGCCTGGCAACCCTTGCAAACCGTGCGAAGAGGATAGAGCCCTGATTGGCCCCTGCAGTCACGTGGGGCAATCAGCGGCATCCCAGGCTCTCCCCGCTCACTCTAGGAGGAGCGGGGAAAGAAGAAGCAGGCCGCGTGGGTCCTGGGTACAGAGGGGCAGACTCGGGCGAGGCCTGTGTGAGGATCCTGAACAGCTCTAGGAAGCAGAGGGAGCAGTTTTTTTCAAAGCAGGCAAGCGGGGATGGCGCGGGGGCGCAAATGGGGCCCCAGGAATGGAGCGGAGGCTCGGGCCCAAAAGGCCAAAAAAGCTAAGGCAGCCCCAAAAGGGGCGCAAAAGGGGGGCAGGGACAAAAGGGCAACATCTGGCAGTGCCCAATCGCCCCTTCCCAGGGAATCTGAACACCAGCCCCCAGTGGCTGGGGGATCAGCATGGGAGCGCCTGGCTGCGTGCGAGGCGGCAGTGTTTGGGGGAGGGATGCTCCACCCCGTAGTGGGACCAAGTGGGGTTACGTGGAGCCTAGGCAGTCAGGACAACAGGCCAGGACCATCGGGGGTAGGTGTTCCCAGGCCCGTAATTGAGGCTTTGAATAGGGCCCTGGTCCCAGAAGCTCATTCTGGGGCCCAACAAAATGAAAGGGGGGATCCCCCAATCCAAGAGGAGGACATGGGGCTCAGACGAAGTGGCCGCCATGCAGGGCCCCCTGCCCGGTTTGCAGACGAGGACATAGGGCGGCGGGCAGCGGGGAGCCAGCACCAGGCTCCCCAAAGGGAGCCCTGGGCGGGGCTGGATGAGGAAGAATGGAGCACTGGGGAGGAGGCTGAGCCAGAGGAGTTGGCTCAGGATGAGGGGCCCCCACCCCCGTGCAAGACTCTTCCAGGTACCATCAGGAAGCTCGAGCCAGCAGGGATGACCCACGGTTGCTAGCACAGATTGAGGCCTTGGAGCGGGCGATCGCAGAGAGGGACCGTGACAGTCGGGGGACGCAGCACTACATGGCACCGGTAGAAGGTATGCAAACAAGCGGGACAAGGGGACTTATGGTTCAGAGCACACACACCCCTCCAGTAGCAGGGGCAGGAATTTACGACACCAACAGCCCGGGGATGGGAGAAGGATGGCTGGGGGCCCAGACCATTGGCCAGGGCTGCCCCCCCCGGAAGAAAGCACCCACAATATTTGTGGTGGAATGGGGGTTGGGTGCAAATCGTACCTCCCGCCCCGCAACAGAAAACTGATCAAACAGCGGCACAAGATGGGGGGAGTTATGGGGGACCTCCCGCTGTCATTGGACAAATGCAGGCACAACAGGCACTTCAGGTTTGGAGTAACACCACGCAGGGGTTGGCCGCCGCGACGGCTGGGCAGCCTAGTGGGAGCGGGGGGCGATGGGACCTGATAGTAGGCAGTGGGCCCCCCTCCTTAATCAGCTAGGGGGTCCGATCAGGGCTCAGCAGGAGAGGGGCAATGTGAATAGTTACCAACAAGGGAGGCATGTGCCTGGAACATACATGACACAGGGGTGGCCAGCTACAGCCTCCCAGGAAGGGGAAGCACTAGGCCAGGCCCCCCCATGGCAATGGGCTCCGCAAAACACAGGAACGGGGTTACCACACCAGCTCCCACCTGCGGGGGGAAACTTCGTGGATTTATCAGATCCCATAGGCGAACATCTATTACCGGCCACTAGGGAGAAGATATGGAGGGGAGAATATGTCGATATTTTTGCCCTCCTCTTTAGTGACCCAATAGTGGAACCGGAGGAGGAGGATGAAAAAAAGGAGAAGGAGCGGTACAAGCGCCCAAAAGCAGATAGAAACTGGGCTAACTGGACAGCAGCCTATGCCATATACCATGGCGTGCAGCTTGAAATGTTCCCAGAGAAAGGGGCAGTACTCCTCAAATATGCCGAGATCATTCGACGGGCATATGAGACGGGGCCAGCCGGGGCGTGGCTCCGATATGACGAAGCTTTCCGGCACCGGGCGTCATTTAAGCCGGGGCTCCGATGGGACATTCATGCACAAGACCTATGGTTGACATGCATGAGTGACTCAAAAGGGGCACCAAAGACAGATAGTGGCCACCTCTTGGCCAAAGGGAGCGTTGCCATGTTGAATGACACAGGTAGGGCGGGGGGCAGGCAGGTGAGCCCGGGCAGCGTGGGGCAATGCTGGGAATTTTCTCGGTCAGGGGCGTGTACGCGCCCCGCGTGCAGGTTTCGGCATACCTGCCCCTCCTGCGGAGGGTTTCACCCGGCCGCTTCCTGCCCCCGGCCCAAGCCTTGGGCAAAAGGGAAGTCTGGGGGGGGGTTTTTAAAAGGGACACAAGGTAACCCGGGGAGCGGGGGAACAGGAAAAAACCCCAACGCCGGTGAGAGTCGATAGGTTGGCAGTAGCCTTGCTCACGCACCCAGACAAAGAAGAGGTGAGCTATGTTGTAAAGGGATTTAAAGAAGGTTTTAGGATACCAGTAGGGGAAGTGCTGATAAGACAAGTACCCCCCAATTTGAAATCGGTGGTGGGCATGGAGGAGGTGGTGGCGGAGAAGATACGGAAGGAAGTGAAGGAGGGTCGAGTGGCCGGCCCCTTTGAAGACCCACCGTTAAACGGAATGGTCTTCTCCCCATTGGGAGTAGTACCTAAGAAAGCCCCTGGGCAGTTCCGTTTAATCCACCACCTTTCATACCCTCGAGGCCGCTCTGTAAATGACGGGATACCTAAAGATTTGACGACAGTCCACTATGTGTCATTTGACGCTGCAGTGGAACTGGTCAAGCAGTATGGCTCCGGGGCGTTGATGGCAAAATGCGACGTTAAGTCAGCTTTCCGCCTTTTGCCAGTCCACCCGGACAGTTATCACCTGTTAGGCTTCCAATTTCAAGGGAAATATTACTACGACAAGGCCATGCCAATGGGGTGCTCCATATCGTGCTCGGCATTTGAGCGCTTCAGCTCCCTGGTGGCATGGATCGTGCGTCGTGAGGCAAGTGGGGGAGGTATTACTAAATACCTCGATGACTTCCTCTTCATCGGCCATTCTGGTGGGCCTGAATGCAGGGAATTGGTTGCCTTATTTGAACGCATAACTGCACATTTGGGTATCCCCTTAGCTCCAGAAAAGACTGAGGGCCCGTCCACGGTGCTTACTTATTTAGGGATTGAGCTCGACTCGACCCTTGGTGTTTCACGTTTGCCCAATGAGAAGGTAATAGCACTGAGGCAGAAGATTGGGCTATGCATGTCAGCAAGCAAGGTTACCGTTAGACAGCTTCAGTCTCTCATCGGGAGCTTAAACTTCGCATGCAGGGTGGTGGCACCAGGTAGGGCATTCCTGTCCCGGCTGTACGGAAGGTTAGCCGGGGACTTAGCACCTCATTATCACATCAGGGTGACCAAAGAAATTAAGAAGGATTTGAAGGTTTGGCTAACATTTCTGGAGCAGTACAATGGGGTATCGGTGTGGAGAACACAGGTTATGTTGGATGCCGACCTGCAGGTTCATTCCGATGCCTCTGGTGCATGCGGATTTGGAATTTTTTTCCAACAGCAGTGGTGTTCAGCCGCCTGGCCAGTTGAGTGGACCCAGGCTGGCATCACCAGGGATCTTACATTCCTTGAATTGTTCCCCATTGTGCTTGCTGTCAGATTATGGTACAGTAAATTGGCCAATAAAGTAGTGCTCTTCTGGTGTGATAATCAGGCAGTGGTGCAAATAATTAATTCTTTGACATCCCGGTCACAGAGGGTCATGGGTTTGGTGAGGCATTTGGTGCTGCTGTGCCTTCAGCACAACATTCTATTCCGAGCGAGGCACGTTCCTGGACTCGAGAATGAGATTGCAGATGCTCTCTCTCGTTTCCAGATGGAGCGTTTCCGCGTGCTCGCTCCGGAGGCCAGCGAGAACCCAGAACCCATGCCGTCCGACCTGTGGAGCCTTGGATACTGGAGTTAAGTTCCTCGGTTCAGGCCTCTTTGGCTGGACGCACCAGGGCTGCGTACCAGGCAGCCTTCCAGGCCTTCCAGTCATTCCGGTCCAAGCGGGGATGGGGCATGGGGTTCCCCATCCCCGAGGCTGAAGTATTGCAGTTCGCCATGTCATTAAGGAGCGACGGGCTTGCTGCTAGCACTATATCAGGAAAGTTGGCTGCCCTGGGGTTCATGAGTCAAATGGCTGGTCACCCGCCCCCGGGCGGAGGATTCTTGACACGTAAGCTGCTGGAGTCTTGGGCACGGCAAAGCCCAGTGCCTGGCCACACCAGGTTACCCATTACCCCTCCCCTACTGGTCAGAATAGTTAACACGTTGATGTTGGTGTGTTTTAACAGTTATGAAGAAACTTTATTTGCCACACTGTTTAAAGTGGCATTTTTGGGGGCCTTTAGAGTAAGCGAGATGGTAGCTGAGTCAGCTCGGGATAGGTCAGGGAGGGCAATAGGGTATCGAGATATACAGTTGGACAGTAAGCAGGTAAAAATTCGATTAAGATTATCTAAGACTGACCAGCGAAGAAAAGGGAAGACGATTACGCTGGCCCAGGCTGGTGACCCTGCTCTGTGCCCGGTTTTGGCAGTCCAAGCTTATTTGGCCATTCGCCCCCCAGTGGGGGAACCCCTCTTTTGCCATTTTAATGGCAAGCCTGTTACTAGATACCAATTCATGTCCGTCCTGCGGGCGGCACTAAGAAAACTGGGCGTCCCGCCTCAGGATTATGGTTCTCATTCTTTCCGCATTGGTGCAGCCACATTTGCGGCACAAATGGGGATGTCAGGCACCGACATTCAAGCCATTGGCCGTTGGCGTTCGGCAGCATACCGCGCTTATGTGCGTTGAATGACATAGTATGCCCAATTAACCATGCCATCTCCTTTCCATTGACAGATCGTGCTGTGTACAAACGGGCTAGAATTTGGATATGCGGGCACAGTCTGGTACGCTGGGCAGCGAAGGCGGCAAGAGAATCACCAGTTGGAGGCCAGATGGGGCTCTCTGAACGGGGAGTAATCAACTGGTATGGGAGGAGTGGCATGAGATGGCGCCAACTGCTGCCGATGCTCAGGGAACTGGGAAAATGGCAAACACCAGATGTAGTGGTGGTTCATCTTGGGGAGAATGACTTGCCAGGACTCAAAGGGGTACAATTGATACGGGCTATTAAGAACGATTTGTGGGAGATTCAGCGATATTTTCAGGGAGTTAGGATAATTTGGACAGAGTTAGTGACCAGATTGCGGTGGGGGGAGGGTGAATTTACCAAAAGAATAGATAAGACACGTAAGACAATTAATAGGGAGATTAGGAAATGGTTAGCTTCAATTGGATTTGGGACAATTACTCACACACAAATTACATATAGGGAAGTGGGTTACTTTAGGGCAGATGGGGTACATTTGTCCCCAACTGGCAATGCTATTTATCTCGAAGCTCTTAAGGCAGGTATAGAATTAGTTTTGCGATAGGTGTGGGGGCCTGGATCCGCCGGAGTCTCGTGGGACCCAGGGTGGCGGGGGTCCAGTATCGTTTAAAATAGGATAAGAAAATTAGGAGTCATCTCCTTAAGGGATGGGGAAGCCACGCGTAACGCGGTGCAGGGTATGGCACGCGGGGGTGTTGGTTTCCCTGGGAGAAGGGTGTCAGGGAAAGTGGCAGGGCATTGTAAGGCCTCCCACTGACAGGCACCTCAATCCTTACTCATGTCCGGACGGACAATGTCCCCTTTGGCCACGCCCTCAGCGCTGGACGAAGGGGAGACGTTTTACTGTTGAAGAGGCTGGCGAAGGTATTTCTCAGCCCCTTCTGTTGAAGTTGATGGTTATGGTTGATACTGGACCCGTTATCGCAATAGGCTATGTTACCCTCTCACCTATTCAGCTGTTTGTAATTGGATAATAAAGGGTGCGGCCATATAAAATCCAACCTTGTGTCCTGTCTTGTTTGGAGGGGGTGGGAACTGGTGCGACGACAACTACAATTTGCCTCTGATGGTTACTTTGTGCTCTTTGATTAACAATTTCATTTCCTGATCCCATACCCAAAACAATGTCACTGATTGTTGGGAACATAAAGTCCTCTATACTGATCTGCTGAAATTTTGCATTATTTTGCTTTGCATTTCATTGCTAATTTATATTTGTACTCTGATATTATAAGTTTTCCTGCTAGGCAATATCAGCAAATGACAGCAATTGGCATAATTAAAAATAACAAGCAATGATACCATCAAAACCATACACAATAGTAAAACATTTTAATCATTTTGTACCTATCACAAAAATGAGGTGTATACGTCTTACTAGAGGTGTGCATCAAATACCAATTTTTTAATTCTTTTTCATTCTTCATTTTTATTATTTAAATATTTTGTTTTAATTTTCCTAAATATCAAAATTTCATTTTTGTGTTTGCTTTCATTGCTGCTTTTCATTAGTTTTAATGGAAAACACATTTTTGGCTGTAACCTTTTTACTTTTCATTATATTTGGATTACCTTTGGTGTGATTGTAGCTTCATGAAAATGTATTAAGTGTACCAAATTTTAAAAATATTGGAGAAAGGAATCCAATTTTATAAGTGGTTAAATTATGTTATTTAGAAAAAATCTGCATATACATTTATGGATGTAACTTCTTTGTCGCCCATATAATATGGATGAAAAATAGCCAGTTTATACCCAACCCCAGGATTACTATCAATGCCAACTTTCAGAAGGATTGGATAAAGGGTCATGGGGGTATAAGCAATCAACTTATAAATGTAAGTCTGACTGTAACATCTTTGTAGTACAACCAGTGTATATTAAATTTGGCAAGGCTGTGTCTCATACCTCCAGGATAATCTCTGCCAAGTATCGGAAAGATGTGGTAAAGGGCCACAATTTTATAAACCTGCGCAGAATATGCAGAGAATGAGCCTATGCCAGGAATTCTCTTACATGTCACTGTGGTATAAGATCTGTCTGTGATGCCAACTGGCCAGCAGAAATGTCAACCAAATAGCCTCATTCTGTACTGTGACCATCCCAACATCTTTCTCCCGCTTGCTACTGGGAAGTTGGAAGCATCTGTTTAGGAATGAGCCAACAGAGATTCTCTTATGTCCTCTGTCACAGTGCTGCAGGATGTGATTGTGATGATAACTGGCCAGCCTGGATGTGTAAACTATGTCTCCTGATTGGTTTGATGCTAACCCCAAAGGCCCAGTTATGTCCCTTCTATGACTACCTCAAGTCTGCTCCCTATGCCTGCCTTGAAGCTACCACCGATTGGTCCTGTAAAGCTCGAAGCATGCAGTAACTGGACAGCGAATGTGTCTGTCAGTCTATTGGGTTGTGTCCCCATTAGAGGTGGGACCCCGGGCCCATTACCGGCTACCGGATTTACCGGTTACCGGTTTTCAAAAAACCGGATTCCCGGATTAAATCCGGTATACCGGTACCGGATTTATTTCATTGATTTCAATGGGGCACTGTGTCCCCATTGAAATCAATGAAATAAATTAATTCCTCCCCCCTCCCCCTCCCAGGCTGCGTGGGTGGAAGGGGGGACACCCCCCACCCACCCTGCCCAGCCTGGATTTTTGTTTAAAAAAAGACTCAGAGGCGAGCCCACCCCCCAGCACCAGCGGCCGCGGCGTCCCCGCAGCCGCCGGTAAGTATGACCCGATCCCTGGGGGGGGTGTTTAACACCCCCCCAACCCCCCAGGGATCACCCCTACTAAAGTTCAGTGCTTGCTTACCTTGCGGAGCTCCGGCGGCGGCGGCGGGCGGTCCGGCGGCCTCAGCGCCGGCTGTGGCTGCCGGCGTCAGAGACGCTCTAGGCCTTCCGGGGAAACCCGGAAGTTCCCCGGAAGGCCTAGAGCGTCTCTGACGCCGGCAGCCACAGCCGGCGCTGAGGCCGCCGGACCGCCCGCCGCCGCCGCCGGAGCTCCGCAAGGTAAGCAAGCACTGAACTTTAGTAGGGGTGATCCCTGGGGGGTTGGGGGGGTGTTAAACACCCCCCCCAGGGATCGGGTCTATACTTACCGGCGGCTGCGGGGACACCGCAGCCGCTGGTGCGGGGGGGGTGGGCTCTTTCTTTAAACAAAAATGCAGGCTGGGCAGGGTGGGTGTCCCCCCTTCCACCCGCGCAGCCTGGACTTGGGGAGGGTTGTGTTTTTTTAACTTTTTTGGTGGGGCTTTTTTTTACATTGCAGCCATTTTTAAATGGCTGCAATGTAAAAAAATCCGGTACCCGGAATCCGGTAACTGGACCGGATTTACCAGGTCGAATCCGATAATACCGGTACGCCCAGTACCGGCATTATCGGATATCGGATTTACCGGATTTCCCCATGCCTAGTCCCCATACCCCCTCCTGCAGCCTCCCTCCCCCTGCCAATGGTGCCTGCTTCTGACTGACACTGCATGTGCTTCTATTTATCTGAATAATGGTCTTCAAGGGGACAACTTCAATTGTTTATAAAATTAAGGCTCTTTATCAAATTTTCCTGTTGTTTAGCAGAGATGACAAAGGTGTGGGATACATTCCTGTCAAATATCTTGTAAACAGAATGGAATATAAAAATATTACTCCCAGAAATGCACTTTCAAGTTAACGTCTTATAACATCCGGACCCTTTGCCCAATCTTTCTGAAATGTGGCAGCATTAGTAATCTTGTGGAGGTACATAACTTTCCCAGGTTTCATGCAAATTGGATGGAAGATGAAGTTGTAGCCAGGAATGTGTATGCAGCTTTTCTTTAAATAACAACATTCAATTTCTTATAAAATCTGTTCCCTTTACTCAATCTTTCTGATATTTGGTACACATAGTGCCCTTTGTTGTGGGTACACTCTCAACAGGTTTCATCAGAATTGCATAGGAAACAAAAACTAAACCTTGTTTTTGTTTTCATTATTATTATTTTTTGTTTTCATTACAATAATGAAAAACAAAACATAATTTTTCATTTTTTTTATCATAATAACAAAAACTAATTGCACACCCCTACCTCCCAACACTCATCTCCCTGATTTGTTTAAAATGGCCAGTTTACACTGCAGTTTTACTTGACATACCAGGACAAAATAGCTGGGAGGGGCCTTGGTTTTATGTCTTGTATAGGTAAAGCATCCTGCCATTTTATCTTGCGCTGGGGCAACAGTTCCATCTTAATTCAATCCATACTACCACTTTCTGACATTCTGCCACCTTCCAACTCTACTTCCTGCAGCATCTAATTTGCTTGGAGAGAACCAAATACACCCAAATGCCCATCCAACCAAATCTACTGATCTTATAGAAGTTAGCAAGATCACGCGTGAAAGCAGTAATGCCACAGGCAAGGATCAATTTGTGTTTGGTGCTCAGTCCTGCAGCTAAATTCAGTGCTTGTGTCACTAGTTTGAGAATACTGTTCATTTTCCTGTTATGACAAACCCTCAGCCAGGAAGTGTGGCTTCTGGGGTAGAGGGTGTGGCTTCTGGGGAAGGCTTGGCTCCCAGTAATTTATTTTTTACAAATTAAGCACTGGTGACAGGAAATATGTGGGAATTGAAAGAGATTACTTTTCCCACTCCCAGAAGCTGCTCTCTACTATGTGAAATGAAATGAAGGAAGATAAAGAGAAAGAAATTCAATGCAGTTCGCTTACATAAATATCAATTAATATTTAGCTTTCAACTCTGTGATTTAACTGATCTGTTTAATGAGGGAACAGGATAAAAACAAATTAAAAATTGATATTATGCAAAAGCCCATTTGATCTGTAATTCTATTAAATTCTTTTAAAATTCAGCTGAAACTACTTCACGACAGGCCAAATTGAGATAGAAAATTGGATGAAAGACCAAGATGTTTTCATAAGGGAAAAAAGGCACCAAAAATGAACAATCAATTCCAGTGATAAAGCATTTTGTTTTCATTTGCTTCCTACTGACTAAGGCATTAAAAGAAGCATTTCAACCTGAACTGCTGCATCTTAGTGTAAATAAATACATGCCACCGCCAATTTTTTTTCCTCTCCTGTTGTCACTCACTTGTGAGATTTCTTCCAGTTTGTTCTGCTAGGTCCCGCTCCGCAGTCATACGCCTGGATGATGAATGTGTACTCCTTCTGCAGTTCACAGTCAATTGGTCTTCTTGCTCGAAGACGACCTTCTCCAGATGTCTTGTTTAGAACTACAGCTTCAAAGGGCATTTCCTGTCCATGGATTTTAAAAGCACAGATTTCACCTGAAAAGAATAACACAAAAAAAATTACAGTCAGGCAGAATTGGTTCATACGCCTTTGTGTGAGTGACAACAAAGGTTCAGCACTCACTTGCATTTAAATAATCCGATGCAAATGGGTTACATGCACATAACAGCAACACACACACACAAAGTTGCCAAATGAAATGAACAGATATTTCTAAAAATAGCTGAGGCAGAGGGTCAGCCCGAAGAAGGGGAAACCGAGCAAGACTTTTCAAGTCTCATTCTCTTTATATTCTTTTTCATTGTTACTCATGGCAACTACGCTGAGCTACTGTTCCCCAGCCATTTGAGAGAGAGAGAGCTGTGTATACATTGCTTAGGCTTCTTTACAAATGTGTACGTCGTTAAACAACTATATAAAGATGTCTTGAGATGTGTCTTATGGGCATAAAATTCACCCACAGCCAAAACAATATCCTTTGGTATCCCCCACCTCCAGATTTTGCACTGTAGGGCTGTGCTGGCCCAGAGCTGGAGAGCATGTATAGCTATTTCAGATCCATCTTCTTCTCTTTCATAGAGTCTAATTACATTATGTAGGTGGAGTGGATTTCACTCACTATACTGGAGCCAGTAAGAATCTGCTTTTATCATTTACCATGAAGATAGCTGTGGTTGTTGAGAACCTCTCAAGATTAGGGACACATAGCAGCCTGATCCCCGCATAGCCCCATGGTGGCACACGCAGCCGCCACACTGTGGGGTCAGTGCAGGGAGCAGGGAAAACATTTAGAAGTCAGGTAGGCAGGCCACTGTTGGACCTCCTACCATGGCAGTCTGGGCCGAGGTGCCAGCCACACAAGCAGGCACTTGATCCTGCCCCACCTTCCTTCTCCCAGCCTAGCCAATATCTGGCCCCAGATTGTGATGTGACCATATGGGACTGGAGCAAGCACCCGCTTCTCAAAGCCCTGCAGCAAACTTTACCACATGGTGGGGCAGATGGTGACCGGGCACACGAGCTACTGTGCCTGGGCAGCCTTACCTAATTTTCAGTAAGGCTGCTAAGTGATGCACCCTCGGCCCTTTTCCGAGGACACAGCTTGTAGGATTGAGCTGCCACCCTGAGATCCAATGTGGATTTCTCGCCATGCCAATCTCTGCACACTGTTCTGGATGCTGCCCAAGCCAATGTTTTGTTTGCCCAATACTTTGTTTATTGTATCCTTCAAATATCTTGTTTATAGAGCATCTACAAGATGGCCCTGTGCTGAGGTGGGCATCCAATCCAGATCTTGGATGGAACAGGAACCAGGCCCCAGTCAGTCGCCATTTTGTCAAACACAGATTGGGTTGAGTGGATCTGTGGGAGACAGAATCCACGCAGGTTTTCTATTTCAGCACTACACTGAATCCTCATTCACTGCAAGGGACATCATTGTCCCCTCGTGTCACTGCTTTGGAGCTGAGCAGAGTCCCTACATATATGTTGTCAGCACTTAAGTGTGGTTTGACCACTCGTAAATATGCCTCTGGTTACAGAGGTGCATTCTTCACTCCCACATTCTGTGCAACAGTCCGCTGTCTGTGGTTATGCTTCACAACAATGTCAGTGAAAATGAGAATTTGATGTCCAATTAAGTCTAGTGCAGCACTTTGGTGTGCAAATAACATGCACACAATCCATTTGCACACCTGAACGAATGAAGACTGCACCCATGAACCTAGGCTGTTTTTACATGGAACACCCCACACACACACATACACACACACGCTGCGTATGCAGGCAAGTGGGGGGACATCTGTGTAAACGTTGCATCAGTGGGTGTGGATCTGTTGCATCAGTGGGGGGGTGTGTTCATGCAAACAGCATGGGGGGGGAGTGTGCTCCCATGCAACACCCATCTCCACCCACCCCCCACCCATGGAGCAATGGGATCCAATGCCCGATGCTCCATGGGTGGAGGTGGATGGAGATGAGTGTGCACCCATTCCCAAGGGCAGCAACCACCTCCACCCACCACGGTCCATTTAAAAAGGGCCTTAGTTTAATTTTATTTATTTTCTTTTATTTATTTATTTATTTACTCATTTATTCATTATATATATTCATAAAACAATTTTTAAAAACATCAACAATTTAAAAGACATCATTAGGACAGGAGAAGAAATAAAAATAAAATAAGGGCAGGGAAGAGCTAAAAACCCTATCCCACCCTCCCCAAAGGCCTGGGCGAACAGCCAGGTTTTACAAGCCCGCCAGAATGTTAAAAGGCTTGGGGCCAGGCTATCTTACTCTGGGAGAGAATTCCAAAGACGTGGCCTGGCCACCAAGAATGCCCTCTCCATCGTGGCCCCCTGCTTAACACGGGGGACCTCCAGGAAGACAGACCGAAGGGGTGCTTTTTTTATACACGTTAGCAACATTGGTGTGCCAATGGAATGTTTAATGGGGAAATACTATTCACTTCATTCTAGATAAGAGGCCTTCTCATGCTTCTTTATAACGAACCTCCCTCACAGAGGTACAATCCATCAATACAAATCATGGCTTTACATTTTTGTTTTTTATTACTGTATCATTCCACAGCTTGAATGTGAACAATACAGCATTTTAAGACATTGGATCCTGGCAGGTTTTAATATAAAAATAGTCATTTGTATGAAAAGAAATAGTATCTAAAAGGTTTCTTTCAAATGAACCTCTTTCATCACTTGCTACACTTCACATTAAGGGGTCCAAAACTACTCAGCGAAGTCAATGGTGATGCTCCTATCCAATTCAATGGGCTTTCTGTCAGCTTGGAAGCTGTCTATTGTGTGCCTGTATTGATATTATACTGATGCAAGCAATAGCTATGTCTAGAACATTGAGTTTTCCTACAGGATCAACACAAATTCATTTAGAAGAGTTATTTCAATATCTGTGGTGCACTGGAGAAATGCACACCACTCATGGATTCACTGGTCCCAGTGTTCTTGAACACTGATTGACCCTCACATGTTCCATCATTTTGAGCACCCATAATTCCCACTTACGTCAGTGGGATTCTTAAGTTAGGAATATATGTAGGGTTTTTTATTCCTCTTAGCATTTTTTAGACATTTTAGAATTCAAATAAATATATGTCCTGTACCCATGCTTAATACTCCACCTTTGCAGAATACTTTAAAATCTTTCATTTCACCATTGGGAATTATACAGACAGCATGGAAATGGAAGGGTGATAACATAAGGAAAAGAAAAAGTATATATTCAGCTGTGGTTAATCCAAAACAATTATATCATTTCCTCTTTTAAAAAAATATATCAGATCTATAGCTATGAGTATACTAACGTTTCAATGAACATGCCAAGCAAATTATAACTGACACTAAAATATACATGTTTTTAGTATAGTGACTTTTAAAGAGTCTCTTAATAAGCATACACAGCTCGGCCTTTGCCAGGGCCAGAAAAAGGGCAAAAATAACACACCCTGCGGGAACCCCCTGAGCAGGGGGAGACCAGTGCCCCTGGTGAGGCCAGTCAGGAAGCAGGAGGACACACCCATCCTAGAGGTGGAGGAGGCATCCCTGTTAGCCTCCACCAGGAACATCAACCTCCTCATGCACCCCCAAAACCCACAGGGATAGGGGGCACACAGGGAGCAGCAGGATACCAGGAATGCCCCCCAGGAGGAGGAAGACAATGACCCAGGTAAGAGAATGAACTTGGGGGTGGGGGGCATGGCCCAGGACAGCCCAGGCCCAAGCGGGGAAGCAAGGGTGAACTGACAGACTGATATTGCCCACAGCTCAAGGGAACCTAGAGGTGCAGGAGGAGGAGGTCGAGGCCCAGGAGGAAGAAGCGGAGGATCTGGAGGCCATCCTGGGGCCTGGCGACCAGGATACTGATGGTAGGGTTACACAGACATGGGCCCAGTGGCAGGAGGTGGTGGGGTGACAAAAAGGGGGCAGGGGCAGAGCAGTGCAGCTAGCCCCATCCCCTCCCAAGGGCACCCAAGGGACAGGCAAGGGGCCAGCAAGGAGGGGGGCCGGGAACACCTCGAGCAGTGGAAGGAGAGAACACAGGGCATGGGAGGGAAACCAGCTGCAGAGGTAGAAAGGGGAGAGGGGGCCAAGAAGGGGATGGGAATCACACACTCACGGGGATAACAGGAACAAGGACAGGACCCCTCCCTCACCCTCCACAAGCCCATGTGGACAGGGAAACACAAAAGGAGACCAACAGCAGCGCCCAAGCACACAAAGGTGCACCTGGGGGTGGGGGGAGGATTCCAGTGCAGGATAAGGAGGCAGGATAGGTCACTCTGCCATAGCAGCCAAGGAGGGGTGGGGGCACACCACAGGGGGTCCCCACCAGCTGCCAGGAAGTAACAGCACACACAAGTGAAGGTAAAATGGGCCCCAGAACCCAGTTGCGGAGTCCATAAGGGAGGGCAGCGGTACAGTGGAGGAGGCCAACCACAGGATGGGATGGAGGAGAAGGATGGGATGGCACCCTTAGAGCCCTAGGACCTGCCTTGGAGGGAATTGAGTGGTGTTAGGTTGCAGGGCTATCAGCTCCCCATATCTGCTGGTCTTCCATCACCTGTTGAGGGTGATTGAATGGTGATGGCATGACAGGGGACACTGACAGCTGTCATCCCAGCAACCTAACGCCATTCAATGCCCTCCAAGGCAGGGTACCATACTACTCCTGCAATGTGCAGATGGAATGGAGTATGGGAGCACAGGCACACCACCAGGACCATCTGAGTCCCATTAGTGGGGCAACCACAGCGCTGGTTGCACAGGATGGCAAGGGCACAGAGTAGTAGGGTGAAGCAAGGGGGAACACTGCCATGACAGGAGGGATCAGGGAGCCACCATGATGCAACTTCCAATGACTGATCATGGGGGTAGCCAGGACACACAGGTCACAAGACAAAGGCAGGTACAGGGGCAGAAAACAAAACTGTATTGAAGCACAGTATACAGAGGTACAAGCCTGTTGACCAAGTGCCTGCCACAGTCATGTATCAGTTCTTGGTCATTTGGGCAACAATGTGCCTGCATAGGGCATCCCAGTTCTCCTCTGAGATTCTGAATGCCCTACCCTGCACATGCTGGTATAGGTGCACAGGGCTAGTTCTCTGTCGCCGAGTGGTATTGTCCAAGGCAGCACCATGAGTCTCACATATGTTGTGTAGTACACAGGCAGCCAGGATGAGGACGGGGGTGGGATGGGGGTGTTGGATGTCAAACTGGCTCCGGTTAAGCAGGAGGTGCCACCTCATTTTGAGCAGACCAAAGACCCTCTCCACCACACACCTCGCAGAGACCAGGCACTCATTGAAGTGCACCCAGGTGGGGATGCGGGCCACAATATAGGCCTTCATAGGGTATGGGGATAGGCGGGATTCCCTAATATAACCAGAGCCATCAACACTCCCTCGATAACCCTGTGCAGATTAGGGGCTATCTCCCCAATTGATCATCCTGGCATAGAAGGGGGGAGCACAGAATCCGAGCATCGTGACTCCTCCCCGAGATGCCCATGTACACATCTATAAAGAGACAATGATGGTCCACAACTGCCTGTAGGTTCACAGATAACTGGCACTTCCTGTTCAGATAGTCAATTTTGCTCTGGGGAGGGCGGAAGATTAGATTGTGCATGCTGTCAATAGCGCCTATGCAGTGGGGGAAACCAAGAGCCTTGAATCTGGCACGGGGATCTGGTACCGGTACCCCCAAATACTGGAGTAATCCGATACTTCTGGTACACCAAAATACCAGCAGTATCGGATACCAGATGTACCGAACTTCCCACCCCTAGTCTCCAACCTGTAGGTGCACTGTGGCCGCATGCAATCCAGCTTCCATGTAGATAGGGTAACCCAATGGCCATAGACATTGAGGGCACCCTGGAGAGGATGAGGTGGTCATACTGTGATGCTGTTGTCCCCGCTAGTGCTAGGCATCTGACCTGCACACTCCTCGCCCATTGCACCATTGCCATTCGGTGTAGGTTGGCTGCCTGTCTCCACCAAGGCGTATAGGTGTACCATCAGCGGGCTGGGAACAGCAGGGTGGCCCACCACTCATACACCTGCTCCAGGAGGGTGAAGTATGCCACCAGGATGGCGAAGAGGGCAACATGCTCCTGTTGAATGCCTGCAACAGGCATCGTGCTCACACCACCGTGGCCACTCCCCATGCACCAAACCCTGCACCCTGTGACCGCTCACCAGGCCCCAACCAGCAAACACACCCTGTGAACAGTAACACTGCTCCAGCTGCCCCCCCCAACCCAGTGAGCACACCCCTCTCAAATCCAATTCAGTTTATTTGTTTGGCTACTGCCATAACAAAACATAACAAAACGAAGACACTCCGTGGTATAAATACAAGAAAATATACAAACTATTATACATATACACACCCCTCTCACCCACAGGCAGCACACCACACAATCACCACCACTCCCCCACACACACCACAATGCTGCATACTAACACGCCTCAATCACTCTCCATACATGCTCGACACCTCTCGCACCACTCGCTCGCCAACTCACCTCACTACCACAATACTCTTGCAATGCTTGCTCTCCTACTAAACCCCAAACCTCTCACACAGCTCTCTCTCCTGTTCAGCTCACCCACAAATTGCTCCCTCTGCTCCCTCTATCACTTTCCGAATTCTCTGAAATGTCAGTGAACCGCTGTGGTTGGTATAGCGATGTGGATGTGGCCTGCACACCTATTTGAGGTCTCAGTGATGCTACCCCATTGCACAGCACTGAACCGGGATGCCTCTCCATCACAGCTGCTGTCCCTAGCCCCCAGGTAACATGTCAGGGCCCCTGCTGGGGCACACTCCCCAAACTGGAAACCACCCCCATCCCTCCCTGTGGTTTATGAAACCCTTATCAATACAGTGCACATGGGGCCTACACCTCGGGGGCCCCTGTCAGCAGGGCAGCTGAACGGATGCCTGCAGCCTTGCTGTTCAGCTGTGCTCAGATACAGCAGCCCCTAGGATGTTCCCCATCACTTCCTCCCCTGGCCCCTGGCTGGCCTCTCTCCCTTTTATTAAGCAGGAATATGTCCTCTGTGTGTGTGTGTGTTTCCCAGACCCTCCATGTCAGGTCACTATTAGCTGGTCAAGGTCACCCATGTGCGTGGCAACAGCTCCAGCTCCCTCCCAGCGCATTTGCAGCCATTCTCCATCCACCTCTGGTGTGCTCCTGCTCGCTTCCTCCTTACTGGTCATGTCTATCCAGGGATCGTGCAATGCCAGCGACCATTGGGCTGGTGAGGAGTGGCTGGTGTGTGCCACCATGCTGCTTGGTACCCTGTGGCAGAGCAACGATGTACAGCTGTTGGCTAGCAACCCCCTTTCCGTTGGTGATGGCTTCAATCTCCCCTCCTGTTATATGTGGCTATTGGGTCAACCCTTTGGGGATCTTGAGTGCCAGAGGCAGTCCAGGGTGCTTGGCTTCATGCCCCAATGTCACCGTGACCATGGGACCCCACCCGCTGTTATGCTGCCATGGGAAGCCCGGGAGATTGCTGCTGCTCGCGAGGTGGCTGGTCATCACAACTTTGGAATGGCCCTCAAGGTTGGTGGTCCATATATTGCTAGCTACTTCACCACTGTCCTCCTGTGTGCCCATGGCTTTTCTCGCCCTTGAGTGGATTGCGAGACTCGCCTCGAGGAGCTGGGCTTGCTGCCCCCTCCAGCCAGAGGTCCCTTTCTGAAAGGGACACCCACTGAGCTGGAGATGGTTGCCCTGAGAGCTGTGCTAAGCTGTTCGGATGTCGGAACTGCTGCTGCCACAGGCCACCCCCTTCTGCCCCTTCTCTTCACCTGGGAGGGCTTTGTCCAGGGGCCCATGTTTTCTGAGCACTCGTCACCTGCACCATGACACTGCCGTTGCTGCAACCCTCTTCATGGATCTCCACTCCCTTGGGCAGGGCCCCGAGGGAAACGCGGGTCTGCGATTCTCAGATTTCCCGTGGAATTCCCCTCCCCCCGTGGAATCTCCTGCCCCGCTTACCCCAGCGCAGAATTTCCAGCCTGCGCTGCGGGGACGGGGGGCAGGAGATTCCATGAGGGGAGGGGAATGAAAAAACCCTCGGGGCTTCCCCTCCCCAGCCTCCCCAGTTGCCAGGGGGGAGGCACCCCCTTTAGATAATTAATTAATTAATTAATTAATTAACTTACCAGTGATGGCAGCAGCAGCTGCTCCGTCCAGCGCGCTCGTACTTCCTGCTCGTACTTCCTGGCCCCTCCCGACGGGGCCTCTCAGGGCGACGCAGCCAGATGACATCATCCGGCTGCGTCGCCCTGAGAGGCCCTGTCGGGAGGGGCCAGGAAGTACGAGCAGGAAGTATGAGTGCGCTGGACGGAGCAGCTGCTGCTGCCATCCCTGGTAAGGCAATTCCTTTTGTTTTTCGGGGGGGGGAGTCAAGCACGCCCCAGCAGCTGGGGAGGGCAAGCCCTGGCAGCTGGGGAGGGGAAGTCCTGAGGTTTTTACCAGTGCGGGGGGAGGAGGAGGCAAGCCAAGCCCTCCCCCCGCATGGTAAATCGCGCCGAGGCACAGAATTGGGCCCTGACTCCCGCGGAATTTTTAAAAAAATTCCGCGGAAGAATCGGGGCCCTGTCCTTGGGATGGAACAACGCTCCTGCTTCACTGTGTCCTTTCTGCATGCTTCTACCCCTCTGTGTGCACCCTCCACCTATCCATCTGTCTCCTGCTATGTGGTCAGTGGGGATCCTGTCAGACCCCTTCGTTGTACTGGTCCACTCTGCACCTGCACTCATCAGTGTGACCCCTGTGTCCCTGGCATCTGCTCCCTCTGGCTGGTGATGAACCTTCCAGGCCCCTATTTCAATAAATGCTTGCCTTGTTTTGCAGCCTGTTCTCCTGCAGTGTCTGTGGGTTCGTTGCACCAGAAGTTCATGGTGCTGGTGCTGGGGGTTTGGCCAGGGTTAGAGGGGCTCGGGGTGCGGGTGGGGGCTGTGACCAGTGATTGTGCAGGATGGTTGCTCCACTGGGGTTCACCTTTCCATCAGCATGCTCGTTGTGCTGCTGTATTGGCCATCGGTTCCTGAATGGCAGGTATTCTCCCAGCGCAGGCAATGTCCAGTGCTCTTGCACCTTGCGGGCTCTTGCAGCTCACTGTGCATTGTCACTGGGTGTTACAGGGCTAGACAGCCCTGCCTCTTACCTCCTGCATCTGGTCCGGGGTTTCTGTTGCCCAGGATGCCCAGGGCATGGGGGTTGGAGATGGGCCATGGACATGTGTCTTGGGATGCCGCGTACACCCTTGACTGGCCATGTAGGATGTGTTTTGTCTCCTCTGGGTGGGCTGTCTTGTGTTCTGGGATATTAGCTTCGACTACTGCAACCTCCTCCTTGCTGGCCTCCCTCGCTCCCACCTGTCCCCCCCTTGTTGCGATCCAAAACTCTGCCGCCAAGATCATTCACTCTGCCCGTCGCTTCGACCATGTAACGCCTCTCCTCCTCTCCCTTCACTGGCTCCCCCTTCCTGAACGTATCCTGTTCAAACTCCTGGTTTTCACGTTCAAATCGCTCCATGACCAAGCTCCCCCTTACCTCTCGGACCTAATCGCCCTACGCGCTCCTGCGCACGCTCTCCGCTCTTCCGCTGTCCCCTCCCTCGCTCTCCCTCGCTTCTCCTGCTCGCCCAACCGCCTTCGTCCCTTCTCCCTCGCTGCCCCGCATGCCTGGAACTCCCTCCCTGCCGACATCCACCTCACCTCCTCCCTCCCCTCCTTCAAATCCCTCCTCAAGACCCACCTTTTCCATGCCGCCTTTCCCAATGCCCTCTAGTCTTTCCCCTTGCTCTTACTGTCAGCCCTCCTCTGCTGACTGCTGCTACCGACCACCTTGTAACCAAGCCAAGTACATGCACCTGAGACTTCGCATCCGCCTGAATGTTTGTTTGTCTTCTCCCATGTCTCTCCCGCTGTCCCCTCTCCTTGTCTCCCCCTCCTTGTCTTTTAGATTGTAAGCCACAGGTAGGGACCGCAGCTGATTGTATGTTCTGTACAGCGCCAGGTTGTTACTGGCGCTTTATAAATGTTTAATAATAATAATAATAATAATAATAATAATAATAATAATAATAATATAATAATTAGCTTTCATCTGGGTGCTCCCTTCAAGGGATTACATTTACCACCCTCTGGTTCCACTTTGAAGCTGTGTTCCCTTGGCTCCATGAAGCCCTTGACATGTTGCAGGATTGCAGTTACTCCCACTGCAGCCCAACACCTAGCCAGCTTCCCATTGGGGTTGTGTGCTTGTGCATCATTGTGGGTGCCCTCTGTCAGTGCCCCCTTGCCTTCTGTCAGCTACATCCCTGCTTGCCTCCCTGCTCTCCCCCCTCTTGGGCTGTTTTGCATTCTCCCCGAGGCATGGTCCTTGCATCTCTGTGTGTGATACTGTCCCTTTATGTTGCCCTGGCCTCGCTTTGGTTTCGACCCCGCAGTGTGTTGTGGCTACCACCCCCTATTGGTCCCCCATTCTTTCTCTGGCAGCCATGGAGGGGCACTGCAATCAGAGTACTCCTGGCCATGAGTGTGGCCAGCCTGATGGGTTTGATCTGCCTCCGTTGGGGGCAGCCTCTGAGACGGTTTCCTCTCCTGTCACAGGATGACGGGGCTCTGGTGGGACCGGGTGGGATCCAGCGTGCCTTTAGATGGTGTTCTTCCCACTCCCCCCTGTCATGGCCCGATCCCTATCCCCGCCTCCTGCTTTTTCTTCCCATCTAGGTGCTGTGCTTGTGCTTGTGAATGTGCTGTGGCTCGGGGAGTTGGTCGGGCAGCTCCATAGGGCAGTGGGCCCTTGTTGTACCTTTGTGCAGGGGCACAAATGTACAACAAGATCTGTGAGTTACCCCTCTTTGTGTGGGGTCTCCGGATATTCCGGTCTGTGGCCTGCCTTTATGGTGTGCTCCCTCTCCCTTTCTCCTTTAGTGCAGGCAATTATTAACAAGAGAACCAGGGAGCAGGAGGAGGTGGTTCAGCTGCTCCTGCATCTCCTGCACTGAGTGCACCAGGTGGACCATGCCCAGGCCGATCGGTGGAGCCAGGTCCAGGGTTGCCAGCCCTACTGAGGTTGTGGATCTGCCCCAGCACTATTTGGATGCTATGTGTCTTGTTTGTTGCCTCCGTTGAGCCTGTTGCTCTTGACAGCTCTTTAGTAAAGTTTGTTTCTGCACACACACCTTGTCTGTGTTTTCTCCTTCCCTCTGGCATTCCCTTCTGTGTGGGCTAGGTCTGGTTAGTGTGGGGTGGTTGTATGGCAGGACAGGAGTCCATGGGTGTGTGCTTCACCTCTCCCCTATGGTGTACTTTGTGTCTGTTGGTGATCTGTAGTCTGGCCCTTTGGCCCCTTTCCTTGTGGTTTGGCTCCCTCCACTGTTTTCATTGGGTCCTTTGTCCCCCATGCGGACCCTGGTGACCTGTTGCCTCTTCCCTGTTGTTTGGGGGGGGGAGGGCAGGCTGCCTTTCCTTGGGGACCTTGGTGTTTCTGCCCTCCCCCTTCCCTGGCATAGTCTGTGCCATTTGCATCCCCACCCCGTGTTTTGTGTGTTTCTGCTGCTTTGGTGCCAGGTTGTCACTGTTGGACAGTGCCTCTCCTCTCTGTGCCCTCTGACCCCAACTCTGCCCCTCCATGGACTTTGCCAGCTGCTTGTGTATCCTCTGCAGCCCTGTGCTGTGCATGGTGTGTTGGGGTTTGGGGGTCCATCCCATGTGCTGTGGTCCTTGCCAGGGGGGCTGGTGTGGCCCCCCACCCATTATGGGGCTTGCTTGTGTGTTCTGGGTACTGTGCTCTGTCCTGCCCCCACCCCCACCCCGTTCTGGTCCCCCTGCTCTCTATCCCTGCTGGGTTCCCCTGTGGGCTTGTGTGGACTATGATCTGTGGTAGGGTCTGGGAATTTGGGGATCTGTGGTGCCCGACTGTCTAGCCTGTGTCTTGGGGCTTGACTGGGGCTGCTTCTTTGTATCACTTACCTTCCAGTTCCTTCATCCCCTGACCGCTCGGAGTCTGGAAGTGTAGGGGCAGTGCCGTGTGCCGGGGCTTTGCTTGCCTTCACTTGGCCATATTGTAACATCACTCAGCTGGGTGTGGTTTTCCCTCCGCTTGGTGTACGGACTGTCTGTGTGAACGGTATGGGTGTGTGCTCAGTGGGGCCCTGGGTGTGTGTGTGCCGGGCCTTCTCCTGACTTGCGGCGGAGTCCGTGTGAATGCCTACCTGCTCACCGCTTGTGGGTGTGAAGCGGGTGTGTTCACCCACCCACAGGACCCATGGCAGCGTCTGTGTAAAAAGGACCTTTGCTGCTCTTTAGGATCACAGGATTATGGGGTTCTACAGAAGAAAAGCTAGGGAACCACTGGTCCCTGTCCCCTAGCTCATTAAAACAATGTAATTACTACCAATGCATGAGACTGAGGACATTTTAAAATGAGACACACCCCCACAAGTCCACCCATCCCAGCACCCATTTGTAGGGATGGGTGAACAGAACACGGTTCGGATGTTCGGATGTTCAGTCGTTCGGTTCGAAACCCGAGTTCAGGTTCGATGGTTCGGTTCAGCTGAGTTTGGTTTGGCCGAACTTGGCCAAACATCCAAAAATAGCGAAACTGAAACCAAAACCAAAATGAAATAGAAACCAAAACCTAATTTTCAGCCCTGGAACGATGTTTTTCCTGCCCCTGAACTCATCCGAACTCATCCGAACACGACCGAACTGTTCGGTCGTTCAAGAGTTCGGTTCGGTTCGGACGTTTGGTTCAGACGTCCGAACAGACCAAGTTCGGTCCAAACTCCGAACATCAGAACCGCGTTCGCCCATCCCTACCCATTTGAAGGCAGTGTAGGTGGGTACGTGCTCCCATGACCCACGCACCACCCACACATGCCCATGCAAGCTGCGTTTAGTGCTCTGGAGGCTGGGGCTCTATTGACTGGAGGAGCCTGCTTTCAGTCTGCTTTTCCCTCCCCTTCCCCATGTAATAACTTCCAGAGTGGGGCTCTGTGGCCAGCTGCAAGCTGTGTTTGGTGCTGTGGGGACTGGGGCTGTATTGACTGGAGGAGCCTGCTGTCACTCTGCTTTTCCCTCCCCTTCCCCAGGTAATAACTCCCAGGGTGGGACCCTGTTGGCGCCAGCCCGAAGGGTGACACCTAAAGGGTGTCGGCCATTGGCTGGGGCTGTTTGCTTGGCCGGGGTGCCCGGGCTGCCCTTCTGCCAGATAGATACTGCATCAGACACCATATTTGTCATTGTGCGGCCCATGGGACTGTGGAGGGAATGTCGTGACTTCCGTATCATGAGAAAATTTGGGGAGTTGGAGAGGGGTCCCCTTCCTGGCAGCAGCAGGATGGGGGAAGGAGGGTGTAGGTATGAGGTTGATTGATGTAGTGGCAGATTGGAACAAGGGGTGGGAAAATTAATGTTATATATTTTTAGAATGAATTGTATAGGGGTGAGGGATTATTAATATTGTATTCTTTATGTTGAGGTAGGTGCACCCACTTCTTGGTGAAAGCAGGAAGGAATGGGACGGGATGGAGAGGGTCTTCCTCCCTAATGGCAGCAGGGAGGGAATATGGAGTGGAGTATGGAATGGAGTATGGAATGTATTATGATGAAATGTTGTTGAATAATTTATGGTATGGATTGGATTATGTATAATGATGAATTTTGTTATTAGTAAGTTATTTTGGGTCCTCTGTGTGGGATTTAACCCAGCTGTTTTCTGCTTACTATGTTATGCTTTTTAAAAATTATTTTTGTTGTGAGCTGCCTCGAGTTGCCTTGGCAAGAGAGCGCGGGATACAAATAAAAGTGAAATGGAAAAAAAAATGCATGGAGCATCAGGGAAAAATCCAGGATGTTCCTGTGGGGGCAGGCCAAACCATGCATGGGAAGGGGCGCACACCTATTGCACACCCATTCCAGTCCGTTTTATTTCCATCCCCCCCTCACTCAGAGAACGTACAAGTGCACAGAGGGTAGCTGGATCAACAGAGTCATGCAGGTGTGTGGGAAGTGGTAGCAGGGAGTGAAGTCAATGCATTCAGTAGTATAGCTACATCAACGTGTCTAGGAACAGAGGCATTGCTGAGTATACACCGGTTGGGACTTCTATTATTGAAGTGCACTGAACCTTTGTACGGAACCTTTTAATGGAAGAATCCAAACTGATCATCAACGTTCATTATATTTCCAAAATATGACAAACAGAATTATGGTATTAATAGAAGATGGATTGCAGGATGACAGGATTGTCTATTATTATATTATGTTTTGTAGCTAAAGACAGTGGGAGCTGTGCCTGCTTGTGCCAGACTTTTCCTTTTCCTTCTAGATACCTGAACTGTTGTTATGGAATGACTCATTTCAGGGACTCATTTCTGTAGATCATATGATTTGCATAGCAAAGATAATTTTGCACACAAAAATAAAGCTCTTATTGGTTGACATATGAGCCCAAAATGAGATTCTTGACTGCTCCTTGCAACCTCCTTCTTACCAGTCTTTCCTGTTCTCACCTTGACCTTCTCACTTTTGCTCTGCTGCCAAGGTCATCAACCTTATCCTTCACTCAGAACATGTACAGTCCCTGTCTTGCTTTCCTCTGCTCCTGCACACCTAGCACAGGGCATTTTCTGTCAAACAATCTTAAACTGAAGTAATTACTTCAATTTAATTTAATCAAAGTAACTACTCCACTTAGATACCATTTTCACTGTAAACAGATTTAGTTACTTTGCAATATCCCCTTTATGGTCATGGCAAGCCATGCTATACCCAAACACAGAAAAGTTTCACAATACAGTTACTCTGAAGGAAAAACAAGTGGAAACATGTTACTCCTAGTTTTTCAGGAGTACATGCTTATTTTCCTTTTCCTGAATAACTTCGGTTTAACGCTCTTGACGTGTGAATGATTCCGGAATAAAACTGATATAAGGTTTAAGTATAGTGAAGTATCTGTTCACTGGAATGTAGGACTGAGATGATAGCAAGTGTTCCCGTTCCAAAGGGAAATACTGACCTCATTTCAGTGCTTGCAAGTGTCTGTTGGTATTTCTTTAGTTTCCAGTGATTATGCACTTTGGCCAATTTTTTTGTAATATTTGTCACTTTCTAAAACTTTTCATCACTTTCCAAAACTTTTTTGTCACTTTCTGGGAATTTTACAACAGCTTAACAGCACTTTTATAGCAATTTCCAGCACTTCCCTGGTGCTTAGCTAGAAAGTTGTCATCTCCACAGCTTCCAGGGGTGTGTGGAGGGCACACATGGGGTTGGAGCTGGGCTGTGGCAGTCCCGTTCAATTTGAGAAAAATAACGGAAACAGTAGAAAGGTTGGTAAGTTTGTCTGTTGCACGAAACTCAGCAAATGCCCTCTTCTGACGAAAGCAGCACTCACCGAGATTTTTGGTTTTAGATCTACCCGCAATCTTTTTATCCTCACTAGACCTGAAGCTGAAATTCTGCCCAATTTCTGTTTATGAAGGAATCTGGCAGTTCGATTGGTCGGATTGGAATTCAGACTAGATGGAATTCCAAACTGAAATTCAAATTGGGCCAATCAAAATTACTTTCGGTGATTTGGACATCTGTAAAATGACAACCACCATACAGCAAAAGGGCAGTACAGCAACTGCCATTTTGTTGTACAGTGATGGCCATTTTATGCAAGCGAAAATTGTTGATTGGAATTTTAATTGGAAATGTATTCCAATTGGAATTCCAATCGAAATACCGGCAGCCATTCTGATTTCACGTAAAGTTTCTGCGAAATCAGTTTAGCTGTTTTGAACTCGCCCTAGTCCTCACTGTGGCAGGCCAGAGTCTCTGAGCGCTACTAGGTCTTTTAGCCACTGAGCACCAGCACAAGAGTTGCATGAGCAAAGCTGCAGAGCGTTGCCAGGAGAATGCCGAATTGGGGAAGCAGCTGGGACAGGGCATGGCACCAGCCAGCCCAGAGAGAGGAAAACCTAAGCTGAGGCTCAGTGAGGGGAGAAGCTGGAGAAGAGGTAGGAGCTGAAGGGAAGCTCTTCCACTAGCTTAGCCCAGAAGGGTTACCTCTTACCTGGGCTGAAGGAAGCCTCAGAGTGGGAGAGGCAGGAGCTTGCGAGACTGCTGGAGTAGCAGAACTCCTGAGAAGAGGAATAACCAAGGGATTTGGCTGCTTGAACATTGTGAGTACTGAGAGATGGGTCTAAAGCTAGACTACTGCAATGCGCTCTATGTGGGGCTTCCCTTGTTTCTGGTTCAGAGGCTGCAGCTAGTGCAGAATGCAGCGGCCCATCTCCTGATGGGGACGGGGCGATGTGAGCACATAACACCGGTGCTCCGCACTCTGCACTAGCTGCCTATAGTGTACCGAGCCAGATTCAAGGTGTTAGTATTGATTTACAAAGCCCTGCATGGTCTGGGCCCCTCATATCTCAGATACCGCCTCACCCTCTGCGCCTTAGAGTGATTCCTTCTGTCCACCGGGGTTGCCTTTCTGGAAGTCTGCCGTGTAAGACGGGGGGCCACAATGGAGAGGGCGTCCTTGGTGGCTGGGCCACGGTTATGGAATTCCCTCCCAGAGGAGGCTCGCCTGGCTCTGGGTCTGTTAGCCTTTCGACGTGGCTGTTCACCCAGGCCTTCGGAGGGGAGGGGGGTGAAGTTGGGAGGCGGGGATTGGAGGTGAGGCTGGGAGGGTAGGGTAGGGAGGGGAACGCTTGGGGGGGTAGTTTTAATTATTTATATTGTTGTTTTTATGTATTTTATTGTTGTTTTAACTGTTGTGAGCCACTCCGAGATGCCGTAGGCATGAGGGGGCAGCCAATAAATATAATTAAATAAATAAAAGACCATTGGGAGCTGCAGAGAGCAGTTGGAAGTACCACTGACAGTGAAGTCTTTTACTTTGGGAATAGCCAGGGGACTATTGTGAAAGGTGACAGTCTAGGGGAGGGCTAGACCATGTATAGATACTTACTATGTTGGAGATAAAGTGAAGAAAGAGGCGAGAGCTAATTCCCACTTGAGACTGCTGATGGTATGAGGACTATTGAGAATTTGGGCCCTAATCCTGCATGAACTCTCACCTGGATGCAGCCACCTGTCACACTCACCTTCAAGGTTCTCTATGAACTCACTCCTCCCTGGCTGGCTGCCCTCTTTTCCTGTTATGTTCTCATCTGAGAATTTTTTTATTCTCCTCTGTCACCATCCTTGCTTGCCCCAGATACACTCACATTGCTAACACTATATAAACATAATAGATAATAATATGGTTAGTGAATGAAGGTCTCCATTTTCATGGCGAGAGACCTGTCCTATGTATCACAATAGTGGTGTTTTTAAACGAGACATGTCCATGCATGGCAACCCATCGTCCACATGTCCAACTGCTTGTGTGAAGGTAATGTATGGGCAAGCGCACTCCCATGACTGTGAGGGCTGGGTTTCCGTGGGGGGAGGAACCCTCACGGGGAAAGGGCAGACCGGAGACCAGAACCATAACCCTGCCCGGGGGGACTCTAGCAGGGAAGGAGCGTTGCCTGAAAAAGGACCCCTCAGGTTCTTATAGGGTGGTTCTGGAAGGACTAGCCGTTCCCCACCTAGATCATCATAGGGGTGCAGGCATTGCCGCTTCACAACCTGGGAAGACCCCCACGGGCCAAAGAACGCACGCACGCTGGGTCCGGGGCCAGGGACAAGGGGTGGAGGTTTGTGGGGGGCACTGTGTAAGAGACCAGGAGGGGGGAGGCAGGATAGGACATGCACACTAGGAATTTCCCGAGGCCACCCAAGTGAAATAAGGGAAGGAGCACAGTACTTACGATCACGCTGAAGGCCTAAATCTCTCTCTCTCTCTCTCTCTCACACACACACAAACACTCACGCTTCCACTCACTGGTCACACTAAGGTCAAGGTAACAGGCAAAGGCACACGTAGGTTGAGGACGGTTCGGGGCCGGTCTCACAGGGCAAGGCTCTGATCACCAGCAAGGGAGCTCTTCTGAGTCCTCCCTTATAAGCAGTGCAACAGCGTTCCTTTGCAACAAGCGGGTAGAGCGTCGGGGTGGCGGCCCGAGAGGCGTGGCTGGCGGCCGTGTGATTGCGGGGGGCGGGGCCTGCCCTGGAGGCTCCGTTACGCTGCGCTGCGGTGAGCCCAAGGGCGTGGCCTCAGATTGTTGTGATGGTTGCCTGGGAGAGCTGTCAGAGTGCTCTGCCCCTGTTTCAGGGCAGGCCAATCCCCGTCCCACCAAGGGTGCTGGGCCCGGGCCTTCCTGGGGGTGAGTTTGGCGTAGGCCTGCGGGAGGGTCCTTCTGAGAGCCCTGCTGCTCCCAGGGGTATTGGCGTTGTGGGGCCTGATGTCTTGGAATCTGACTGCCCCCTCTATCTCCTCAGGCCCCAAGGCCTGACAATGACCCATGCACCAGCCACTCATGGCCATGCATGGAGCACTCTCAAAAAATTCAGAGTGCCTTGTGTGGAGCAAGGCAAAGGGGTGCATGGGGCAGGTGCCCACACATCCCCAGCTTGTATGAACCAGGGCTTGCATCCACACCAGCAGACAGGTCTGCAGCCCAGCGGCCTCCCTTATCCTGTCCACGGCCCTGCCGGGAACTCCCTGGGCTTTTAAAGAACACATCCATAAAATACAACACTGTGTTGTCTCAAAGCACAACAACCCCCCCCCCCCCGCAATGCATGAGAGAAGAGCCAATGCCATGGAAGAAAGCAGCTCAGACAGCAGCTCCTCCCTGGCTGTCTCCTCCCTGGCTGTCACCCCAACGGCCCACCTCCATTGCAGCACAGAACTGCCAGCAACTGTAGTGACTGCACTGTCTACTGGGCAGGAAGGGGTTACTGGTTCCATGTTTCCATAGTGTCTGGGGCTTTGTGTCATAGCAGAGGGCAGTTGGACAAAGATTAGGGCGTGGGGTGCTGCCAGGGTGAGGAGGTAAATTTCCACTCATATGAATTGTTTGCATGGCCAGTCCATGGTGGAGGGAATGCATGGAGTCTGCCAGAGTGGGCATAATGGATGCTCAGGGATCCGCCCGCTAGAATCTCTCCTCACTCACTCCATGTGCGCGGGTGCGCTGTGGCTGCCCCACTCCGCATACACACATTCCACCCTCCCCCCCAGCCTTCCTCATTTAAAAACATCCATAGTCTTAAAAGCTTGCATAGGCAATTTAAACAATGGTAGGGATTCACAGAGGAAGACTGTACAGCAGTTCATCTAATATTTTCTCTTTTTGGAGGCATAATGAACTAAAAATTGTATTGCCAGCACACCATTATTTTAAAGTGAAAAGCTCTCCAGCCCTTAAAGTCTCCAATTGCAACAAAATCCTGATGTTCAACAGTACCCATGTAAGAGGTTTATGGGATGTGGGCAGGACCAGGGAGGCTGCCAGGCTGCAGACCTTTATGGTGTAAGTTTCTAGAAGATAGGTCCATTAGAAGCTATTCGCCAGACAGGATCAGGGAACATGATGGGAGTTGGGGGGAAACATCAGGGAATGGATCCCACGTTGTGACCTGTTGGGTGCTTCTCCCAAGCCACTGTGATTGGCCACTGTCAGAGACAGGATGCTGGGCTAGATGGACCATTGGTCTGACCCGGTACGGCACTTCTTATGTTCTTATTATTGTTAGAAGTAAAATCTTAGGGGTCAAGGTAAATGGAGACCCTGAACTATCATTGCTGCTTCTTAATCCAAGGTTAGTAGTGAATAAAGTATCGATTATTTTTGACCTCATGCAGGATGAGAAAGCTGACCTTGTATGCATGACTGAGGCCTGGCTGTATGAGGCATCTGGGACACTGCTTGCCCAGATGCTGCTGGCCAGATAGTCTCTACAGCTTTAGCCTAGACTTGGATGTTAGGGGTGGAAAAGAGGTGACTGTGTATGCATTACCAAGGACTATCAAAGGTACCCAGTGCTTGTCTTTTCCAGCATGGACCTTGTATTATTTTAGATGAAGTCACATGAGATGCTAACCTGACTTTTTCCCTCCTACTTGATGACATAACACCACAAGGGATTAGAACCCAGGACCTCTTGCTCCCCAAGTAAGAGCCCTGCCTCTAGACCAACAAGCACTTTTAAAACATTAACCTCAAGGACTGAGCCTGATTAATCCCACACTCTGCACAGGAGCAAGATCCACTCTTGCGGAAATTCTAAGTTATTATCTTTATTGGCTTGTCTGTGTATTAATATGGGAGGTAAGGCCTGGCCGAATTTATGCCTTGTTTCAGGTCATGAAGTATGTTAACTTGTATTTTATATGACACAGTACACTGCCAAGTGGCCCGGTTTGGGTTGAATTGTTACTAGTGTTCATTTTTTGCCCTGACTTGGGCAGCGCTACCCCGCATTGGGCAGCCTTACCAGATAATGCAGCACACTGTATGGCTGGCATCAGCCAGAAGTTCACCCCAGCCTGGGGAAGGCCAGGGGCATTGTAGCATTGCCCAAAGTGGGTTTTCACTGCCTAGATTGGGTTTAAGGGGCCACTGCCCATGTGGGTGGTTTCCCCACCCCACTATGAGCTCTGAGTGTTGAGTGTTCTCTATTTTTGTTCTCTATTTAGTGTGTGTTCTCTATTTTTGCACAGCCACATCACAGCCAGGGGTGGGATAGTGGGTGAGCCAGGGGATGGTGGATGGTGTGGGGCTGGGTGTCCGCATGTGTGGTTGGCTCTTTGACCCAGCCTGGCAGTGGAGGGACCTTTGAAAACAGTCCACCTGGGTTGAAGACACTGAGACGTCAACCCACCAAGATTTCACCGAGGTAGTTTTGAAGACACCGATACTTATTTTCTTGGGTGACCTCAACATGAATACCTAGGCCTGCTCTTGATATATTTAATTTAATTTTATTTTTCCTATAGTTCCAAACATTCCACTGTCCTTTTGACTATGACTGAAGATTCTACAGAGGTTTTCAATAAGATATCTATAATGGTATTTTCAGACATTACAGGCCTCCCTTTTACCACGGTGAACCAACCGTGGTGGTGGAGATTCCATAACATCTGAAGGGGGTCACGCCAGATGTTCACCACAGTGAACACCCGGCGGGAATCCCTTGAACAACGTTTCTGGAGGTGAGGCCGGCCTCACCTCTGGAACCGTGGTTACTCAGACCATGACCGGGAATCAGCGACTGGTAACGTCTGTTACCGCCACTGCTTCCCAGCCATGGTCCCGGCCATGGGCCAGGATCGGGCGCAGCGGCCGGATTGGCTGCTGCGCCTGTCTCCAGGAGGGCGGGCAGCTGGGGGAGCATGGGGGGGAGGGCCATGCGGCCGCACATTGCGCCACCCGGCCCTGCCCCCTCCCCGATTCCCATGCGGAATCAGGCTGGCACGTCTGTTGACCGGCCGGCCTGATTCCGCTCGGGGGTATAGACATGACCACAGGCCGTGTCAAACCGGAGGCCCGTAACGTCTGAAAATACCCAGTGACTTAAAAATCTTTTTCCTAAGTGATAACAATTCTTTTATTTTTTCCAGTGTACATTACTTTGAACTTAATAGCATTGAATTTCTTGGTGTATGAAATTTTGAAGTTATTTCTGATGTTACTGATTTTGTATTCAAAACCATAGCTATTAGACAACTTTAATATATCCACACATATACATATTAATTATGTATCCACCAAATTAGCTCCAAGAAAAGTGCTAAAAATATTTTGCTTATATTTCAGAAATCCCTTTGCATTTTCTTTCATTTCCACTGTATTCAAGAAAATACCCGAAAGATCTAGGTATCACATCATCACATCATTTCCTGCGACACTATTAAACAATAGCAGGACTTGATTCAGTCAGCATGAGCAGCTCCTGTTGACATGAATGGGAGTTCCTTGCATGTTCTGGCTAGAGAATTAAGCCAAAGGAGTTGTGTGTGTGTATGTGTGGGTTTTTTTAAGATATTATATTTAATTCCAATTTCATTGGTCTGGATTCCAGCTATAATCTCAGGTTTTTATGAAAAGAAACATAACAGGACATATGACTATATGTGTAGAATATTAGAATTACTCCCTTTAGGAGTACTAAATTGTAGGTATGGTCCATGGGAAGGAATTCTGTTTGTTTGTTTGTTTTTCATTTCATTTTTTGTAAATTTACAGATTTAAATAAGATTTGTAATATGGATCCATATTTAAATCAATTAAAAACTTTTAAATAATTCAAAAATAAAAAATAACTGTGCATGAACAAATGGCCATCAGGCCATTCTGCACATATGCAACCTTTTCCAAAATGGTGCTAGCACCATCTCCATTTTGTGAAAGGGCAGCCACTCTAGAGTTAGGCTCTGGATTTTTCCCCACCTTCATCCTCCAGGGCCTAGACTTCCTCCCACCCCCATCCACCAAGGCCTTGCAGCAGTACCTATCGGCCTTGGAGGGCTTGTTTCAAGGACTGCCGCTGTTGTCGGCACTCTCTTGCTGCAGCACCTGCTCTGTATCACACATGTGCAAAATGGCTGATGGGCTGTTTTATGCATGCGCAAATGCCACTGCACTTACCGGAATGACAGTGGCCAAAATGACGGTGCCACCATTATTATTATATGGCTGCCAGGGCTGTTCTGATACAGTGCAAGGAGGACACTGTGGTGAGGGATCCATCTGCTGAGCCATGTGATACAGAGCAGGGAGTACACTGTGGTGAGGGAGCCTGCCAGAACCCCCACAACAGCAGCATTGCTTCAATGAAGCCCTCCGAGGCTGGTAAGTACCACTCCAAGGCCCCATGGGATGTGGGAGGGGAACTCTGAATCCATAACTAGCATGAAATCATTACAGGATATTACGGATTAACTCGTAATGGCCCGTTACAGGTTGTTTAAATCAGGTACTGTGAATCTCCAGGAAAACTATTTTGATGCCTAAAATTCTCTGTCTACGAGGATCCTCTGTCTGTCTTGTATGCACAAATCAGGTAAAGGTATAGTGCCAGCTTTGCCGCAAAGTCCTATAAATGTGTCCACATATGAGAGTCTCTCTGCTTAGAATTTCTTATAGGCGCCTCTCAAATAGAATTGATTTCTAACATGGTTCTCACAGGAATTAGAATTAATAGCACAATTAGGATCAATCACATCACACAGGTATATTTGAAAGCTGACAGACAATAATTACTTCCAGTTCAGATTATCCTGGGCAAATCCCAATGAGAGTCGTAGACATGAAAGACTTGTATCCCATTTCTGAGCCATCTAATCCTTTATGATCCTGATATAAAGCCCACTGAGGTTAATAGTAATCTTTCCATAGATTTCAGTAGGCTTCAAAACAGTCCATGTGATCTTTAGGAAGTTTGCTAGTGCATCTGATTCTCCTCTCTGAGTAAATGAGAAATAGCACAGTTACCCTGGGGGAAGAATGATATTCATCAGGCCCTCACTTTTATTGAACATGCTGCTGCCACTCTCGCCAGATTAGATAGAGCTGAAATGAGAATGCTGTGCATTCTCAAGAGATTCTCACAGCCTTGGCGCAATCTCACGAGATCCCAACAAATGGCCACCACTGCTGTTCTGTTCATGTGTGCCCCCTGCCCCTGGTGGCCATTTTGCACATGTACAGAATGTTTTCTGAGGTTTCTCGAAAATCTCATGAGATTCTTGGAAACCCAAAAGTGCCCTGCGCTTGTGCAAAATGGCCACCATGGCTATTCTATGCATGTGCAAAATGGCCACAACAGCCATTCTGCAATGTGTGACCCCTGGTGGCCATTTTGTGCATGAGCAGAACATTTGGGGGCGTTTTTGTGACACTGTAGAATCTCACCAGAATGGCAGCAACAACGCCAATTCTTGTGAAATTCTCAACCTGTAGAATCTCACCAAGAAGCCCATTCTCAGTGAGATTCTGACAAGGGTTGAAATCTTTTTTCAACCCCTACTCCAGATATACACACTGGTCTGTGAATATAAACTCCTAAGAATTCCTTTTGTGAAGTCCTAGAACTATCTGGTGGAAAAATACAATCAAACAGCACAATAAGATACCGATTGCTCAACTCCAAATTTTCTCAGTCGTCCAGCATGGAGTTGCTGTATATAGATGATGTTGGTTTTGTAATTTTGTTCTGTTTTTTGCTTATTTTTCTGTACAAATGGAAAGCATCCAGTATAAGAATTGTAAGCAACCATGTGAGCTTGGACTCAGCAAACACCTCCAGCAGTGCAGTTATATATTCTTGGCATTTCTGACTGTCACTGGAGGAGTTTATCGCTGGGCCATTTAATTTAATGCAATTTATTGAATTTTCCTAATAAAATATCTATTTTTATGTACTTGAGTGATAATAAATTCAGGTAAAAATCAATAAAAACTGAATAACAGATTTTTTTAAAAAAATCTGAAAAAAATTGGGTGTAAAAATCGGTTTAAACTAAAAGCAAAGGGGCATATGTGTACTGTACTTATTGCTTAAGTACAGCAATTTTCCTTCCCTTCACTCATCCCCACCCCTACACACATAAATTACTCAAATGGTAGATTTAAGAACATTTCTATGCCTGAAGAAAATGTTATACCTAACATGAGTGTAGTGGTACCTCTAGTGCAGGTGTGAGGAAACTTTCCCCTCTAGGGAATGGATTCCCCATTCCTGCAGGGCTCTATGAGTCAGCAGCTGGTGGACCACCACCGAGTTGTGGAGTTCAGCTGCTCAGCCATTTCAATGGGGAAGGAGAGAGCCTCCGTCTACTGTTTGGCCACCAGCCACAAACCACAAAAGGACCATAGATCTGAGGTTCCGCATGCCTGCTCTAGTGCCTATGCCATTCCATCTCAGTCATGGTAGCATTACTAAAGCTCAGGGAGTGATTTGCATCTAGCTAACTGTACTGAAACCATAAACCAAGAAGCTGATATCTTAGATATAAACAATGTAATTGTGGTTCCTTACCTAAGTTTTTTTACAGCATCAGCCAACAAAGTGCAAATTCCTACAACACACACTACTCAGTTCCTTCTGAGGAAAAACCTCAGAAAACTACACTTCCTTCTAGGGCTTCAGTTCTGAAAACACACACACAAGGGATGTATTTTCACAAGCTCCTTCGATTAGTGTTTGTTATTCTACCATCAAAAGCACACTTCTGACTAGTAGGACAAATTCCCCATTAACTAACCAACTTTAACCCAGTTCTTAATCTGGAATAACTGATCATGAAACACAGCTAGTTTAATAGTTTGCCACATTGGAGCCTACATATCTGATAAAAGTAATATTTTACTTAGCCGACATCACCCTGCTTTTGAAATGGATGTTAATTCAGGGCAGAAGGACATTATGGTATTGTTTGGGCAGAAGTCTGGGTTCTAATGTTGGCTTTACTGCAGGTTTCCTGGGCAAGTCACCTAACCCAACATTTCAAGAAGTGAGGAACATTAATCCACGGGTCAACGAACAGTAGCCCATTTTTTCAGGAGTGACTTGGCTTTCAGTGATGGATTTGGTTACTCCACTTTTCTGAAATTTCAAGCCACTTATTTATAGTCTTAAGAGCCTCAGCCAGGAATGAGATCGATGCATGCAGACTCTTGTGCTCTCTTGAATCTTGTTGCATTGGGTTCTTAATTGGATTGCCAGAAATACTACTACTACTACTACTGCTACTAATAATAATAATAATAATAATAAAAAATAGCAGCAGCATTATGGGAATGCAAGTATAGATAGATAGATAGATAGATAGATAGATAGATAGATAGATATACGAATTTTATTGTAGGCCATGTGGCCATAACAAATGACAAGTAATAATAATAATAATAGACAACAAATAATAACATTAGACCATACATACAGATAATTAAATCACATCTTATATAAATAAGTATCCCTTCCCCCCTGTCTGAGCACAGACTATTATTTCATCACTAGGGATGGGTGAACAGATAGCGGTTCGGGTTTGCCCGTTCGGTTCGGCCATTCGGTTCGGTCGTGTTCGGTTCGGGCGTTCAGAAAAAGGCTCTCGGTGCAAGGAATGATGGCCCCAGACCCATGATGGTGGGTCCTGAGGCTAGAGTGTCAGCTTCTGGATATTGGCCACAGCCCTCCCTGCCTGCAACTTGGCCCAAGAACCCTGACGACGGGTCCTGGGGCTGTAGTGGCTGTTTCTTGATACGGTGGAATGACATTGCCTCTGTGCGAGGAATGATGGCCCCAGACCTATGACGGTGGGTCCTGGGGCTGGAGTGGCTGTTTCTTTATATATATATATATATAAATATATACACACATACACACACACACACTAAATCTAAATGCTATTAACTATTCTAAAACCTCCCTGGAGAGGTTCAGAATACATTCCTGAGGAAATTATTACAGATAGGGCCTAGTGTCCCTGGGGCCATACTTAGGGTGGAGATGGGTGTCCTCTCAATTGCAGCCCAAGAAAAAAAGACATTTATAAGGTATTGGTTAAGATCGCTCACTCGGCACGAGGAAGTGCTTACACTAAAATGCCTTTGCGAAGAACTCCAGCTTCTGGGTCTGAGAGGTTTCCCCTGGATTCAATATTGGGGTGTTTACTCAGGGATTTAGGTTTCTCTTTTGAATATTTTAGCGGGAAACCTGTCTCAAGTATTGCATCTGAAATTTATGGTACAATCCAGGCTATAGCAAAACAAGAGGATATGATGGCTATAAAGTCCTGGAGGGTAGCGCCATGTTTGGCCCAGTTCAAGCTTGCTTTTTCCCTAGAACCGTATCTTGATATCTTGCCAAATCATAAATTGTGTAGAGCATACACTCTCCTTAGACTCCAGCTGGTTGAAACAGCAGTCAATCAGGGTAGATACAAGCGTATCCTGTACAACTCTAGAACATGATCGTGCTATATAGGGGAAATTGAGTCTACTGAGAATTTTATTTTGAGATGTCCATATTTTACTGCTTTGCGGTCAGTATGACTCGTCCCTTTGCTGCCGGAGGGGACTTCCCTGGATACCAAGGGGCGTTACCTCTTGTTTCTCTCTTCACCCCGGAAGGAGACGATCAGGGCCCTAGCATCTTATATGCTTTTGGCCTCGAAGAAAAGATCTGGTATTTGTGGGAACTTGGAGGGGGAGGGAGAAGGCCATCAGTGCACACTGATTGCTATTTAAGGGGTATACTGGTAAGATTCTTGGGATTAGTATGGTTTAATGGTTAGTCCGCTGTTGTTTGACAGGGTCTACAGGTTGTTATTTAACACCAATTTATCTGGTTATGCTGATTAAATTGCATATTCTATTCTTCATACAATTATTGGAGGTCTGTAATGCCATTGGTTCCTATATGCGGTCGCAGCTTTACTGTATGCCTTTTCTAAGGCAAAATGTTTTATTGTATTTTCTTGTGCTGTTTTTGTATGTTTTAAGTTTATGAGCATGGCGGAAGCCCGTGCCAAATAAAGATTTGACTGACTGACCAAAGTAAGCTGGACCCTATCAATAATAGGGCTCCCTATGTCTCCCAGGTCACAAGGCTGGCCAACCAGCATCACTTCAGTCTTGTAGATTCAGCTTCAATTAGTTTACCCGCACCCAGCCCAACAGCAGGCAGGCACAGGGTTAAGCACCAAGACTGCAGAACCTGGGTCAGATGAAAAAGACAGAGTTGGGTGTCATCAGCATACTGATGGCACTTCACTCCAAATCTCTGTATGACCTCACCCAAGTTCAGATATACATTGAACAGGAGTAGAGACAAGATGAAACCCTGAAGCACCCCACAAAGTAGTTCCCAAGGGGACATTCACAGCATTCCAAGCACACCCTCTGTATCATGGGTGAAACTAACTGAAGCTGATACAAGCAAACTGGGAAGGACTGAGCCTCCCCAACCCCAATTATGTCTCTGCACCTAAACACAGAGTTCCCAAGCCATGCCAAACACGAGTGACTTTGTCTGCAAAGTAGGTGGAAAATTCATCATAGTGGGCAACTAATGACTCCAGTTGGATACAGCCAGGATTTAACAAGCTATCCACCACCTAGAAAAACTCAACTGGACATCACTTTGTAGATGCTGTGGTGGCAGTGAAGAACGCTTTCTTCACCACTGCTACCACCATGGCATACACCTTTGAAAACAATCTATGCCACAGTCGTGCACGGGCGTCAGTCGAGCACCACCTGTGCTCTAACTACCTATCTTCCCACTTTAGCAGCCTCAGTTCCTCTGTAAACCAAGCAGACCTACACTGCCACAGTGGAGTAAGCAGATGCCTGGGCAGATGCCACTCTGTTGATGGCCTGAGTCAATATACCATCTCACAGAATGATGGCGAGGCCATTGACAGATAGACTGGAAAAGTCAGTGGGTAAATCCCCTGAGAGTTCTGGAATCCTATTGGATCCATTAGTCTCTGGAAGTGGATCATCCTAATTGATCCACCACTCTGACGGGGGCAAAAGACACCAGGGATTCGCGTCCTCAGAAGGTAATGGTGCAACCATGATAATGGTGTCATAATGACACCCCCAATATTCAAAGCCACTATCTCCAGGCTGGTGCAAAACATTAAATCCAATGTGTATACAGCCTTGTGTGTCAAGCCAGATATTATCTGGGATAGGTCCATGGTTGTCATGGCGGCTGTGAAACCTTGCTCTGCCCCTGAAAGGCTGGCCTCAGCATGTATGTTGAAGTCACCCAAGACAATAAGTCCTGGTGATGTCAACACCAGCTTTGAGACCAGCTCATCTAGAGCAATCAGGGAGTCTTCTGTGCAGTGGGGTGATCAATACACCAGCAAAATCCCCAATCTATCCTGTTCCTCGAACACATGATGGACACACTCCATGTTGGGCAAGTCAGATACCGGTTACAGCCAAGGATGGAAGTGGCTGCTGGCAAGTCAGGGAGTGCCTCCTCAGGGTCCCCATCTGTACATGGCATGGAACGTTCTGGGGAAAGGGGCATTAAATGCCTCCACCCTCTCTGCTTGGAGGTGAAAAGCTGGGGGGGGGGGAACCTGGCCCACACAGAACCTAGGCAAAGGGCTCTTTATCTTTACTACATGTCCATCATAGTGATGTCAGACTGCACTAAGCAGCACATGTCTCCCCAACCTCCCTTCTGGCATCTCCCCTTAATACTCCATGGATCTCCCTATTCCACCATCTCCCTTATTTCTTACAATACACGTCTCTGAGACTGCCAGTACAGTAGTTTCATTGAAGGAGAGGGTTCTGGGATCTGCAGACATGGGCCAATGGAGGACTTTTGGGAGGAGATCTGCCCTTCTGGTCTGTGAGTCCAGGTGTCGATCCCTCTCTCCCAAGTTCAGATCCCCCTCCCAAGGGCTGATCCTTCCAGGAGATAGTCTCCCTCTTAGGTGATAATCTCTCCACTTCAAGGTTCCAACCCCCTCCCCCCAGGTATTAACCCTGCCTCCTGCCTATTCCTCCCCCAGGTGCCACTTTTCGCTATTGCCTGTTGTTATTTCTTGGCAGTGGATAAATTGTGGGAAACTGTCGCAAGTCTCATGAAGTGTCAGAAAATGCCTCAAAGTGTTGGAATGTGTTGTTAAAGTGTCAGAAAAACTGTTGGAACTGTTAGAAAAACTGTCAGAACTGTCGATAAAACTGTCAGAACTGTTGGAAATTGGCACTATTATCCTAAGTGCCACAGAATACCTGGAACTGTCGCAAAGTCTCGGATAGTGCCATAAATTGATGGCAAATGCTGTTGGAGTGGTGGCAAGACTGTTGAAATGTCAACAGTAAACAGCAAAATGGCAAAAAATGCTGCCGCTTCAGGACTACTGGGGATAAGGAATCCAGCTAAAAATCCTTGTACAAAGTTAAACCTGCTTCCAGCAACCTCTCACCCGAAAACTAACCCACCCACTCCCAGTATTCATGCCTGAAAGTTAAACCCTCCATTCTCCTCCCAGTTTGCACCCCATCACCCCCACCCACAAATTAACCCCCTACCCACAAGGTAACCCCCCTGCTCTCTTCCAGCAGTCCCCCACCTGAAAATTGCTCCCAGAAATAGAAGCAGCTACCGGGGCTGGGCAAGGGCAATGCTTCCAGGGAGGGGGAAAGGAAGGGCTCTCTCATCTGGTTACTTCTCCTGCTGCTACCATGTTAGTCACAGTTCCTGTACCTGAGTGGAACCATGGGAAGCATGCAAATAGCTTCTGGGGCAGCCTGGCTCCAAGCCAGGAAAGGAGGTGAACCCTGTCCTTCCTATGGGGAGTTTCCTTAAACACACATAGCCAGACCGCTAACCCAAGTGACTGTCTATACAAAATTTCAAAGTCATAAAATAAATCATCTCAATTTTATAAGGATCAGAATGTTCATGATTGTAACAGAGTGATACAGCCACCTTATCTATAGAGCCGCTCCCATGGCTCTTTAATCTACATATCTGTTTCTGTCACTCTGTCTCTATCTGTCAATCTATTTCCTATCTCTCTCCCTATTCTAATGCAAAATGAATGGAATTATCATCTCTTTCCAGTGTCTTGCATTCATTTCCTGCTGATTTCATAAACTTCCTATTTGTCTATCAACATCTGTTTTTTTGAAAATGTCCAGAAAGTCTCAGTATTTCCTGGTGTTTTACAATGTTGTATGGGTCATACCAGGACTTTCCGAAATATTATGAAACTTTCCAAGACTTTACGGGACTTTTAAAAGTGGTGCACCCCCCCCCGAAACTGTTTGAAGCCTTCACAGAGGTGACAACCATCTCCCACAAATATCAAATAGTGACAAATTTCCTTTGGGCATTCCTCCTTTGATGAACCAGCCTGCCCTCTAAATCTGCCCCAAAATACCGTGCATGTATTGCATAGAGTTGTATTTTACTTTTACTTTACTTTACAAAAGATTTATAACCCACACCCTCCTGCACAATGGCAGCCCAGGGTGGCATACAACATAAAAATCTAACAATGGGCACATATAAAATATAAAGTATGTAAAATAGCAGCAAATAAATATCCCCCCCTACCCCCTTCCCTCAAAGGCCTGGCAGAACAACCAGGTCTTACAACACCTACAGAAAGAGGGGAGGTCGGGGGAAAGACGGACCTCCAATGGGAGAGAGTTCCACAGCCAAGGCATGGCAACCAAGAACACCCTCCCCGCCATCGCCACCCGGTATATCCAGGGGACCTTGAGTTGGGTGCCCCCGGCCGACCGCAGGGGCCGTGAAATGACCTGAGGTTTGAGGCGGTCTCGCAGGTAACCAGGACCCAAAACGTTTAGGGCTTTATAAGTCATAACCAACACCTTGAATTGGGCCCGGAAGACAATAGGCAGCCATTTCAGAGTCTGGAGCACCAGTGTAATGTGCTTGTGGTGGCCCGTCCCTGTTAGGAGGCAGACCGCCACTTTCTGCACCAGCTTCAGCTTCCGGACTGTCGCCAAGGGTAGCCCCACATAGATTGTGTTACAGTAATCCAGTTGGGAGGTAATGAAAGCATGGTTGTGAGGTCCGAAATGGAGAAATACGGCAGAAGCCGTCGCACAAGATCTAATTGGCGAAATGCTCCCCTCGCCACAGCCTCCACCTGGCAATCCAGGTAGAGCTGTGGGTCGAGGAGCACCTCCAAACTATGGACTTGGGTGGCCAGAGGGGGGAAGACCCCATCAATAATGGGAGCCACCATCACCCTGGCCCTACCAACCAGCATCACGTCCATCTTATCGGGATTCAGCCTCAGTCAATTCACCCTCATCCAGTTCCCCACAGCTGCCAAATACCGTGTAAGCACCGAGACTGCCTGGCCTGGATCTTCAGAAAACAAGAGGTTAAGTTGTATATCATTGGCGTACTGATGGCATCGTACGCTGAACCTTCTCATGACCTCACCTAGCGGTTGCATATACACGTTGAATGGGAGAGGGGACAGAATGGAACCCTGCAGAACTCCACATGTGAGATTCCGGGGAGACGATGTACATTCCCCAAGAATCACAGGCTGTGTTCTCCCTGCCAGAAATGAGCGGAGCCATTCAAGAATGATTCTGCTCACCCCGGCTTGGTCCCAGAGCCTCATCACCAACATCTCATGGTCAACAGTATAGTATGCCGCCAACAGATCCAATAAAATCAATATTGAGGATCTGCCCTGATCCAATTCCCGGTGCAGGTCATCAACCACGGCCACAAGTGCAGTCTCCATGCCAAACCTGGGGCGAAAGCCAGACTGCAAGGGATCAAGAAAATTGATTTGGTCCAGATGTCCCTGCAGTTGCCATGCCACCACCCGCTCAATAACCTCCATAAGGTAAAATGGAAACTTCTAAACCTCAGAACTTTTAAACTACACAGCAGATTTTCTAAATCTAAACTCTGGCAACAACTACAAAGCACACTTGCATTTTCTCACACATCTACATGTTCATCCAGATAACTGATCAAAAGAAAACAATTTCAAAAACAGTTATGCCTCTGATTTTGATAACCCCCATAATTTAGTGATTTTTCAACCTATCTGTCAAAGTCAAAAATCAAGTTTATTGAAGCTTTTGCCATTAAACCAACCCCCCACCCCCAACCTAAAAATAACTTATATACAAAAAACAAAGTATAAAACTATACAATCTGCCTGGCATGACAAAAGTCTTATGGCATCAACAAATATGGGTCCAGAATTGAGTGTATGTTTCCAAGATTGGCGCTAAGCATCACCAGTTACAAACAGGTACCTCTCAGTTGCTGTGCTTTTATGAAAAACAAGGCTAACTCCTTGAGCATATCAGAGTTATCAGTATTCAAAAGAATCATCAAATCCTGGTCTTGTGGACACAATTTATCCTTTGAGAGAAAAGGAGACAGCCAAATATCTCTCAGATCGATATATAGGGGACAAAAATACAGAACATGCTCTAATGTTTTGACCTCGTCACAGGGGCAGATACAGAGTCTGCTAGAATACTTAATTTGCTCTGTTCTCCCTCTCATGACAGTCGAGTTGAAAAGCTGAAATCATATCAGAGACATCATTCTACACAGTCTAAACTCCCCCAAAATAGTAAGATATGGTTCTAGCTGAAAAATAGACTTCAACTTAGGATACCAAGGAGATATTTTAATCAAAGCTAACTTGGCCATGGCCAACTCCGTTTGTACTGAATATCTAAAATCTGCCTCTTCAGCATAGCATGCAATTGGGGGATGTTAATGGAGAGACATAAATCATAGGAAAATCCCTGATTGTGGAGGGTCTTTAGAATCTCTCCCCACTATCTATACTTTTTACTTCCATGGTGTGACGTTTGTTCCCTCCAGCAGAGGTAGGGGAGCCACAAAGTCTCTAAACATCGTAGCTTATTCCAATATGTTTTCGCCCTCAGCAATGCGACGGTACTTACAGAATGCATCCCAGTTTTAGTGTACAATACTGAGATAGGTGTACAAAGTGGGACTCCCAATATCCCCCTAATAAACTTGTTTTGCACTACTTCAATGTCTTTATTATAGTTGGCAAAGCAGATTTCAGCCCCATAAGTGATCTGAGCAAGAACCTTAGTTTTAAAAACATTGTACACTGGCAATACTGGTGATCTTTCAGTTGACTTATGAAGTCGAAGGATTCCTGACACAGTACTAGTAGCTTTCTTCACCAGAGCTTCCAGATGTTTAACCCACGAACCCTTAGAAGTAAAAAGCATTCCAAAATATTTGTATTGTGAGACCTGAGGTAAACATTGCTGACCAAACGACCAGGTATATCTTGCTTGAGGGGAACCAAAGTAAATGACCTGGGGTTTGGGGGAATTTACTATCATTCTGTTAGTTATCTGTCTGAAATTTGGAAAGATTCTACCCCTCACTGAAGTGAACCTCCCTGCCATATTTCACACTGATAGGATTAACCATCTTGATTTTATAATAAGTAGAAGTTTCATAGTTTTAACACAGAGTACAACTCACCTTAACTACAAAGCTGATGCCATGGCTCTATAATCAGTAATCTGTTGTTGTTGCCTGAACATCCATTAATTCCAACCAGTCATCTCTTGGTAAACATAGCAGTCCAGATGCTGCACGTGCCCTAATTCCATATCTGTCTGAAAGATGGATCATGCAACAATTTGACCTGAAACAAAAAATCTCGGCTAGTGCTGCTTCTGTTGGAAGCAGGGCATTTGCAGAGATTCATGTGACACAGAAAACTTACCGTCTCTCTCGCTATTTCCTTCATTTTTAGACATTTTTTACACATTGAATGGGGCTGCCATGGGCCATCCCTAAGCCCCAAGTGTGTGCCCTGCATGCACCCTGAGGGCTGTGGAAATGAAAATCTGCATGGTAAGCACCAGGGAAGTGCTGAAAATTGCTAAAAGTGCTGTAAAACTGGCATATAACGTTTGTAAAATTCCCAGAAAATGACAAAAACATCACAGAAATGTTAAAAACATCCCAGAAAGTAACACAAAAGTCCTGGGAATTGACAAAAATGACAAAATTGAGGGGAAAGTTCTGGAAAGTGACAAAAGTGATTCAAGATTCCCAGAAAGTGATGAAAAAATGGTGGACGCATGGAATCACCGGAAACTGAGGAAGTACTGATGGACGCTTACAAGAAAGGTATTTCCCTTCAGAATGGGAACACTTGCTCTTGTCTCAGCCCAAGCAATAATTGCTCCTCTAGATTAGTGAAGTCCATGTTAATGAAAATAGGAGATAATTTACTCTATGTGGTGCTGCCACATTTTAGTGAGTGCATCCTTTGAAAAAGGTGAAGCTACTATATTGGAGACTGAGAGGAGTCAGTGTGTAACATTAAAAAGTGTATTCCAATGGTTGTAGTAATTTGCAGTCACTTTAAGTATTGCTGAACTGTTAAAGGACAAATGCTATCATATTAAGAATCTAATGATGTATAATGTGACTGGAATATCAAATTAAACAAAGATCTAGGATTACGATAGTTTGTTCACAAACACCTAGTGCTTACAGAATTGCTACTCCCAACCAGTCAATTAAACTCAGTAAAAACTATACAGCAAGAGGATGGGAGTAGCAGTAAGGTGATCAGTTCTGCTCGTCTTCTGTGTGAGACATACAAATCACTCCTGGAAGGGAGAGACACAAATAAGAAAACTAACAGAAACATTTTGTGCTTGGATTAGAAAAGGAGCAGTTTGTTTCTCTGATGAGAATTGCCCTACGCCGCCATCGCAGTGGTGGGGCCATTGTCGCGCCCCCCCACCCTCCAAAAGAAAGGAGGGCAGGAGGAGGCAAGGGCTGGAGGCTGCGCCACAGCTTCCCAGCTAGCTGGCCACTAGGAGAAGCTGTCAGCGAGGGTTGCCTAGCAACCCTCACTGGCAGCGCAAAAGTAAGAGCCTCGCATTGGCTCTGCTGGTCACATGGTAACCAGCCTTCACGAAGCATTCCCCGCTCATTCTAGAGAAGAGCAGGGAATGGAGTAGCAGGGCCCAGCGGTGCTGTTGAGTTGAGCCCCCCCCCTTCAGCAGTTGTTCAGAGCAGAGCAGAGCAGAGCATGTGGATGGGGCACACAAGGAAGTGTGGCCCCAAGGAGGCAGCGAAGTCGGGGGCTTGGAGTGAGGCCCAGCCCCTAGTGAACAAAAAAGGAGGGAAGCAGGCAGGCAAAGGCGGTGGAGATTCAGGGCCCATGGGCCCCGTTGGAAAAAAGGGGAGGGGGAGTTCCCCAGTGGGACAAGGGACCCTGCCCCCCAGCATCATGGGGCCTCCAACTTGGGGGGGGAGGAGGGGCCAGCGTGACCCGGCCCCCAAGGGTAGGGTCAGCACTGGAGCGCCTTGCAGCATGTGAGGCCTTGCTGTATGGGGAGGAGCAAGCAGCTGCAGGGAGGTTTCCCCAGGGCAGGGGGCAATGTGCAGAGGGCTGGGATTGGGGCAGGGAAGCGGGTGAGCCAGGATCGTTTCCCATGCCATCAGTCCACGTGGTGCAGGCCCTGGCAGAGGAACTGCCAGCTGCACCCAGTGTAGAAAAGGACCCAGGCGAGCAGAGGGAGTGGGCCTGCGAGGAGGACAGGGTGGAGTACCAGGCAGAGTGTTCTCCCAGCACGGTATGATGACGGGGCGATCATGGGGCCCACAGGGAGGAGGGGTCCCTCCTACCATGTGCTCATGCCTGACCAGGATTTGGCAGGGAGGGCAAATGCCAACGCTCAGTATGATTTCAGGCAAGGTGAGGATGGCGGCCGCGAGGAAGAAGAGAGTGAAGAACCCGGCATTTTGGCACAAATCAAGGCACTTGAATGGGCGCTAGTGAGTAGGAGGGCAGTGCAATCAACACCTCCCCAGCCCTGCGCAGCTGAGCCAGGTACGGACACAGTGGGGGGCTGGTTGCCGATAGGGCACGGGAACATGTGGGGGAGTTTGGGACTCGGTACCTCCGCCGCATCGCAGGAGACACTTCAGGGCTGGGGGCCAGACTGTCGGGATGGGGGATGGGTGGTATGGGCAGACCCACAATCCCTCAGGTGTCACAAGGGGGGGTGCAGAATTCCTCCTGCTAGAAAGACCCCACAGTATCTTTGGTGGAATGGGGGTTGGGTGGAAGTTCCTTGGACTGGTGTGGGGCAAGGGCAAGACAGTTAGGTCAGCAGGCGGCAGCTGGGACGGTGGCAGGGGGCCAATACCAGCCCCAGCACACATTGCAGGTGTGGGCCCCCAGCGGGGCCGGTCAGGTGGTTCATCCCACGTCGGGAGTGCATCCCCCTGCCCTGCTCGGTGGCACGTACGTCAGTTTATCCTCGCCTATTGGGGAACATTTGCTGCCCGCCACGAGGAAGAAAATATGGAGAGGCAAGTATGTCGACCTCTTTGCTCTGTTATTTAGTGATCCAATAGTGGATCAAGGGGAAGAGGAAGAAAAAAAGGATAGGGAGAAATACAAGCGACCCAAGGCTGATCGGAATTGGGCCAATTGGATGGCAGCGTATGCGATCTACCATGGAGTGCTGCTGGAAATGTTTCCTGATAAAGGAGCTATCCTTTTGAAATATGGGGAAATTATCTGCAGGGCCTACAAGACTGGGCCCCCTGGCACCTGGTTAAGATATGATGAGGCGTTCTGGAATTGGGCAGCTTTTACACCAGGTCTCCAATGGGACACTCATGCACATGACCTCTGGTTAAATTGCATGAGTGATGCGAGTGGGGCACCAAAGGCGGACAGCAGCCACCGCTTGGCAAGAGGAGAGGTGGCCCTGATAAATGACCCGGCAAAGGCCTGGGGGAGGCAGGCGGCAGCAGGGAGCGCAGGACGGTGCTGGGAATTTGATTGTTTTGGGAAATGTGCCCATCCGGCATGCAGGTTTCAGCATACCTGCTCCTCCTGTGGGGGATTTCATGCTGCGTCTGCCTGCACCAGGCACAAGCCAGGTAATAAGGCAAAGGACCCAGGGGGACAAGGGTCCGGGGACATGGGGCCTGTGGGAAAAGGCCCCATTACCAATTAAAGTGGAGAGACTGAGGGTTGCCCTGATGACACATCCCAACCAGCAGGAAGTGCAGTATGTTGTTCGGGGTTTTACGGATGGGTTCATGATACCAGCAGCCGACGTGGAGTTGGGCAGGGTGGCCCCCAACTTGAAATCAGTGTTAGGTATGGAGGAAATTGTTGCTGACAAGATCGCTAAGGAAGTAGCCGAGGGGCGGGTGGCTGGTCTGTTTGGAACCCCCCCCCCCCCATTGTCTGGCATGATCTTCTCCCCATTGGGTGTGGTGCCAAAAAAGGCACATGGCCAGTATCGCCTAATTCATCATTTGTCTTATCCTCGGGGTCGGTCGGTCAATGACGGGATTCCAAGGGACCTGGTGTTGGTACATTATGCGACTTTTGATACAGCGGTTGCACTGGTTAGGAAATTCAGCAGCAGAGCTTTGCTCACGAAGTGTGATGTAAAATCAGCATTTCACCTGTTGCCTGTGCACCCTGATGGTTTTCCGCTGCTAGGTTTCCATTTTCAAGGAGGGTACTATTGCGACAAGGCCATGCCCATGGGATGTTCAATTTCATGCTCTGCATTTGAGCATTTCAGCTCCCTGGTCGAATGGGTCGTGCACCAGGTGGCAGAAGGGGGGGGGCATCACAAAATATCTTGATGACTTCCTCTTCGTCGGGCAGGCGGGGTTGCAACAATGTGCTAACCTGGTGGAGGTCTTTCAGAGTGTTGCCCAGCACTTAGGCATTCCTTTGGTGGTCAAGAAGACAGAGGGGCCAAGTACAACTTTGACGTATCTAGGCATTGAGTTGGACATGGTGGTGGGAGTGTCCCGGCTGCCATTGGACAAATTGAAGGCACTGATTGTATGGCACGGAGGCCATACAATTGAAGGCATGGAGGGTATGGGAGTAGCCAAGATCACGGTTAAGCAGCTGCAGTCGTAAGTGGGCAGCTTGAACTTTGCGTGTAGGGTGATAGCACTAGCCAGAGCATTTATGTCCCGGCTGTATGGCAAACTGGCGGGCAATCCATTACCACATTACCACATTAGGGTTACACAGGACATGAAATTGGATTTAGGGGTGTGGCGCAAATTCTTACTTCGGTACAATGGGGTGAGTGTGTGGAGGGAGCACTCCTTTTGGCAACAGATCTTGAGGTGCACTCAGATGCATCGGGGGCACATGGGTTTGGACTGTACTTCAATGGCAGGTGGTGTGCAGCCAGATGGCCACAGGAATGGTGGGTGGACAGCATAACTAGGGACCTCACATTCTTGGAGTTATTTCCAATAGTAGTGGCAGTGCACCTCTGGTCCGAGCAGTGGGCAGACAAGGCAATACTGTTTTGGTGTGACAACCAGGCAGTAGTGCATGTTGTTAACACACTTTCATCCCGCTCGCAATGGGTAATGATATTGGTGAGGGCATTGGTCCTCGTTTGCCTACAGCACAACATCTTATTCCACACCAAGCACATTCCAGGACTCGAGAATGAGATTGCCGATGCTCTTTCTCGGTTCCAGATGGAGCGTTTCCGTGCTTTGTAGGGATGGGCGAACAGACCACGGTTCGTGTTCGGCCGTTCGCATTCGGCCGTTCGTGTTCGGCCGTTCGTGTTCAGCCGTTCGGCCGTGCTCCAAGTTCATGTTCGCCCGTTCGTGTTCGGCCATTCCTTTTCGCCTGTTCATGTTCAGCTGTTCGACCGTTCGTCAAGTTCGTGTTCAGCCATTTGGCGAGTTCGCGTTCGGCCGTTCGGTCATTGAAATCGCGCGAGAGCCCGAAATCGAAAGCGGAAGCACCGAAAACCGGAAATTCGTGTGCGTGCGGAGCTGTGTGGCGAGTGTGTGTTTTACTCGGTGTGTTTTTGGATGTGTTTGACTGTGTGTGACTTTATTGGATTGGCTGGCTGTGTGTTTTGGTTCAGTTTGTGTGTTGTGGGTGAGAGAGATCCTTGTTTAAAAAAAAAAGAAAAAGAAAAAATGAAGAAGGCTGTGGTGAGGATCCCCCGGCTGGGGGCCAACTTGCCAGTGCTGCCACAGCCACTGTCACTCAAGGAGGAGGAGGTGGCCGAGGCAGCTGCCCTGGTGGCGGCTACGGCGGTGGCGGCTAGGGCTACTGCTGCAGCTGGTGCTGCTAGTCCTGCACTGGTGGCTTACTCCTCGGATGAGGAAGCAGTGGACTCTGGAGCTGCTGCCAGGTTTGTAACATTTTTTTTTTACTTTGAGGACAAGAAAGGATCTGTTGGAGAGAGCTCACTGGTGTGCATGTGGGTGCATGGGCAGTGGGCATCAGTCGGGCACAAA
>QEPC01001858.1:796786-811962 GCA_003113815.1 Sphenodon punctatus | reverse complement strand
CTGATCACTTCCTCGCCTCCTTCAGCCTCTTCCACCAACCCCCCTCCTTCTCCCCCTCTCCACGCCCCTTCCGCAATATGCAAGCTTTTACCCCCATGGATTTTGCCTCCTCTCTATCCCCCCTCCTCCCCTCCATTTTCTCCTCCTCCTCCCCTGACTCTGCCATCTCCACTCTCAACAGTCAACACCTCTCTCTCCTTGACCCGTGACTCTCTTGCCCCCGTCTCTTCCCGCCCCTTCCAGCCCCAAAATCCCTGCCCCTGGCTCACCCCTAACATCCACTACCTCCACTCCTGCACCCGGGCTGCTGAACACCTCTGGTGCAAATCCCGCGCCCTCCCTGACTTCCTCCACTACAAATTCTCCCTCTCCTCCCTCTCCTCGGCTATCTCCCTAGCTAGACAATGCTATCATGCCTCTAGGATCGAATCTTTCTCTCGCGACCCTCGCCGCCTCTTCTCTACTTTTGACTCCCTTCTTAAACCCCCCTGCCCTCCTCCGTCCTCTTCCCTTGCTGCTAAGGATCTTGCATCATTCTTCACCTCAAAGATTGACAAGATCCGTTGGGACATTGCCTCCCACCCACCTCCTCCTCCTGCTCCTGTACCACCCCCTCCCCCTCCCCCTCTCTCCCCTCATCCAAGTACTGAAATAAACATATACTCTTCCCATTTATTTAACTAGCAGAACAGAAGTCTTACCACTTTTACAGTCTTTACTTGTGACGCTGCAACTATCTTGTCAAGTCACACAACGGAATCCCAGGTCTGTGTGATTCTCATTCTCCACCATCATCCACCCACCTCGTTGTCCTGGTCTATTAGTTCTTTTCTGCTCTCTCAGCTTCTACTCATTCCTGCCTTATCTCTCCAGGTTCAGTGCCCAAGGAGAAAATTAGGAGCCAACTTCATTGTCTGACTGAAATGACTATAAAACAAGAAACAAACAGCGAGCAACCAGCTAATGTGTGAAAACAGGAACTCTTGCAAGGAACTGCCATTCCCACGACAAGCATAAACAAAAACAGTGCACACAAATGTTTGAATAAAATGGGAAGGGGGGAATGATTATCTAGAACTGGACAAATTTAATGAAGGTGTGCTTTCAACCCATTTAATGGGAAAACATGGAAATGCTAAGTTTTCCATGTGACAGAACTCCTATTTTCTGCCCAGCTGGACAAGATACCTTTATAATCACTAAGCATCTTGAACATTACAAAACAATGGGTGTTTTTACACACACATTTCTCCTGCATGTTTGTTGTTACATCCTGAACTTTCTGTGTGTCTAAATCACTCACCCAGATCTTAAGCATCTGGCTCTTTGAACTTCTGCGTAGAACTTCTCCAAGAACTTTGTGTGTAAAAGGTTCTCCTGGTAAACTGCTTTGTTTCAGGCAGCTGTGGCCACTTGGTTTCCATGGCAGCCTTTCATGTCTACAGCTGTGGCTACTTTAGGCTGCCTCAGGACAGTGTTTGTTTGAATAATGCATCCAGGAACTGCCTCAGGGCAATGTGTGTGTGAAAAATGAATCCAGAACTTACTTGTAGACTTGCAAAACCAGAACCTTAAGGTGTGTGTAAAAATCCAGAACCTTAAGGTGTGTGTAAAAATGCCCATTCACTGCAAGACCATTTTCAGAATACTCTAACACTGTTATAAGAGTCAGCCCAAAAAATCCAAATACCTCTCTCCCATTCCTCCAGAAAGCTAAACTGTGTATCTAGAATAAGTCACAACTCACAATCTTTTGAGGAAAAACTGCATATCAACTTACAGTGAAATTATGAGCCTTTAAGCTTACACCTAAGTTGCTTGGCCTAAATCCCTATTAAATATACATAGTAAATATATACTGAAAGGCTTTAAAGTACATGGTGATGGTATAGCTTGCCATAGTTATCTCAAGCTATGTGCATAGAGTATAAAAACACAGATGGTGAGGGAAAGAGTGCAAAATACAAGTGCCTCATCAAGTTTTTCCATCAGCTGGTTTACTACGATTTGTCATTTCTAAGAGAAGCGGCTTAAAAGAAAAGGCTTAGGGACAATAATTTGAGTTTGGCACAGAGCCCAAAACATGGATTTAGCCTCTGTGTCTGGCAAACATACGTTCTGCAAAGCTAAATGTAGAGTATAATTGCTAAGAGTGTGCCATATGGGCCATCCCAACCAGGATTTTCTGTTCATTTATGTAGTTCCACTTCTCTTCTCTTCTTTTCAGTGTGACTGCCCTAGAAGGAAGTGTATATATATCACCATTCTTTTTGGTGAAGATCCCAACTTAGGCCACTTATAGACAAGGGGCCAGGGAAGCACGTTCTTCAATGCACCGCTAGAAAAAGCCACATAGGGTGCGTTTACATGCACTGGAAGTGACTGCCCGCCATAGGACTCGGCAGCATATGCGGCCTCCCGCAGCCTCTTTGAAGACACGTTCTGGGAACTCCGATATCAAGTCTTTAAAGATGCCATGTGTGCCGCTACGTCTAATATGTGTGTGTGTGGAAGGGAGTGTTACATGGGCCGTTTTCACACAGATACTCTAACACTGACAAAATCAGTGAAACATATTATACATGGGTGAAAACAGACATGACGCTAACCACCCTTTAACCACCCTTGGTGGTCATTTATGCATGTTTCAGGGCTGCATAGGGCACCAATACAGCCCTGCAACATGCATAAATAACTACCACGGGTGGTTAGCGTCATGTCTGTTTTCACCCCACGTTTCAGGGCTGCAGGTGTGCTCAATGGGTGGCCTGACACATATATAATAAAATGTAACACCCATTTTATTAGTATTAGAGTGTCTGTGTGAAAAGAACTATGGTTAAATCTACTTGGACTCTTACGTTGTTTGGTTTAAAACCATTTTTAAAGCATTCAGGTCCAGGTATGAACTCATTTTTTTGCATGAGATCTTTAGACAAAATTAGTTATTCTGAACCAGAGATTCCTCATGTACAAAGGATCATCACAAATAAAAATATATCTACGGCAAAATGATTGCAATGAAAATCACACAGGAAAGATAAAGATAATGTACACATGCACACAAAGTAATAGAAAAAGTCGATCACCCAAACTCTTACCCTAAGAGACCATTTGCATGCAAAAATATGCTTGCATAGAGTGCAGACATCACCACTTTTTTGAAATTTAATGTAACTTATGACTCTGAGCTTTATCACCATCATATCAGGTCTCCACCCCTAACTAGCTGCTCTGCATTATTTATTTATTTATTTATTTAAATGTACAGCTCACCTTATCCCAAAGGCTCATGCCTGGTAAAATAATAAAAACTTATCAAATTCTCAAACATTTAAAAGAAATGAAACTAAATTGGCTTTAATGGTGCAGAATTGTATCAGTGTTTCTTAGCATATAAGTAAGAAAATTTGCAGCTCACTCCTAGAAGGGATGGACTTTGAGCTAGGGTTTCAGAGTTTCTAGGCTCTGGGGTAGGGGTGAAGCCATTACTTGAATCAATTTTGGCAACCCGTCAGGTACCCGACAGGTTACTTGGACACCCATCGGATGTCCAGATGCCTGGGCTGGGTGGAGGTGGGGTGGGGGGGGTGTTGTCCACTTTCCCAGATTTTCCAGGACTTTGAGGGAAGTCAAAGGATGCTGATCCCAAGTGGTATCATTTTAATGTTTAGGTCTTAATTTTGCTAATACCAAAAGATGGAAGAGCCAAATACGATAGACTGGCAAAAGCTATGCAGACAACTGGAGACCCAGGTGGTGGCCATGGCGAGGAGCACTTTTTGTCAAATACAGCGGCTTTGGCCGTATATCTCGGACTCAGACGTGGCCGCCATCATCCATTCCTTTGTTACCTCAAGACTGAATTATTGCAACATGCTCTACATGATGATGGTCTGGAGATTGCAGCTTGTGCAGAATGTGGTGGCCCATCTCCTTATGGGGACGGGGCACTGAGAGCATATTACAACTTTGCTCTGCACTGGCTGCCTATTGTCTTCCAGGCCCAATTCAAGGTGTTGGTTTTAACCTATAAAGTCTATACAGTCTAGGCCCCACTTACCTGTGAGACTGCCTCACACACACACACACACACACACACACACACACACACACACACACACGTGTTCTGCAGTGGCCCCTGCTGTCTGCCAGGGGCCCCCTCCTCAAGGTCCCCCAGGTTTCTCTGATGTGGACCATGGAAAGGGCATTATCAGTGGTCGCCTGGAGGCTGCGGAACTCTCTCCCAGTGGAGGCCTGTTTTCCCCCAGATCTCCCCTCCTTCCACCACTGCTGTAAAACCTGGCTGTCCTGCCAGGCATTTGGCAGGGTAGTGGGAGGGGGGTTTGGGGTTGTTTTATATTGTTGTTTTTTAGCCCCAGATATAGTTGTTTTATTATTTTTGTATATGTTTTTATACAGTTGTTTTATATTGTTGTTTTATTATGGTTGTTAGCTGAGGTGCCTGAAGCACGAAGAGGGCAGGATATTAAATTTAAATAAATAAATAAATAAATATTGGCATTTTATAATAAAACAGGTAGAAGGGGAGTTTCTGCTGTACTTAAGACCTTTAGAGCTAAGACTGAGCCATACTCCTATATGAAGCAGAGTTGTGGAGTTCAGACCGCTCTTTAAATAAGTCATTTGAAAAGGTATTGAGTCATTTTTTAAGGTGATTACTTGGGTTACAGCTATCTATTCAGTTTAATGAGAGCTAAAATCAGTATATTAAATTTAGCAACTTTAGTTCAACTAAGGGCTATAAACTATTGGTTCAAAATTAAAACTTATCATCCTTACAGGCCTTTTAGAAGCTCAGAGGTTCTCCTATTTTTTAAAAATGACACTTGGTTGTTGGATAGTAAGAATAGTCTTTCCTGGCATAATGTGGTGGGGTGCAGCCTAAGAGAATAGCCGGCTCTTTAAAAGGAACAGCTAGTGCCAATCAGTGGACTGGGCTAGTGGAGCAGCCAGCACTGTGGCAATGAGAGGGCAGCACATAAGGAGAAGTAGCTTTCCAGAGTTGAGTGTGGGAGAGAGGTGGCCCTTTAAGGCATGAGAGACTGGAGGGCCAGACACGCCCACTGTGGGGATATAAGGAGAGACAGTGGCTGAAAACAGACATGACGCTAACCACCTTTTAACCACCCTTGGTGGTTATTTATGAATGCTGCAGGGCTGTATTGGTACCCTATGCAGGTGGTTAAAGGGTGGTTAGTGTCATGTCTGTTTTCACCCAAAGTCAGAGGGAGGTCAGTCAGTGACTGGTTATGGGCAAGAGAGGATCTCTGCTGGAGAGCTGAGCAGTAGAGGAGCCTTGTCCATGATGCTGACTCTCAGGCTGGGCAGCTAGGAGAAGTCTGGTGCCTTGGCTGACTGGTCTTGGGCTTAGAAATGGCCCTTCAGGGTACTGAAGAGGGTGTTGATTGTGAGTGGTGCTAAACTGCTTGGCTGTAGTTAGGGAATGAGTTGCCAGAAGGCTGTTTCCTGGCATTAGAGAGGATACTGAGAGACTGTATAGCTAAGAATGGTGTACGCTCCATCAGGGTGCAGGTGATTGAGCAGTCTGGAGACTACTGGGACTGCAGGGTGCACACAGATGAGCCAGTGTCCCAGAGATGGTGGAGTTTGTATATGTACATAGCCACATTGTGTGTAAATAAAGTGACTAAAAGCTAATTCCCCAGAATAAGTGATTTAGTGAGGTCTGATACTGACTGGACTTACTCTGGGGAACTGCACCCTGTTATACATGGATTATCATATATCTTTGACTGTGGTGATTTTGTACCACTATAAGGTTAAATTTTTTGATAGATACAGAGATGAGAGTTAACAGATTGATTTGAGAATGGTTGGCTCTTCTACTAGTTCACCTTTTCTAAAATAGGGTATTTTCAGACGTTACGGGGCCGTTTGGCCCTGTACCGAAAACAGCCCTTTCATTCCCCACCGGGGTCACCCCGTCACGCCATATCAGACGTGCCGGGGGGATCCCGGCGGGGAATGTGGGAGGGGGCGGGGCCGCGCGGCGCAACGTGCGGCCGCATGGCCCCGCCCCCTCCACGCACCCCGCCGCCTGCCCTCCAGGGAGACGGACGGGCGGCGGGGCCAGTGCAGCCGCCGCGTCGGGCCAAAAGCGCCATGGCCTGGGATCCTGCCGGGGATCCCGGGCCGTGGCAACCGGCCAGACATTACTTTTTCTTGGTCCCCGCTGGGGATCATTTTGACCACGCTTCCCCCGGCTAGCCCGGGAAGCGTGGTTCAAATTGACCCCATGTGGGTATTCACCATGGCGAACATCTGGCGGCCGCCAAACAGACGTTCGAGATACGGTGACCACAGGTGGGTATTCACCATGGTTCACTATGATCTCGTAATGTCTGAAAATACCCATATATAAAATGCTCTTTTTTGAAGCCTTATTTAATTGTCATTACTTATTGTAAACAATGAGAAGCAAATCACTAGGCTGTGTTTTCATCAGATGTATAATGCAGTTCTTGAAGGGAGATTTAGGAAAATCACTTATAAAGAAAGATTACATCCCTATAGGATGAATGTAATAGAGGACTTAAAACGCTATGTTCTTGCTTGCCCCTAATATATGGCAATCTGATAGAGATGGCTTACCCCATTAATTTTGATTTACTGTACTGGACGAACAAAGATAAGTGCATTTGGTTGCTTTCTAAAAATGCAGCAGTTTAATTTTATTCTTTGGACACTTTTGCCTTTTTTAGCTCAGAAGATAATAGAGAATGTTAATTAATTATGAAACTATTTTATTTTATATATATTGGTGTTTTGAAAGTTTTTCTTTGTGTTGTTTTTATGTTTTGGTGAAAACCATAAGTAAAAAATTAATCTAATGTGTAAGGAGGGTGGAGGCCATCAAGCTTGGTGGAGCACCGATCCATGAGGCAGTCAGTTGGCATGAGCATTACCAAGGGAGTCAGTGGAGGTGTGGTCAAGATGGTTCATAAAGTCAAGCCTAGTGATTAGTTATCACTAGAGATATGCACCAGGAACCCATGTTTATTTTAGTTTTTGTGATTTAAATATTTCATTTTTGTTTTTATAAATATCAAAAATTTGTTTTCATTTTTGCTGTCGTTTTCAATTCCCATTGGTTTCAATGGAAAACACATTTTTGGCTGTAATTTTTTTGTTTTTCATTATATTTGCATGAAACCTAGATCAATTTTACCTCCAATGGACAGATTAAGTGTACCAAATTCCAGAAAGTATGCATAAAGGAATCTGATTTGATAAGCAGTTGAATTATGCTATTTTGCAAAACTCTGCATATACATTCCTGGCTATATCTTCTTTGCCTCTCAGTGCTTCAGGATGTGATTGTGATGATAATTGGCCATCCTGGATGTGTAAACTATGGGTATTTTCAGATGTTACGAGATCATGCTCAACCACGGACAATCCCCTGTGGTGGCGAATGGTCCCGTAATGTCTTGTTGCTCACCGCCAGATGTTCACCACAGTGAACCACTGGCAGTGAGCAAAATAGTCTGGGCACCATCTCCGAAAGCGTGGTTAATTGAACCATGCCCCGGAATTGGTGGACGGTAATGTCTGTTACCGCCGCCGATTCTGGGCCATGGCCCAGACCCCGGGACGGAATCGGGCGCAGCAGCCAGATTGGCCGTGGCACCCACCCATCTCTAGGAAAACAGACTGCTGGGGGAACGTGGTGGGGCAGGGCCATGTGGCTACATGTTACGCCGCGCAGCCCCGCCCCCTCCCCAGATTCCCCGCTGGAATCAGCCAGCTCGTCTGTTGATGGGCCATTTTGATTCTGGTGGGGAATCAAGAAGTGATTTCGTGATGGGGCCAATCGGTGCCCCGTCACATCTGAAATCACCCTATGTCTCCTGATTTCTCGGATGATATCCCCAAAGTCCCAGTTATGTCTCTTCTATGCCCTCCTGAGGGCCACCCCCTATGCCCGCCTCAAAGCCACTACCGATTGGTCCTGTAAAACTGGAAGCATGCAGTAATTGGCCAATGAATGTGTAGATCAGTTTTTTGGGTTGCTCCCCATCCTCCCTCCTACAGCCTCCCTCCTCCTGCTTGCTTCTGACTGGCACTGCATGTGCTGCTATTTATCTGAATAATGGTCTTCAAGGAGACAACTTAAATTGCATATAAAAATTGTTCCCTTTATCAAATTGTCCTGTAGTTTTGCAGAAATGACAGGGAACGTGTGTGATAAAGTTCTGCCAAATTATTTGCAAACAGGATGGAATATAAAAATGTTAGTCAGAAATGTATTTTCAAGTTAATAGCTTATAACATCAGGACACTTTATCCAATCCTTCTGAAATCTGTCAGGATTGGTTCACTAGTGGAGGGACATAGTCTTCCCAGGTTTCATGCAGATTGGATGGAATATAAAAAAGGTGCAGCCAGGTATATGTATTGAACTTTTCTTAAAATCACAACATTAAATTGCTTCTAAAATATGTCCCCTTTATCCAATCATTTCAGAGTTTGCTGATGATGCTGCAGCATGGGGATTGCCCACCTACAGAAACCCATTCTTTCTGAGGGTCAGTAAGCATGTGTGTAGATGGCAAAGTAAAGCATCTGCTGAAGAGGTTTTTTGGATCAAGCTAGAGAGCAGTGCAAAGTGCTGGATTAAGTACTGTTAAAATGCAACATTACCAATCACTCATAGCTAAATTATTTGTAATAAGTGAACCATATTAAACCTAATTCCTGTGGCACAGAAAATGTAATCCATGCGCACAATTTTCAGGCGTTCTTATATATAATATCAAGAACCTTGAAGAAAAATCAGATTTTTCTCTCCTTCGTAGTCTGTATTCCACCTTCACCTTCATTTTAGAAATTGAAGACCAAAACTTATTTTTTATGCTTTAGAAGCTATGATTGAACTTTCATTACAATTTAATATTTAATATGAAATTAATGGAATGAAGGATGCAACTATTAAATCTCAACAAGTGCAGTATTAAGCAATAAAAATGTAATGCTGTAAAAAATACCATAAGAATAAATTGTTCCAGCCATTTAGAACAAGAAAATAAATATCTATATAGTTTTTAATTAACCACTTCTCGGTAATGTAAAGAAGCAAATTACATTTGCTTTTTCCAAAATAAATTACAACTGTAATTTGAATATTTCTGGTAGGAAAGACAAACAAAGCATTTTATCAAGATGTACAATTAATTCAAGTACATTTCTATGGTTAACAGAAAATAACAATATTAAATGACATTTGCATATATACAGCTATGGCTGGACAAACAGTATTTATGTTGCTGCAGCAATATTTGTTTTGTTAATGTTGAACTAGCCATTGTATTTCAGAAGTACAAATAGCTCTGAGATAATTTTATATAGAAGAGACAAAGGGGAATCCTTGCAGGAGTTGAAATTGGGGGGTGGGGGATGAGGGGTTATTTACCACTTTTGGCATTCTTCATACTTTATGTTAAAGTTCCATTTATAAATGGCTTATAAAGAATATATAAATTAATAATGGATGTTATAAATACGTTAAGATGTGAATAGCACATGCTATAAAGAGTTAGAAGTATCTAATTTTAAAGTGGTATAGAGGATTGTAAGCAATGCATCAAACCTGTTGTGCTCTGTAAAATTGGTTAGCCACAAGCTCTGTACTAGGAGACATTAAAGAACCTCCACCAACTTGGAGCACTAGGGGAAAATCTGCATTTTATACCAGTCATTAAGCTAAAGGAAAACACTTCATCTGAATTATGTTGTAACTCAGAGTTTGTTTGGTTTTTTATTTAAAATCTATATAGTATTAGTATTATTACATAGCTCCAGCAGTCCCTATTTAGGAAGGACAGTCCATCCTTGGCTGCTGAATCCCACTTTCCCTTTCCATGTGCGGCGCACCAATATGAGTGTCAGGGGCAGTGCCCCTCTTGCCACCAAGGGAACACCACTCATACAATTTAGAGAAGCTCAGGAGGAGCATCAGCTTTAAGTGCCAGGTCTGAAGCTTGGAGCAGCGCCACTTACCACTGCAACCATCTGAATATAGCACCACACTTCCGGATTCTGGGACACACTGCTCGGCTGCTGCTGAGGCGCTGGGGCTGGGCTTCCAGCCTTCCACGTGGCTCTGTTGTTGTTGCAATCATTGTGGGGGGTGAAGCCAAGCCAGGAGGGAGAGAGGAAGAGTAGCCAGGACTCAGGAAGTGAGGCTATGAGAGAGCCGGAGACGGAGCAAACTAGAGCCGACTGCAAGAGGAGTGTGTCAGTGCTGATGTATTATGTGAGGAGGAGGAGCCTGATATGATGTAAGCCTAAGAAATCCATTTGGGGACAAACTCCAAATGTTTGCAGTATGAGCAACTACTTGTGCTGTCCATATTGCAAACATTGGAAATGATAGTTCACTTTTCTGCCCAGTTGGGGGAAGAGCTGGCTGAGCCCCTATCGGGTGCAGAAACTGCACTATTTTGAGGGCTGCAGGGCAGTTGAATCAGATGTCCCCGGGGTAGCGGGGCAGGCATGCCCTGCAGGGGGAGATGGGGAGAGCTTGGTGAGGCCAACCAAGCTGGAAGCTGCTCTGTTCAGGGAAGACTTTAGACACATGTTCCCTAGCCTTGCTGAGAAGTACATCATGCACTCAGGCTTCTGGTGCCATTTTTTTTCTCTGCCTGCTGTGCCTGCCTGCCTTGTGTGACCCAGCAGTCGCAGGGTATGCTGCCATGCTTCTGCTTCTCAGTGAAGTTAGGTATCTAAATTGCATGTGTGTGCGTGAGTGTACATGTGTGTTGGGAAAATAAATTGATCTATTTTTCTCATTAATGCTTTGGCCAACATCTACAAGTCATTTACTTTGGAGTAAGCCACAGGGTTTCAGTGGAACTACTCCAGAGTAAGTGGTTTCTTACTCATGGCCTTTATGTACAGGAGGATGATATCCCAGTGAAAAGATGAGTGGGATCAACCCTAAAAGGGTAAGCATCAGGCTCCTAAGACCCATACTTGCCTCATTAAATTTCCTTTCCAATCACACTTCTCTGAGAAGTTCAAGGTTCTTGGCTATATTTATTTCATTTATGGATTTTAATTTTTGTAGATTTTTTATCGTCTCCAAAAGTGAGGTTCTCAGGCTCAGCCCTCCAAGGTTCTGGGCAGCCTGACTCTGATCCAATGAAACACTAAATCACTTCTCACTGAAGTCCTATTCTCCCTGAGGCCGCTTTTAGACATGCAGCTGGGATCAGGCGCGGGAGTGGTGAAACAGCTGCGGCGCTGTTTTAGACGAACCGGAAGCAGAAGTTGTGCGCGTGATCTGGGGCCGCGCGTTCTTTGCCAACCGCGATCGAACCACCCTGATCTCTCTGGGGTGGCATACGCGGGCCTGATCCAGCTGCACGTCTAAAAGCGGCCTGAGTAATGAAAACATTCCTATATATTTCTGACTGCTTAATGATTTCATTCTCATGTTTATGGAGACCTAATGCTTCCATGTGAAGTTTAGGAAAGGGAGGGTCATTCTTTATTGGGTCCTTTTTGTTTTCAGAAAGGAGTCTTATGATTTTCCTTTCTCTTTTTTTGTTTCCTTTGCCTTTTTCAGTCAGGAAAAAATGAACATAAGAAGTGCCACACTGGGTCAGACAAGTGGTCCATTGAGCCTAGCATCCTCTCCCCAACAGTAACCACTCTGGTAGCTTTGGAAAAGTACCCAGGAGGTCATAATGGATTGATCCATTTCCTGCTGCTCTCTCCCAGCTCCTGACAGTCAGATGTTGTGTCACCCGACCTACTTGACTAAGACTGCTTTTAGACGTGCATGGTGAACACGCTACATAAAATCACGCTGCGTGTTACTATGCCACGTGTGAGATTTTAGCCATGACATTTTGCACATTAAAGCCAGTTGCGCATTCTTTTAAAGCTATGAATTAAATACCTCATCATCGAGGTATTTCATTTGCAGCTTTAAAAGAACGTGCAACTGGCTTTAATGTGCAAAATGTCATCCCACACGCGGCATATTTACACACAGCATAATTTTATGCAGCATGTTTGCCATGCACATCTAAAAGCAGCCTAATAGAGGGACTAATCCAAGGTCCACTTTATGCACTTGGAATGCTAGTGTGTGTGTATGTGTGTGTGTGCACGCACGCACGAATCTGAGTGTGAGACGGGGCTGAACGTACCCACAGGGAGACAGACCTTGTCCCTCTTTGGCCTCTTGGAATGTGGGGAGATGTTGTTAGCTTTCTCTGAGTGTTGAAAATTGACAATACAAACCTGGACACTGGTCAAAAGATGGGGGCAAGGGGCTTTGGGTAGCAGACAGCCCTCTGAGGCGCAGTCAGCAGCTCTGCACTCTGCAACTGGAGCACAAAACTGCTAGACATACAGTACAGAAGGAAAGGTTGAGCCAGTTGTTTATGAGCATCTGGCCAGGGTCGAACATAGGATGTTTGCTGTCCTAGGCCCTTCTTAAGCTGCTACCCCCCAAGCCATGCCATCCCCCGAACCACACAATATTAGGTCATCATGTGCTGTTTTATGTCAGTCCTTAACACACTGCTTACTAGAGGTTACCAGGTGCAAGGGAGTCAGAGCAAGGCGGAGAGTTGAAGGGCGATTAACCTGGGAAATAGGGAGGGGAGGCAGCTAGGCAAGGGAGACCTCTCAGCAGGTGGGTGACACCAGGAGACAGGAGGTGCACAACACATGCACAGGCACACTCCCAGGGCATATCTAGGTTGGAATGGGCCCAGGGACAAGAAATTGACTCCCCCCCACCCCCGTCGCCATCCTGTCCCCTGTTGTACTGCCTCCCCTCCTTTCTCCCTGGAAGGAAATGGAAAAGAGTCAAAAAAATTTTTTAAAAAAAAAACCTTCCACAGGCCAAATTAGGGGGTGGGGAGAAGAAAACAGAGTTTTGTGGTTTGCTTTAATTCATCATCCATATTTCAGGGCACATACTACAGTTTGCTCACCTACACATTTCCACACACTCTGTCCATAAGTCAGCTCCCTTTTTAACCTTTTTCGTATCACCATAACTAGGTGAGTTGATTTAGCATTACAATGACTCCAGACTTGGCATCTCTGCTACTATGCGTCATAACTGGAAGAGCAGACTTCCATCAGACATGACACACTGATTTTATATACCATAGCACTTTTGCAAATGCATCTGGTATTAGCCCCATTTCCTGAAAGGTGAAACAGCTTGTGCCTCTAAACCCAGAGCAGTGTATGCAGCCCCCAGGTTTCATTTCCAGTTCTCTTTCCCGTCCAGAAACCTACATTCCATCCCAGAGCTAAGGACAGAATACAGGAACCCTAGTCGAATGCATGTACCAGCTCCTTAATATAAATGGATATTTGTTATCTCCTTAGATTTTGCCTTAATAAAAAAATACTTTGAACACTTTAGAAGTGTTTAGAAGCTTCCCTTCCAACTCCTACCCAGCCTGCTTGCCTCCACAGAGGTGCTAATTACCTGCTGGCTGACAGAGACCAGAAAACTTGAATAAGTTTCCTCTCCATTTCTAAATGCTTAACTCTTTTGTTCCTACTTGATCCCTCTTATCTTTCCCTCCTTTTGAAATGCTAATGATTGTAGTCCTTTCCACGTGGTGGAGGTGGTCCTGCTGTGATCAAACAGGGGTGGGTTGCGGTACATGAGCCATTGACTGCTGCATCTTCAACCTATTGAGGCTACTGGCTGTTGCTGACTTCAAACAGGGAATTTCCACCCCCCACTCCCAAACTGCTGCCCAAGACTAGTGCCTAGGATGCCTTTGCCTGAGTTCAGCCCTGCATCTGGTCATGGTGCCCCTTTCTGATAGCAGCCACCCTTCTTCATAACTATTAAGGCTGCACAAGTGGAACTCAATTTGTCTTCTGAACTCCCCCCAACCCCAAAACCCTCTTAGAACATGGGCCTTAAATATCACTTTGCTCTGTTACTAGAAGCTAGGACTGGTTTGAATCAGCCATTCCATTTTCAAGGAACAGTTCCACAAAACCAGTACGGCTGGTGAAATTTCTATTGAAGTTCTGGCTGAAAAAGTTTCTGATCAGAATCCTGATAGAATCATTTTGCACATGAGAAAAATGGCTGTGGCCATACTGTGCATGCACAAAATAGCAGCTGTTGCACAACAAAATGGCAACCATCATACATAAGCTGCCATTTTGTTGTATGGCATCAGTCATTTTGTGGATGCAGACTACAGCCATGGCCATTACAGTTTTTTCGATTATTCCAACTAGAAATTGGGATGGAATTTTTATGTTCTGATTTTTGTCTGAACCGATCAAAATTCCCGGTTCCAATAGAAATGTAACCCCGGTGGAATTTCTAGTTCAGAACTACTAGAAGTTACTGTCTGGATCTGCTCTCAAGCTGAGCTTTCTCTGCAGTGGCAAACCCATCCAGCAACACCAAGGTGAGTCTTGTAGGTTTCTTGACCCTACCTCTCCTCTTGACTGACCCATCCTGTCAGTAGCCCCTGTAAAGGGGGGTGGGGTGTTGGCTTCTTGTTGGCCAGGGCCCTTGGAATCCCCCTCACCTGTGACCACTCTTCTGTCCCTCCCCCAGGTAACCATCTTAAAAGGGGCTGCTGCTCAGGGGGCGGCAGCCTCTGGACTGTGACTGAAGGGCATGGCCTAAGGGCAGTAGCTCGTTGGCGTGCCGTTTGCAGGCCAGAGTGGCGGTGGCAGCCAGACATTTTTCACCGGCTCCCTGGACTGTGACAGTTATTCACCAGCTCACTAGGTGCCGCTGCCGCTGCTCCTGAAGCTACTGGCGCTGATGCCGCTGATGCTGCCCGGACTTATTGCTGCTTCCCGGAGCCATGCTGCCCAGCCCCCACAGGTACCAACTCCCCCTCCCCCTTCCAGAGGAGGGGGGCAGGGCCAGGGCACACGGCCAGGACTTCCGGGTCCCGGTGCAGCCAAAAGCAGCTGGCCACCCGAGGGGGCCGGGGGAGGGCCTTTCACTTTGTATTTTAATGAGGGATTGGGGTGTGAATGGAGTATTTCCTTTATGGGGGAGGAGACAAGGGGACTGGGCTAGGGAGGGGAGGGCTGACCCCCTCGGTGTGATGGAGGGGTGCAGCCCTCTGAGAGACAGGGATCCTCTGGTGGCAGAAGAGGATGGGGGT
>QEPC01001858.1:775626-796686 GCA_003113815.1 Sphenodon punctatus | reverse complement strand
GCCAACCTCACATGTATCACGGAGACCTGGCTGGACAATGAATCGGGGCCTATATTGGATGATCTTGTTCCAGCCGGGTTCTCTGTGCAGCATCAGCCGCGGCTGGAGGGACTGGGGTGTGTGTGTGTAGCCATTATTTTTAAGAATGCCTGGTCCATGAGGAGATTTCCTGTGAAATCTATCATGGGTATAGAGGGTCTCCATCTGCGTTTGGATTTGGCCGGAGACAGGGTAGGGATACTGCTGATATACCGTGCACCCACCTGTATGGCAGCCTCCCTACACGTGCTGACCAAGCTGATATCGGAGGTGATCTTGTGGTTCCCCAGGACAATAGTTCTGGGGGACTTCAATGTCTATGCCGATGCCAGTCTTGGAGGGGCATAACGTGAGTTCATGGCCACCATGGCAACCATGGACCTGTCTCAGAGAGTAGTGGGCCCCACACACATTGGAGGACATACCCTGGACATGATATTTTGCACAGGCCTTGAAGCGGGGGGTCCATTGGTGGTGGAGGTATCAACGGTGCCCTTGTCATGGATGGATCATTATTGCCTCAGGGTGATGATCATCCAGTATAGGCATGTCGGCCCTCGGGGGGGGACCAGTTAGGTTGGTTCACCCCCGAAGGCTTATGAAACCTGAAAGGTTCCAGATAGCTCTAGGGCATGTTTCCTCTGACCTTGATGACCTCATGTCTAGGTGAAATATCAGGCTAACGGTGGCCAGCGACTGTGTGACTCCCAGGCGTCTGCTTCCGAAATGCTGACAACACAGCTCCCCATGATATATGGGTGAGCTGCGGTGGATGAAGCAGGAAGGGCGGTGGTTAGAGAGACAGTCGTGTCACTCACGTACTGAAGTTGACCGGTTGCAGCATAGAGTCTGGTTATGTACCTATGCCATAGTGGTGTGGACAGCAAAGAAGGTTTTCTTTGCTGCCCTCATTATGTCTACTAAGTCCCGCCCGGCTGAGCTGTTCTGGGTGGTGAGGGGGCTGGTCAGTCCAGCCTCCCTCTGCCTGAATGTGGAACCATCAAATTCTCACTGTAATTTGTTTGTGGACTTTTTTGCGGATAAAATCGCTCAAATTCACCACCATTTTGATGTGACTTTTCCAGCAGAGAATGGGTCTGAGGCAGTGGAAGCCCCGTCTGGTCCTGTTTTGTGGGATGAGTTTCAGACGGTGTCACCCTCAGATGCGAGGGATGCTCTTGGGACTGTTAGAGCCACCAATTTTGAATTAGATCCATGCCCACCTTGGCTGGTTAAGGCTAGCCAGGAGACATTGGGGCCATTGCTGATGGGGACAGTCAGCGCCTCCCTTGGGGAGGGCAGGGTGTTGGGCTGTCTCAAGGAGGCAGTGGTGCGGCCCCTGCTCAAAAAGCCATCTTTGGACATTGATGTCCTTGCTAGTTATCAGCCAGTCTCTAACCTTCCCTTTTTAGGGAAGGTTATTGAACAGCTGGTGGCTCAGCAGCTTCAGGGGCATTTGGACAGGATTAATTTTCTCGATCCCTCACAGTCGGGCTTTTGTCTGGGTTGTGGCACAGAGACTGCACTTTTGGCCTTGGCTGATGACCTCTCCTGTGAGTTAGACCGGGGTCATTTGACCCTGTTGATCTTGTAAGAGTTCTCGGCTGCATTTGATACCGTTGATCATGAGTTGTTGGTGACTCGGTTGTGAGACTGGGCAGGGATTGGCGGGACTGTTCTTGAATGGTTCCACTCATTCCTGGCTGGGAGAACCCAGCTTGTGGTGCTGGGGGAGTTTTCATTTTCCCGCCGGGGCCTCAGGTGTGCAGTACCGCAGAGTTCCATCCTATCCCTTCTCCTGTTCAACGTGTACATGCAGCCTTTGGGAGAGGTTGATAGGGAGTATGGAATGAGTTGTCATCAATATGCTGATGACACCCTGCTATAACTTTCATTTTCCTCCGACTCAAGCCCTGCAGTCTCGGTGCTTACCCGGTGTTTGTCTGCTGTAGGGGATTGGATTAGGGTGAGCCACCTGAGACTAAATCCTGACAAGATGGAGGTGATGGTTGTGAGGAAGGCCGGTGTGGTGGTGGCCCCCATCATTGTGGGTGGGTGCGTTGGGTTAGGGTAGGGTAGGGGTGGATGGGGTTTTACATTGTTTTAACTAAACTTATTATGGTGTATTTTAATCTTTTAATGTTTGAAATGTTTTAATATATTGTGAGTCACCCCAAGATGCTTGAGGCAGGAGGGGGCGGCATATAAACTGTTAAAATAATTAATAAATAAAGTGGCAGGAAATGGCTGCTGTAGACTGGTCAAAGTCTTCCTTGTTGGTAGCAAGCCTCAGACCTACCGGTACCTTGTTTGCCTCTGCCTTGCTTCCCAGATCTCAGCTTCTATGTGTCACTTGTATCCCTCTTTTCCTTGAATCTTGCCAGCCACACCAGATCCTCACCCTTAGCCCCAAGGTGCTCCTGCCATCACACTCCTCCAGCCTACCGGCAAAGCTGTCCTCCTGCTCAGGTCCCCATTCCTACTGAATTCCAGCTTGAACCCCTGCTGCATTTGGACTGCCTTTCAGCAGTTGCTGGACTGACTCCCAGCTTCCACCCACTATCCTGTATATGACTATGCTCCCGGGATTTCCTTTCTAATTCTGATCCTATTCTAGCTAGTATGCAAGACCACCCACACCTCAGTCTCTAACATTAGCAGGTATGGTGGATCTGGATGCAAAAGAAGCAGTTATACAAAGAAAAGTTGTTGCTGTGTTTTACTCCTCTGAGCCCTGCAGAACCAACAGAGGCAAGATTGAGGGAGCTTGATTCTATTTATCCTTGTGTTCTGTCAACAGAATCTTTTAGTAGGAGCTTTGTTTTCAAAGTTGTTGAGACAATCTGTGGATCTCATTTAATGGCTCTGATGATCAGACCCCAAGTTCCAGTCAGTCATGCTTTGCAAAAATTCACTGAAGCCACAAATGTCCCTGAGGGTTCAATTTGAAGACAATGGGGTTGTATAGGTCAACTCCCAAGAGTCCAGTCAGTGACATGTGTAAGCATAGGTTTATATGTTAAGTTTTGTCTGTGCAGGTAAACAAATGGAAGGGGAGGGGAAAATATTATTTCTATCTATCTATCTATCTATCTATCTATCTATCTATCTATCTATCTATCTATCTATCTATTTAGCCCCTCCTCCCCCCACCATTCGGAGCACTTTACACATAACAATTTAACAAACCTTTTAATCCTCACAAAACCCTGTGAGGTAGGTCAGACTGAGAGAATATTGTGACTGTCCCAAGGTCACCCAGTGAGTTTCTGGCTAAGGCAAGATTAGACCCACAGACAAGGACATGCATGGGATCGATCAGCCAGCAAGGAAGGGAGGGGGGTCCATGCACACAGACACGGGCCAGGAACAGCTCACAGGCCAAGAACGGCTCACAGGGGAAGGAAGGCTAATCTATACTATCCATCCTGTACACAGATGAGCCTCCTACTCCAACATGGGTTGCCATCACTGGCAGTGCAGAGAAGAATCAGTAGATGCGGGCTCACAACCAGTGGATGATGGAGGATCTAGGGCGGGAAGTGCTGGACAAAACCAGAAGGTTGGCAGAAGCCCAGCTCACTGAACAAACAAGAATGAGAGAGGTACTGTAGAGGGAGGAGGGAAAAGACCAGGCAATATTTACTGCCATCCTCACCCGGTCTTGCACTAAGCTCCTGTGGGGCAGGCACCAGGCTGTCAACCTCCTCCGCGAGCAGCACCTGGACAGACTGGAGGGGGATAGGGCCCATGTCGCACTGGAACAAACCGCCGAAAGAGCCTTCAGGTGCATAGTTGCCACACTGGAGGCCCTGAGGCGGCAACACCAGCATGATACAGGCCCCCAAGTAATTGTAGGAGGACTGGCAGCCCTAGAATAGCAAGGTGGCGGGCACCCTCCAATAGGTACAGGTGCCCCCTCCTCAGGTCTTCTGTCAACCCTTGTTTCCTCAGCAGGTGCCCTACCTTGGCCTTTCCCACAGGGGCGCCCTCCTCCCCATGGACCCTATACAACACCAAGACCCTCCCCCCCTGGACGGGTCCCACACCTCCCGGTTCCCCTCGAGCAGCCCTCAACACCACACCACCTGGGTCATGATCCCATCGACAACCCTGCACCCCTAGCAACCCCACCGTCAGGCCCGGTCACCCCACTGGAGCTGGTAAGAGCCTGTGCGGTGAGTTATCATTTACAAGGGAGGGGGCTGACCGCGACTCTGAAGCCATGGGCCAAAGAGAGGGTTTGCAAGGGAGCACAGCATGTTGTGAGGAACACGGGTTGGCCATGCACTGGGCCACCAGTGAGCACACATGAGGCAGGGGGGACAGCTCACAGGTAGCAGAAGTCCTACTGTCCGTGGAGCAGTCAGTGGAGGCTGAAGACCCAGGACTCGCCAGCCGGTGTCCAAAGAGGACTGTGGATGAGACGGACTGTGGAGAGCAGAACCCCGGTGGTCCAGCGAGAAAGGGATGCGGGAGACCCTGGAAAGAATAACCCCAACCCCTGTAAATATCCCCCAATAAATGTTTCTGAGCACTAGTACTTACCATGTGACCACTTTGTCATTACAGGGGGCAACCGAGGGGATGGGAGAAAGACATATGCATGTTGTGGGGTCGGCTCTTCCTGGTGCTGCACCCAAATGCTGCATGCCTGGAAAAGAGCTGCTATGCTACAAAGGGAACCAGTGATGAGGGAAAGGTCGGTTGCAAGGGTGGTACAATAGATTTATTGTGCACTGGTCAAACAAGCAAGGGCACCGCGGAGGGGGTTGTGGTTCTCATACCCTAGGGTCGGTTCGCTGCCTACATGGCAGCTATGCTTCTGGTAAGGGTCTGTCTGTTGTCCTCAAATATCTACCTGAAGCCCCCAGACATGCTGGTACAGGGGCACAGGATCAGGTCTGTGTGCGTGGGGCGGGTTGTCCAAGGCTGCCCCATCAGTCTCACATATATTGTGCAGAACACAGGCTGCAAGTACAAGGATGGGGGTGTGCTGAAAGTCAAATTGACTCCTGTTTAGCAGGAGGCGCCACCTCATCTTGAGCTGGCCGAAGGTCTGCTCCACAATACACCTCGCCGATACCAGGTGCTTGTTGAAGAGCACCTGCTGGGGTGTGTGGGAAACAGGATAGGACCACATGAGCCATGAGGTTAGCAGGTATGCGGGGTTCCCAATAATGACAGGAGCCATGGAAGCACACTCAATGATGTGGAACATGTTGGGTGTGATCTCCTCATCAAACATTCTTGCAAAGAAGGGGAATGAGTGCAGGATCTGGGCATCATGGCTCCTCCCAGAGAGGCCCTTGTACACATCGATGAAGAGGCATCTGTGGTCCACGACAGCCTGGAGGTTCACTGAGAATGCCTGCTTCCTATTCAGAAAGTCAGTCTTGGCATTAGTGGACCAGAATGGGGATATGCATACCATCTATTGCCTCTATGCAGTGGGGGAAGCCCATAGCCTCGAACCACCTGATCACTATGTCTGGGTCCCGTAACTGTATCACCCGCTCCATTAGGAGTTTCTCTATCAGGTCACACACATCATGGAGTGCCCTGTTCACTGTCGCGGCCCCCACACCGAACTGCTCTCCCATGCTCCTACAGGAATCGGGTGTGGCTAGCCATGTCACAGCTATCTCCACCCACATCCCTGGAGGCAGTGGGATGCACATGTTGGTCACATTGTGGCAAAGGTGGGGGCCTATGATCTCACATAGGCGGGTCAGCAGGGAGCGGTTCACCCTTAAGTGGTCAGAACAGTCATCATCCGTACAGGTCACCAGCATGCTCTCCCACCATTCATTGGTCCTCGATCGCGTCCAGTTCATCCGACATGTTGGTAGGGTCACACGGTGGCCATAGAGGTTGACCGGCCACCTAGCGAGGATGAGGCTGACGTGCTGAGCTGCTACTGTTCCCGTCACCAATTTTCACCTGGCCTGTACCTTGTGCACCCAGTGCAAGCTCGTCACACGCCTCAGGTTGGCTAACATCTTGCACTGTGCAACACGTATGAACCACGGGGTAAATGGGCGGAGGAGATCGGTCATCTGTTCAAACACCTGGTCCAGGACCCAGAAGCAGGTGGCCAGAACCTGTGGTAGGGCGGTGCACCCACTCAGGATGTCAGCATCTGGCATAGCGATCCCGCCACCGTGTCGGGTCACCATGCACCACTTAACTCACCAAGTGTCCCTGCCCCGACCCTCAATCCAGCAATTCACCCTGTGCACTGATAGTCTGTCCCCACTGGTCACCCTGTGCAGCACCTGCACTCTCACACCCCTCCACCAACACACAATATCCCATGCACGCTGCTACACGTTCACACGCCCCTACTGTCACATACCCTCAAGCTCACCTCACACACCCTCCCTCTGCTCACACTCTCGCTCACGGTCCGCACTCTGCTCCACTCCGCTCATCTCCACTCCAACCTCACCCACAACGCTACACTGATGTAGCAGTGCCACCCCCTACTTATAGCCGCCTGGTCAGACACTGTGCCTATGTGTGTGATTCAGTAGCTGGGTGCAGCTCATCCACCTGGTCTGGTTCTTCCTGATCAGTTCCATGTGCTCAGGACCACGCCAGTCTGTCACTCTAGTTCTGCAACCTTGATTAGGTGGTTGTTATGTACCATTGGTAAGGCCCCATGAGCGCTTCCAGCAGCACAAGACCTCGGGGGCCCGTTGTCCACCACCACGGGGGGGGGGCGTGCAGGGCCCCAGTGGCCCTCCTAATGCTGTATATGTAGTTGACTGGTGGGCCTCTGGACAGCTGTGTCCCATGCTGTCAACGCAGTGCTACCACAGCATCTCAGGCCGCAGCCCCCAGGCCATGTCTCATCTCCCTGTCTCCAATCAGGCGTGTCTGCCCTTTGTGTGGGTTACAGTTTCCCAGTGCCAAGGAGCAGGACCACTATCAGCTCTGCAAGGGCACACTGTGGTTAGCTGTCAGCCTCACCTCCATCCCGGCACATTCTCTTTCGTGCACTATCTACATCAGTTGCTCCTGATCACCCTGCTTTTCATCGGACCATGTTGTTCCATGTAACCAACCATGTAGCTTATGGCCAGGCCAGGGATGAGTGGCTTGTGTGTGCCACCATGCTCCTGGGAACCCTGTGGCAAAGCAGCAATGTAAAGATGTTGGTGAGTGACACCCTTTCCATTGGTGATGGCTTCAATCTCCTGCCACATTACATGTGGATGTTGGGCCACCCCTTTGGTGGAACAGAATGCCAGAAATGTACAAGAGAACTTGGATTCACGCCCCTCTGCCAACCGCATCTGGCACACACGAATGCCATTGTAGTGGCCTGTGAGGGAGCAAGGGAGGTTGCAGCTACTCTGCAGGTGGCAAGTCCTCCCGACTTTAGTTTGGCCCTTCAGGCTGGTGGTCCCCATGTCACGACCAGCTACACCGGTGTTCTCCTGCGTGCCCGTGGCTTCGAGCACCCTCACTCTGATTGCCCTACCTGCCTTGGTGAACTGGGCCTGCTGCCCCCTGATGTAGGTGAGCCACTCCTTACCGGGATGACCACCCCACTGCTGATGTCTGCCCTGAGAGCTGTGCTGAGCCGAACCAATGTCAGAGCTGCTGCAGTGATGGGTCATCCCCTCCTGCTCCACTTCCTGCTGGATGCCCATATGCATGCATGTGGCTACCATAGGGGCCTCTTTGCCTGGGAGTGCCTAATTCAGGGGCCATTGTTCCCTGAGAAACTGGCAGCTGCCCCCTGATACATCCTCCTTGGCTTTGATAGTTGCTTTGTCCCCATGCCTGTGATTGACAGGAGCTTCTGTTTGCCCATGACTGTGTCCTCAGATAGATAAAGTTGGTCAGCATTTGTCCTCTGTTCGAATCCATCTGCCTGACATGGGACAGTCAGCCTCTACGGCATGTCTGGGATCCCTGTATACTGTATTGTGTTATCCCTTGAGCCCCGATTGCTTGTCTTAGCAGCCAGGCCATTCAACCCGCTATATACGGACCTGTGTGGTCGGGTTCCCCGGCTTGTGCTACAATAGACCTATCCCATTTGCAATAAAATCATTGCTGTTTAGGCTCTGTATGCTGTAACTCATTTCATATGGGACCGTTCCACCACCACCTCCTGGGGCTGTGGCTGTCAATCTGTGTGGGCGATGGGTGTCCAGTCATGTGGTTGAGGGGACCTCTATATGGTGTGGAGCCAGCCCATCAGTGTGCACAGGACTTTGAGGTAGCTCTGAGCGCTTGGGGGATGGTGGTTGTGCAGACTGCCTTTACAGCATGGTGGTATGGAGGTTGGGGGGTGAGGTGTGCTTCCGCCATGACCCATCTGTCACATAAGGGTGTGTGTGCTCCCAGTGTTCCATCACCCTTCTGTGTGTGATTAGTTGCCTCAGGCGATAGCTGTTTATTCCCCTCCATGGTAGCAGCCTTGCAAGGGCATCCTGTGGACGGTTGCTATTGTGCAGGACTCTGGATGCATGCTGGTTGCGCCCCCCTTGTTTAACTGCTACCCTTTCTAACTCCCGAACCCTCTGGTCCCCTCCCCCCTTTGGACGGCTGTGCATGCTTCCAGGAGCTTTGCCACTGTGTCATCCAGTGTGCAGCTCTTGCTTCCTATTGGTCCATCCTCTATGGTGTGCCGTCCCCTGAGGTGTGTAGCCATGGGCTCCCCCTATCGGTTCCCCATAGCATACCCTGGCAACCATGGATGGATGATGTGGAGGCCGTGTTCCTGACTGTCGGTTTGGATGCCTTGCAGACCGCTTTCCACCTGCACGGCCAACCCTGCTGGAGCATCCCATGGGGCAGTGGCTGGGTCACCCTGGGGGTGGAATCTGGTGTGCTGAGACTGTGTTGTGGCTGCCACAGCTTCCCCCTTTTGGTTACCAGCTCCCCATGCATATCTCTCACTTCCTCATTCCCTCTAGTCTCGGTGATCATCTTCCTGACAGTCCTGCGCCTTGGGGAGATGGTGGGACAGCTCCAGAGGGCAGCATTGGAGCTCAATGTAGGGGCCTGGGTGTACCAGGCAATACGTGAGTTGCCCCATTAACAGTTGCCCCCCTCCCCCCATTGGTGTGGGGATCCGTGGTTGGAGAGACCTGTGGTCTGCTATACTGGTGCCCTCCCTCTCCCTCTCTCCTGTAGTGCAGGCACTGATAAATGAGTGGACCAGGGAGCAGGAGGAGGTGGTGTAACTCCTGCTCCATTTGCTGCAGCAGGTGCATCAACTGGACCGTGACCAGGTGGATCGCTGGTGCAGGGTGCAGGGTTACCAGACTTACTGAGGCTGCAGCTGATGCCTGCCATACCTGTCCATTATAGCTCCCAGCGCTTGTTGGCCTTTACGTTTTCTTAATAAAGGTTGTTATTTTAGTTCCCCTTGTGTTTGTGTCCTCCTTCCCTGGGGTGTGTCCCTCTGTCCATGCCCTGTTGGGTTTCCCTGGTGTGGTTGCCTGTCTGGGGTTGCTGCTGTTGGCGAGTTGTGTGGGTCTGTTCCTGATCACTGGATCCCCTATGGTCTGACACCCTGTTTCCCTGTCTTCTTTGCTTTGTCCCCTCTCTTGTGTGGGTGCTGTAATGGCGGGGAGCCCCTGCCCTGCTCATCGCACCCGCCTATCCCTTGTGTCCCTTGGGCCATGGGGGAATGATTTCCCATCCTCCAGGGTCGTGGCCTGGCTGATTCTGCCCCCCTTCCCTGTTGTAGTGTTGGTATCCCCCTGTGCTGCTTGCACCCCTGGCTGGTGCTGTGTTACCAGCTGGTGCTTTGCGGCCACTTCCCTTGTGTTTGGGGCCACCTCTTAGCTCTCTGCCCTCGGTTCCTATCTGCTCCTTGGCCTTTGGCGTCTGGCCCTGTCTCCCTATCTGTCTTGTTCCTGGCTCAGTTTTATGTTGCCTGGGGTTTCCTATGTGTGGTCATACACTAGGGGGTCTTTGTGTGTCTCTAGGTATGGGCCCCATTCATTCCAGGTCCCCCCTGTTCTTTTCAGTGACTTTGCTTGTTCCCTGATCCCCTCCCCCAAGCTGCGGTCCCCTCGCTCCCTTTACATCCTGTGTTTCTCAGTGTTCCTGTGTGCACGGCGGGGTCGGTCTTCTCTGGGGCCTGCGGAACCTGGTTGTCTGGTCTGTGTGCCATGACCTGTGTGGGGCTGTTACTTTGCGTCTTCTGTCATTCTGGTTCCCTCCTCCTCCCCCACTCTCATGGGGTCTGGCGCTTTGGGGGCAGTGCCTTGTGCCGTGACTTCGTTTACCCATCCTCAGTCATGTTGTCACATTGCTGTGTTGGGCATATTTTCCCTTCCGTTCGGTGTCTTGGTGGTCCATGTAAACATCTTGGGTATTTGCTCTGTTTCCTCGGGTGGGTGTTTGGCCAATGGGTGTATGCCAGGCCTTCCTTCCCACAACCCGCACCCCATCCCCCACCCCCAGTGGTGTCCATGTACACGTCTCTCTGCTTGATGCTGGTGGGTGTGCTCACCCACCCAACTCCACCCATCTCCACCCACCGGCGCTGCGGCAGCATCTGTGTAAAAAAGGCCTTAATATGGTAACTATGGCCACAGCAATGTAACGTTTTTCACTACCATGCAACAGTCTCATCCTTAATGAGGTTCAGGTAATTAGGAATTAGCTACATGATGGAGGTGGATAAAATTTACTTCCTTTGGTAGTTTTAGGTACTGGTTCAGCAATGCACTTAAGCCCATATTTAATATGTAGCATTTGAGTAATTCCATTGAAGTCAATGTGACTGAAGCACATGAAAAAACATTTTTGCTAAATTTTATTGCACATTTTTACATGGGGAAATGTATAAATAGGCGGGAATTTACACACAAAGCAATTTAGCAGGCTATGGGGTTTTGTTTTGGTTAATTTCTATTTCTATTTATTTCTTGTTGGGGGAGAGCTAACTTTTTTGCAATATCTTTGATTTATCTCACAGTGTAATTATTTCAGCTGATCTTATCATAGGAATTATTGTATTCAACATGGGACATCACTCTATAGGTTGAAGAAAGAATAGAAGCAATGATCAGAAGTCCTTATTGAAGTTTAGCTGGGCATAATTCTCCTTCCCCATCAGTTTTATACCAAGGCTATATAATACCAAAGACTCCTAAGGGGTTCTACTGGTGTATGCAAGAGGAAAAGCAGTCTAAATTATCCTGATAAATAGCTTTATCTGAAAAAGTATAATAATTAAACTTGATAGAGATTACTGTTTCAGACAGCAAATAAATGAATAATACCGTGAGTATATAATCCATATTTTTAATCTAGCTGTTCATATTGTAAAGGGTTTTTTAGGAGGAATTTGTTAAACAAATGTGTTCATAGTGCAAAGGTATGAGTTTTGTATTCAATATCCTTGGAGGACACTTATCTGATCCTTCTGATTTGAACATGAATATTAGAATTTTGCATTCACTGTGGGTGTGGTAATATTTATTTCCACACACAAATTACTGTCAAGTATCTTATCTTCATGTCCTTCTCTATCAGCAATCCCAATCTCAAAAGCTGCAGATTACGTGCAGAGCCACACACAACCCACGCGCATTACTATTGCAAGCAAATGGAGCCCTGTGGATCTCTCATGCATGTGTGCGTGTGCGTAGGCTCCACGGGGTTTAGGATCAGGCTCATGGTCTTTATTAAAAATGGATACAAAATATTTGTTAAGTATAATTTGGGTTATACCTATATTATCTTTGATCTTCTCTACCCAAGCTTACTGCATAGTGTCCAAACTTTTTTTCTTGTTTTCTTTCTCTTTAATTAATAAAACTCTTGCTATTTATTTTAATTTTCTGGGCAGGAGCTAGTTCAGCTTGACATTTATCAAGCCTTTTTTTATTCCTACCTTTTATAACCCCTTAGATGATGTTTCTTTACTAATCAGCTCAGTTTTCCACTCCTTATAAGCTACCTGTTTATTTCTACTGTCTTGTCTGAGATGCTTATACAATCAAGTGAATATAGAAGAGGTTACCCCTCTTTTAGTATGCAGTTTGGAGAAAAAATTGCACTGTAGGTTTGAGGAAATGCCAAGCATCTTCCACATTTTGATTCAAACTTTCTTCAGTCCAATTAACATCACAAATTAACTTTCTTAATTCCACAAAATGAATATCTGTGCTGTCATTTTGCTAAGTATCTTTCCAACAAAATTAAAGTGAACTGCATCATAATTAGATCCATGATTGTCCCAGTGACTAAAGCCCCTGTGATATCTTCAATATTAACTAAAAAAAAATTTAAATTAGTATTCCCCTCTAGTTGGATGAGTGACAGTTTTGCAGGAAAATGTATCCTCTATCACCATCAGGAATACCTGGGCCCTACTATTATTAGTAGCATTAATTTTCCAATGGATCTGAACCTGGATGTTTTTGCAATGGTGTCCACTTCAACACCTCACATCATAAGGCAGTTGTGCACAGCAGGGTCTTTCTATGGTTGCCACAGATGTGATGCTGCACAACAGGCCTCCACAGAAGATGGGGAGATGCAAATGGGCCCTTCCAGCTTCCAGTCACTGACAAATCTCCCCATCGCAAGACTCTCTGCCAATAGTTTTTGTACTGCCCTTTCCCTCAAGGACCTTTCCAAGGCACTCTCAGTTCATATGCCATTCCCAGCAGTAACCCTAGTAGGCAGAATAGACTTCCGTTCTCACACCCAGCTCTCTTCCTTAGGAGACCCTTTACTAATGAGCCTTGGACGATGTACTTCATAGGGTGAAAATAAATGTGCACTCTGCATGACAGCTACATGCTCCAGAAGGCAGGGTCAGGTCAGGGCACAGATCAAACATGAGCGTAACTGGTCTGGCCAACAAGTCTTCCGCTGTCCTCCCCCCAAAAGGTGAATGGAATAGACATGTAGCCAGGCAGCCCCACTCCCAGTCACCCATCATAGCCAGCCATGGCTGCCAGCCATGCTGGCCCCCAATTACCAGCAGGGGATGGGGCTGAAAACATATACACGGGCCCACTATTGTCTGCGTTGGCCTGTCTGGGCAGCACTTTGCCCGGGCTGTGGGCCTCGAATCATCTGGGGGACCACCTCCAGGCCAGCTGCCTACCCAGGCTGGGGCATCAGCAGGCCACATCTGGTGGACCAGAAATTTATTTATTTATTTATTTATTTAGTTAAACATTTGATATCCCTCCCAAAGGCAGCTCAAGACAGCTTACAATATATAGAAATACACATAAAAAAACATGAACAACATAAAACATCTAACATAGGGGGAAGAGGAAAAAGGGAAAACATCCCTCCCCCCTGGGAAAAGAGGAGGGAGGGGGAAAAAACCTCACCCTTACCACCCCCTATAAAACTAAAAACCCACTCTTTCCCATCCCCCTCGCCAAAGGCCTGGCAGAACAGCCAGGTCTTGCATTAATGTCAAAAAGAGAAGAGCCACTACCAATTCAATAACCTTCCCTAAAAAGGGGAGGTTAGAGACAGGCCAATAAATATGACAGTAAGTCTCTGGCCCAGGCAGGACATAGAAGGGCCCCATCACTTTTATTATCAAGCACAGTAATGGTTTGTGGCCAGAAGAAATTAGCTGACCATAGTTATCCTTATCAGTTGTGAGATCAGTTGGCCTCAAACCAGGTAATTAGGCATAACCCCCGAAGGCCTGCTGACCCTGTTATAAACACTCACAGTAATGTCAAATGATATGTTCATGTTGGAGGTTAGATAGCAGATCCTGTTTTGCTATGTACACTAACTTTTATTCCTCAGCACCAGTTAAATTTCATCTAGCTAAATTTTTGATGCTTTAATAAAACTATTCAGGATAGCTGTTCTTTGACAATACCATCAACTTTGTTTAATGAAGGGAACTAATGACTACAGCAATTATTCAAGTTTCCAGTATAGTTTATTGGCATGAGCTTTCGCTATAGCCCAAAACAAGCAAACAAGACATAAAACACCAAGTTAAAACATAATGTACAATAATGTACATATTATAAATAATATATAATAAAATACCATACATTCCTTACAAAAAGCTTATGTTAAATTAAAACTAAAGGGACATGACCCATCAACAAAAAATTTTTTATATAGTTAATATAGTTCAATATCCTCTGATTATTCTTGCATATACAAGTCATTATCCCTCCGCTCAACATGGAGAAAGGACTCACCATGATGAATAAACTATACAAAAATTAGCCTCATTGAAATATTATGGGACATAAAATTATCACTCTCCTTGGCTCATCCCCAACTGTAATTCCTGCAGTTTTTGCCTAATTTGGACTCTCTCATTCAACCAGAGTCAAGAAGGTAGCTATGGTCACCAGCTCATTTCTCTCGACTCTTGTAAGGAGAAAATAATAAGTCCCCATATCACTAAGAGTGTTTTCCTTTTTTACTATTGGTAACAGCCAGACTATCCTTAACGATGTGTAATAGGGGCACCTTAATAGCACATGGTCCGTCGAGTCAATCTCCTCTAGTGAACATGAACAGAGACGCTTATTATAGGGAACCTTGTTATGCCTAACTTCTGTAACCTCTGTGTGAAAAGTCTGAAAGCACAGTTGAGTGAACAACCTACGCAAACATGAGTTTGTCAAGCTATCCAAATATGCTTCGAAATGGGCCTCTAGCCTAAACCGGCCCAAATAAGGCGCTACTCTCCATTGAGAAACTGCTGCCAGATCTTTTTGGTGATCTATATCTCGAATCCTTCTCTGCAACTCTAACTTTATAACGTTCAAGTTTTTGCCCATGAAGTAGTAAAATGAAAAACCACAATTTACCAAAAGTTGGTACAAATAAAGCAACCAAGGATGCACTCTTGAACTTGAAGTAACAAACTTTTCCTTGAGGAATAACAATGGTAAGTCCCCTTCATTTAATGACAACAATCGCAGTCTACATCTTCATGTTTTCAACCCTCTCACTTCTTAGCCACCATAAAACATACAAAGGCAGTTGAGCAGGGCAGTAGAACCCCCTCAAAAATAGTGATACGCTTCCATTATTTAATAGAAGCTGAGCATTTTATACATTCACTACCAAATGATCGGTGTGCACCAGACCTCCATGTTTTCATTTTTCTTTTTTTGTTATTAACGATAATGTCATTATAATTATTGATTTTTGTAATTGTTATCGTCTGTTATCATTTTTGTTAATGGTATCACTATCACTATCGTTATCGATATTAGTTATAGATATTGTTATCAAAATTAGTTGTTGTTATCGATATTTGTTATTGTTATGGGTACCATTTCAAACAAAGATTTTACTTTTGGTATCGGTATCAATTCCTGTGCACAACTTATATCTATCTAAATCTAAGGGAGACAGGGGAAGGGAAGGGAATTGATACCAATTTTTGGTATCAGTATCAATTCCTGTGCACAACTTATAACTATCTAAATCTAAGGGAGAAAGGGGAAGGGAAAAGGGAAAAGAATAGTTATATAGATAATNAGGTTACAAAAAGGCTACCCTTCCTGACTCGAGAATATTTATTTACTAAGTGCGCCAAAATATAACAATGATCCGTAGTCACCCGGCCAGCTTGGAAGCCTGCCTGTTCCTTGTAAAAGATGTTTTATTTTATTGCCCAGTCTTCCAATTTTGCCAAAAGATACTTAGCGTACAATTTTACCATTATATCTATAAGACTAATGGGTCTATAATTTGCCGTATCGTCTCTGGGGTCCTTCTTGTGTATTGGGATTATTACGCTTTAGCTCCATCCAGCTGGGAAGCTCTCTGTAGCATTTATAGTATTAAATAGTCTAGTTATTACTGGGGTCCACCAGTCTGCATTGTTCCTAAAAACCTCAGCCGGGATCCCATCTTCCCCCGGCGCCTTCCTTAGGGGCAACCTAGCAATAAGATCACGAACTTCGGATTCCTCAACAAGGTTCCAAGGAGGAAAATCAGACATACACAAGTCAGCCATTGGATTATAAATTTCATCACCAGCTCCTCCAAATATACCCTGAAAAAAGTCTTCCCATTTTTTTGCTGGGATATCTGAATCTACCACATTTCGGCCTTCTCCAAACCCCTTTTTTATGAGATTCCAAAATATTATGCTGTCCTTCTGATCCATAGCTAGTCTTAATTTTCCCCATTGGCTTACTTTGAAATTCTTTTTCCTATCCTTTACCATTTTCCTGTAACCTCTTCTAGCGTTTTTCAGTTTTTCATAGTTTTCCTTTGTTAGACTCCGTTTAAAATAACAGGCTGCTACATTTACTCGTCTCTTTTGTCTCTTACATTCTCTATCGAACCAAGAGGACTGCTTTTCCCAGGAACCCCCCAACTGAGGGGATTTCAGTAAAGTCCATACTTCTCTAATTAAATCAGCATATAATGTTAAAAACATGTCATCAGAAGTCTATTATCCTTTCCTGAAACACCGTGCAAGTTGGAATCATACTCAGCTTTGTTGCAGCCTCTGCAGTTTTATGGTTCCAAATAATCCTTCCCTGATCTGACCCCTGAAACTCAACCCTATCACACTGTCTGCTGGGGCATGTAAAATGACCCACCTCAGTCTTCACTTCAAGCAATTGATGATCACTCACCCCGGTGAGAATAACTGCAAAATCTGAAAATCTTCCTAGATATACCAGTGGGACACATACATAATCGAGCACACTTGCTCCTTGTTCTCCAATAAAAGTAAAGGCCCCCTGTTTATCTGCCTTCCCTCTTCCATTTAAGGGGACCCATTGCATTTCTAGTAACCATTTGAAAAATTGTATCCCTTTGGAGTTACAAATACTATCTCTAGAGGCCCGAATTGTTCCCTGCATATCATATTCATCCTCCAGACCCAATTGTTCATAAATCCTGGCATCCAAATTGCCAATTCTTGCAGTAACATCCCCCATTAAAATGGGGATGTAATTTGGAAACATCCTACTACATTCCTCAACAAAGTTACCTACTGAAGTCCAAGTGGCTGATCTTTCCAAGCTATTTTGGAGACAGGGAACATAGATGTTTATAATTATTAAACCCCTGTCCCCTACTATCCTCACTGCCATAGAATTCAAGGGGGGTTTAGAAATTTCACCCCCTTTAGCTTCTGTCCAGCGTTCAATAATATAGCAAGCCCTCCTGCCGCCCTTCCGCATTTGGTTTCCCTGGTAGCCGGGCATGCCCAGATCTTGTATCCCTCCAATTTTAATCTGTCTACCCTTTCCACCCACGTTTCCTGCACACACAAAATATCATATGCCACAATGTCTTCCGCGCCACCATTTTCCATCCAATACCTCCAACCATGGATATTCCAGGATGCCAACATGATGGTATGAGACTGTTCAAATTGTCATTGAGTCCCACTTGGGGTCTCTTCGACAGTTTGAGTTGTTACCAATGATGAAATTTTCCCCGGAGTTCCCAAACCTTCCTCCATCAGGGCCCTTACTTCCTTACCCCGCAATCTCCCTTCTGTTCCATTTGCCCCCTGACAAGGTGTCGTCCACCCTAAGTCTCCCACAGGGAATGCTTTAGCTCTTAATTCTTCTTGGCTGGCCTCCCAAATCTGAGAAACTAAAACCTGGACTTCTCCATTATGCCCTACTTGTCTTTGATCAACGTGGTCCAAGGTTCTTGTTCCCTCTACTATTTCCCTAAAGGAAGAATGTAAAATTACCAAATCCCCTACCAGGGAATCTCGGGGGCCAGCCTTATTTTCTTGTAAGAATTTTGATGGTACTACAGTGCTCACAAGTGCTCCCCTCCCACCTGACTCAAAATCCCAAGGTACACAAAAGCGCACCGGGAATTTAACAACAGGATCTGAGAAGTGCACTCCCAGATCAGGAAGGTTTCTCACTGCCCCTTTCTCCGTCCTTTCCTTACTTACCATAGATAATAAGTTATCATTCATAAACTGCCCCAACTGGGCACGTAAAAATTCCATACCAACTAACAAATTGTTAGGTTCTATACTTCCCACTGGTACCCTTGGGGGCTGTTGAATGCCTCTGGTCTCAAAAAGGTTTGAAGCTACCTTATTACTCCTTCCCGGGTCCGTATTCCTGCTAGTATCCTGAAAAGAGGTCCTTGAACCTACTACCTCATTTGCTCCAAAACCCCACTCACTAAAAGGGTGTTGATTTCCTCCACATGCCCCCTGAACTGCATCTCAGAACTTGAAAGACCTTTTGCAATACATGCACTATCTCCCTTAGGGTCCAATCCCCTTGGGGGCCCGATCTCCTGGGGCCGTTCTTATTTGCTTAGAATAAACTCTAGAAAGGAATATTGATTGAGTTTTCAAATACTGCTCTTTTTGGTAAGCATGTGCTACCCAAATATCCAAGTCAAAGGCAACATTCACAACCCAGCGCCCCTTAGTATGGCAAATAAGGTCAACTGAGAGGATATTTTTACTAGTGATTGGTTTATGGAGTAAAGATCTCAAATGCTCCGCTACATCTAATGGGGAGTTCCAAAATGGCAGGCAGCTGGAGGGGAGGGCCAATACTGTAAATATCACATTAAGTGGGACGGGGGTGAAATCACCCACTAGCTCCTTTTCATGTCATGGAATTTTAATAATCAGATTGCCATCCCCTACTTTTCCTTGCCTTTTCTCCTGACTGGAAGCTCCCTTCTCCTTTGTACAAACATTTTCTCCTGTATAATAGGTTGGAGCCAGGTGAGAGGAAACCAATTCCCTAAGCTCTTCCAATTTGGAACCAACCATCTCAAGCTGTGTGAACATATAGCAAATAGTCTTAGAGGTTACAGACACATGTTCTGTCAAAAAGGAAATCAATCTAAATTCTTTGGTATTTTGAGGTGGGCATTCCCACAATCTCACATTAGATAAGTCCTTTCCTCCAGAGCAAGGAACTGGGAATTAATGATTTGCCCCATGGGATATAGTCTGAACACTTTCATCCGGAAAGTCCAAGGGGACAGAAGCAGTGTTTATATTTGAGGTAGGTAGACCCATATCCTCTACTCTTGATTTAACATTTGAAGTCAGAAAACTATCCATTTTCCTCTGCTTGGACTGGTTCACTACTGGGGGAGAGATCAGTGCTGCATCAGAGCGAGAACATTTATATGATGACATGTCACCACAGGTAAAAAGGATAGTCGTCAAATGGGTATCAAAAGAAACTTGCCAAGAGAATAATCCCCCGGGTCCGAGAGTTGTTACTCCCCTGGTGACCCTGCAGCGACTCAAGGGTGACTCTCAAGGGCGCACCCTTGAGTGCGCAGCCCTTAGGCGCGCGCCCTGGGCGCACGTCTAAGATGCCACCGTAGACTCCGCTTGTGTCTTTATCCTGTTGCCGCCAGGTGCTGCACTCCGCACCTTGCTTCTGACAGGTAGGCTAACTGGCAGGTAATGTGAAGGGCTCCGGCAGTGGCTCCGCCCCATGGCCCCACTCTCTCTACTCCCACAACTACCGTAGACTCCACTTGTCTCTTTATCCTGTCACCACCAGGTGCTGCACTCCACCCCTTGCTTCTGACAGGCAGGCTAACCGGCAGGTAATGTGAAGGGCTCTGGCAGTGACTCCGCCCCACGGCCTCGCTCTCTCCACTGTCACAGCCACCATAGACTCCGCTTGCTTCTTTATCCTGTCACCGCCAGGTGATGCACTCCGCCCCTTGCTTCTGACAGGCAGGCTAACTGGAAGGTAATGTGAAGGGCTCCAGCAGTGGCTCCCCCCTACGGCCCCGCTCTCTCCGCTCCCACCTATTCAGTGTACTAAATGCCCTCATGGAAACTATGTTGGTGAAACCCAAAAACTTACATAAATAAATGAACTTACATTAAAAAAAAAAAAAAAGATCATGGACAAAAGCCCTGGTTCTACAGTGAGCATTCACTGCTCCCAAAGCAGCTACTCCACCTGTGAACTCTCAGTCCACATCCTGAAAGGTAAACTATACAACATCTGCAGAAGAGGACCTGCAAACTTAAATGCATTACCTTTTGGACTCAACTTAGACTTGGACTTTTAAAGCCATTACTGATTTATTTTTTTAAAGTAACAGAGTACCCAGCCAATTGATGCCCAATAGCATCTCCCCTGTTAGGGCACAGACCCAAGCAGGAGATGATTGGGACTAGGGATGGGTGAACGCAGTTTGGATGTTCGGAGTTCGGACCAAACTCGGTCTGTTTGGACGTCTGAACCGAACGTCCGAACCTAACTCTCGAATGACCGAAGCGTTCAGTCGTGTTCGGATGAGTTCAGTTGAGTTCTGGGGCAGGAAAAACGTCTTTTTAGGGTCGAAAATTAGGTTTTGGTTTTGATTTTGTTTTGTTTTTGCTATTTTTGAATGTTCGGCCAAACTGAACTCGGCTGAATCAAACCATCGAATCCGAACTCGGGTTTCGAACCAAACGACTGAAAATCCAAACATCAGAACAGCGTTCTGTTTGCCCATCCCTAATTGGGGCCACTCCCTGTGAGCCTACGACTCTGACAGTCCTGGGATCTGCTTCTGAGTGCACATGGCCCAGACAGTTAGGTGATCTGCCAGCTGCTGGGATTGAGCCTTTCTTACGTGGGGTTTGAACCCCCCCGAAAAAAAATCTGGTATGCAATGTTATGCTCAGAATCTCAACAGGTTAGGCACCGAACATGGGCATCTCAGTCTGGGATCTTCACTGCATGGATGGTGCAGTGTCTAAAGCTTTTCATCAAGGCTATCCACTTCTTATTATGCTTACTACTGAGCCACATGAATCAGGAAAGAAATTAACTGAATGGGAGGACTGATTCGGGGATATATATATATAAATAAAATTTATTTATTTATTTATTTATTTATTTTACCATTTGTCTACCCTGCCCCCTCCTGATCACAGAGCAGCTCAGGGCAGCTTACAAGGCGCATAAATAAAAACATAGCATAATAAAAATAACACACACATAAAATATCATTATTAAAATGCTAAAAATAAACTTAAAAGGCAAAACCACCCTGCCCCAACCCACTCCACCCTACAGGTCTCCCTCTCTAAAGGCCTGG
>QEPC01001858.1:751242-769495 GCA_003113815.1 Sphenodon punctatus | reverse complement strand
GGGGGCTTTCCCCACATATTGTATTTTTAAATTGTTTTAAAATTTTATATTGTTTTAATGAATATTGTTCGCCGCCCCGGACTGTCCTGTGGGCAGGAGGGGTGGGCTATAAATTTTAAATAAATAAATAAATAAAATACGTTATATACCTTTCCTCCCCTTATACCATTTATGCATTTTCCCTTTTCCCTTCCCATTTGTTTCCCCCTGTACATAGATGCTAGGCTGTTTTGTTATATATATATTAGGATTATAGGATAGGAATAGGAGTAATACATAGCATATAGATGTTTATTGATATAGATACTTAGATAGGAATACATTGCATACATACTATAGGTTATTAGGTTAAATTCTGTACATACATGGGTATTTTCAGATGTTACGAGATCACAGTGAACCACGGTGAATACCCACCTGTGGTCACTGTGGCTCGAACGTCTGTTTGGCGGCCGCCAGATGTTTGCCACGGTCAATACCCGCATGGGGTCAATTTGAACCACGCTTCCCGGGCTAGCCGGGGGAATGTCCCAGGAAGCGTGGTCAAAAAGATCCCCAGCGGGGACAAAAAAAAAAGTAACATCTGGCCGGTTGCCACTGCCCGGGATCCCTGGTGGGATCCCGGGCCATGGCACATCCGGCCCAATGCAGCAGCTGCATTGGCCCCGCCGCCCGCCCGTCTCCCTGGAGGATGGGCGGCGGGGTGAGTGGAGGGGGCGGGGCCATGCGGCCACACGTTGTGCCGCGTGGCCCCGCCCCCTCCCAGAGGGAGGGCGTGACGGGGTGACCCCGGCGGGGAATGAAAGGGTTGTTTTCGGTACGGGGCCAAGTGGCCCCGTAACGTCTGAAAACACCCCATGTTACATATTGTGCACTATTGCATCATAATGAAAAAGGGAGGAAGGAGTTCAGAGAAGACTGTGGCAGGTAATTGATGAAAATGTTCATTGTCACGCGATACTGAAACTGATACCAATAATGACACCAGTAACTAAAAACTAAATTTCGTTACTAACAAAAACCAATAAAGATAGTTTTTAATAATGAAAACTAATAAAGACATGGGTCCCTGGTGTACATCTTTACTGAGGGATGCTAGGGAGCTGAGGGTTGCATGGCACTATTATGCAGGTGCAATCTGAGTCAAAACCACTGTGCTGTCTGATCTCCTGGGTCCCAACCCTGTAGTGTGTCTCCAGCCAGCACCACCAGCAGCGGAAACCCTTGAGTTCGACAAAAGGGGAAGCAGCAGCACATCAGGCCATAGAGGTAGAATGGCAGAGGAAGAAAATACCTACATCTGTCCTGTGAAATCCTTCATGAGAAATGATACTGTTTACTTTCACAAAAATGACAGTGGAGAGGGGGAATGTTTATGGATTTCTACATCAGTTCTGCACAGATTACATGAAGAATCCCCCCACCCCTGAAAAACAAAAAAAACAAAAAATGACCAAACCTATTTTTGGCTACCAATAGAATCTGACTAGGTTCATGCCTCAGGCTCATTGCCAGTAATAAAGATTCTACAGGCCTGAGCCTGTCTTACTATGCTGTGTGTCAGGGGTGGGCCAACTCTAAAAGTCACATACCTAAATCTTTATATGGCCAAGAGCTACTAGACATATATGTATGCCTGAGCAGAGCACACAAACCTCTTCTGATTCATGATTGGCTGGTGGAGCCGGTGATATGAGGTCCTGGCTGCCGAGGAGCAGTAGAATTCAGCTGCTGAGACTTGGGTACAATGAAATAAGATTATTTATTTATTTTTTAGCCATCCCCCTCATACCTACGGCATCTCAGGGTGGCTTACAAAGTGCTGCAAAGATGCAGGAACATTAAAGCAGTGTTGAACCCAAGACCAGCCCAGGCTGAGATCTGCACTTGCACTGAACCTAGAGCTGCACTGAGCACCTGAACCACAGTTTGACCATCCCTACTGTAGGCAAATCCATTTTGCCATTGACATTGTACACAGTTATAACTGAAAACATACTTTGACTCTTCAGTTAACATAAGAACATAAGTAGTGCCATCCTCAGTCAGACCAATGGTCCATTGAGCTCAGCACCTGTCTCTGACAGTGGCCAACCCCGGTAGCTTGAACATAGTACCCATCAGGTCACAATGGGGTGATCCATTTCCTGTTGTTCATTCCCAGCTCCCGACAGTATTTTTTCCCCAAAAAGTTTTATTACCCCGCCCCTCCTTTCACAGGCAGTTCAGGGTGGCTCACAATTCATAAAACATTAAAACAGTTAAAACAACAACTAAAAACAACTAAAAATAGGGGAAAAAAAAAAAAGTAACCCCCTACCCAAAAACCCTCCACCCCCTCACCCATCTCCCCCACCAAATGCTTGGCGGAACAGCCAGGTCTTACAGCTTTTCCAAAAAGAAGGGAGATCGGAGCCAACCGGGCCTCCACCGGAAGGGAGTTCCACAGTCGTGGTGTGGCCAATGAGAATGCCCCTTCCTTCGTGGTCTCCCGGAAGACTCGGGGGACCTCGGCAGGGCACCACCAGATGATTGCAAGGGTCGACCCAACACCCGGGGAGTGAGGCGGTCCCACAGATAGGTACGGTCTAGGCCATTGAGGGTTTTATAGGCCAAGACCAAGACCTTGAATCGGGCCCAGAAAACCACCGGCAGCCAGTGCAGAGAGTGCACCGAGCCATCACCATGGGTAGCCCGACGTAGAGCGTGTTACAATAGTCCAATCTAGCGGTGATGAAAGCATGGATGATGGTGGCCAGGTCAGAGGTCTGAAACAAATGGCCAAAGCCATTGCACTAGATGCAATTGGTGAAAGGCATTCCTTGTCACAGCCTCCACTTGGACATTTAGGCGGAGCTGCGCGTCAAGGAGCACCCCCAGACTCGGTACCTGAGATACCAATGGAGGGCAGACTCCACCAATGATGGGGGACACCATCTCCATCGCCTTACCTACCAACATCACCTCCGTCTTGTTGGGATTCAGCCTCAGTTGGTTAGCCCTCATCCAGTCCCCCACTGCTGTCAAACACTGAGTAAGCACCGAGACTGCAGGGCCTGGGTCTGTTGAAAAAGAGAGAGACAGCTGGGTGTCATCAGCATATTGAAGACACCGCAAGCCGAACCTCCTGATCCCATCACCGAGTTGCTGCATGTATACGTTGAACAGGAGAAGAGACAAAACAAAACTCTGCAGGACTCCACACGAAAGGTCACGGTATGATGAAAAAAACTCCCCAAGAACCACTTGTTGAGTTCTACTGATCAGGAAAGAGCGGAACCATTCAAGAACAGTCCTGCCCACCCCTGCACAGTTCCACAGGCACGTCACGAACATCTCGTGATGAACTGCATAAAATGCAGCCAAAAGATCTAATAGAACGAACAGGGTCAAACGACCCAGGTCCATTTCCTGGCATAGATCATCCACCAAAGTCACAAGCGCAGTCTCGGTGCCATGTCCCGGATGAAATCCCGACTAAGAGGGATCCAGAAAACTGATGCAGCCAAGATGCCCCTGCAGCTGCTGAACCACTACCCGTTCAACCTTCCCTAAAAAGGGAAGGTTACATTCCCCAAACCTACCTGGCTAATAGCCGTTAATGGACCAGAAACCTGTCCAATCCTTTTTTAAACTCAGCTATACTACTCTATCCCATTCGCACAATTCCTAACATTCTGTTTACTTTTTTTGACAGATGCTGCACACTGAACAGAGAATTTCATTGTATTATTGTCCACAATGACTGCAAGGTCCTTTTCCTGAGTGGTAACTCCTAATTTAGAACCTAACATTGTGTATGTATAATTTGACTTGTTTTTCCCTATGTGTATCACTTTGCACTTGTCCACATTAAATTCCATCTGCCATTTAGATGCCCATTCACCTAGTCTCACAAGATCCTCTTCAGTTGGAACTGGAGAGTCATTGTAAAAGCTACATTGGGGGACCAGGTCATGTCGAGTGTTCTCAAAGGATAAAAGCGGAATAGCACATTGCCATGTGTACTAGTTCCTGGAGCTATGATTGCATTCCCTGCTTTCCTTGTAACGTGTGAAATTGACCTTAGTTAACCATGTGGTCAGCAATGTCAGCCTGAAATCCAGCTCAGTTTCCCATAGGTTCCCACAGCTCTATTTGTGCTGTGTGTGCAAGCAGCAGTAAAATCTGACTCTAAAATAAGCAGATATGCCTCTAAATATACACAAGAATTGGAACTGTTAAGGAAGGAAGGTGTCATCAGAAGAGAACTTGTGGCACTTTTAACTTTTATTTCCTGTGAAAGCTTTGGGCAGGCATGATACCTCCACCTTGTGCTTTCTAGGGATGGGCGAACGCGGTTCGGAAGTTCGGAGTTCGGACCGAACTCGAATAGTTCGGTCAACCGAACCGAACGGTCGAACCGAACTCGAATTCGAACGTTCGGAGTTCGAACTGAACTCGAACAGTTCGGTCAACCGAACCGAACGGTCGAACCGAACTCGAATTCGAACGTTCGGTTCGGATGCGTTCGGTGAGTTCGGAATTGAATTTCCATTGGTTTCAATGGAAAACACATTATCGGCTGTAACTTTTTTGTTTTTTAAGCTATGTGGCTGAAATTTGGGGTGCCTCTACCTTCAATAGAACTCATTATGTGCACCAAATATCAAAACAATTGGATAAAGGAATCCGATTTTAGAAGCAGTTGCATTATTGTATTTTGCAATATTCTACATATACATTCTTAGCTGTAACTTCTTTGCCTCACATCTAATGTAGGTGAAACATGTTAAGTTTATACCCCTTCCCATAGTAACTATCTTTGCCAAATTTCAGAAGGATTGGACAAAAGGTCTTGGTGGTATAAGCAATTAACAAATAAATGTATGTCTGATTATAACATCTTTGTAGTCCAACCAGTGTACATGAAATTTGGCAGGACTATATATTTCACTTTCATGATCATCTCTGCCAAATATCAGAGAGATATTATAAAGGGTCTCAATTTTATATGCCTGTACAACAAATGTAGAGAAGGGGCCTATGCCTGGGATTCTCTTATGTCACTGTGGTATAAGATCGGTTTGTGATGCAAATTGGCCAACAGAAGTGGTTCCCTTTATCAAAATCTCCTGTACATTTGCTGAAATAGCAGGAACGGTATTTGATACATTCCTGTCAAATATCCTGTAAACAGAATGGAATATCAAAATGTAACAGCTGGAAATGTATTTTCAGGTTAATGTCTTATACCCTTGGGACCCTTTATCCACTCTTTCCTAAAATTGGCAGAAATATTAAGCATATAGAGGGATGTAATATGCACAAGTTTCATGAACATTGGATGCAAGATAAAGAAGTTGTAGTCATGAATGTGTATGGAGCTTTTCTTAAAATCACAATATTCAATTGCTTCTGAAATCAGTTTCCTTTATCTAATCGTTCCGAATGTTGGTCTACTTGGTGCGCTCCATTGGGGGGTACAATCTCCCTAAATATCATCAAAAAGTAATAAGAAACAAAAATGTTATGGCCAGAAATATGTTTTTTAGTTTTTTCCTTTTATTTCAAAAACTAAATGTCATTTTCAGTTCCCGATTGCACCTAACTAAAGACCGAGCTATCCCGACCGAACCGAATGCCAAATCCGAACTCAACGTTCGATCTGAACCACCGAACGGCCGAACATTCGAACCAACGAACCAAACCAAACGGGCGAACCGAACGGACGAAACGAACGCAGCCGAACCAAATGGCCGAACTCGAACCACGATCTGTTCGCCCATCCCTAGTGCTTTCAGTCTGATGCTAAAAATCCTTTTAGAGCAGGGAAGGAAGACTGATGAAAGGATTGACCTTGCCCTGTATTGGATACAGCCTGAGACAGCTCTTAGTGAGTCTTGTCACTTTAAAGGAACACTGATATATTTACATATTCAAATTCATGAAAGGGAGAACAAAAATCTAGTATCTTGCATAGAGGGGAAAAAGAAACAAGGGTAGTTCAATCAACAATACACTTGTATATGGACTCCTTTACTCTTCTGCCAGTCTCTTTACATACTAAATCATTACTTCATGGGGTCGCTCTACAGACATCATATATTGGCTCAGAAGGTTTTAGTTTAATTAAAACAGAAGAAAAGAGAAAATGGAATCTTGACAGGTTCTCTGTTGGGCCAAAACAGTGGGAAGATTCCAGTTTGACAGCTATTAGCATTGAATACATCGCTGACTTGCTTACAATTGGCACTACAATGGGGGGCGGTGACAAAAGACTACACCACTGCATGGTCAGGAGGGAGTAAGAGGCCTTATGTGATTTCTTTTTAAATGTCAAATAACCCAATGGGTATACTAAGGTAGAGACCTAGCAAACTGTAAGTTGCACACAGGGAAGTGATAAGAACCCTTATATCTTTTTGCATTATCCCCAGCAGGGGGGTTGTGCTTGAGAGGCATGGAACTCTGACTATGATAATGTGAATTAAAATGTAAAGTCAGTTTCAGAGCAGGAGTTTCAGTATCATTCTCCAGCTGGTTGAGGCCAACAAGCCAGCCACTGAAGAAAAGCAGGAGATGATCATTAAGATTAGCAATGCACAGACTGCTAATATCCTATCAACTGTGGTGCAGAACACAGATTTATATTTCAATGGATTGTTGTGCAATTTCTGAATGATGCATTTTCATAGAATTATTCCGTGTATCATTCCAGCTATTTAAAAAGCATTTGCTGACGCACATACCCTGTTGTGCAAAAATGTGCCAACCGACTGGCACTAAATAACTTTTCAATTTACTTTTCATGTTCAATTTTGGTTGGCAACATAAAAGCAATGAAATATATAATGTTTGTTTCTGTGGAGCTTACTGTAAATAACTCTGGAGGGGAGTAAATTATTACTGTAGCACTGAATATCAGCAGCTAATGAATTTAAAATGCACAATGTTTCCGCCAACACAAGAATGTTCTTTCGCATTTCTGTTCAAGTAATCATATACATTTTTATTATCAGGGCACAGAATAATCTCTAATTTGTCTATTGTTGTTAAGACAGCCCAGTGGTATTAATATAAAGCCTCATTTCCCACACAGTGTTACATAAGATAAATGATCTATTAATTATGCATTTCAGCATACTATAAATAAATATAGCAAATTCTTCATGCTTTAAAAGTAAGTTATAATATATGTTCATGATATAGACCTTAAAAGAGAGGAAAACAGTCCATTTTGGGGGGGAGCGGGGGAAGTAGATTTTCTCTGTGGTGTTACGAGGATCTACCTGTATAGTTGCCCGTGAATCCATCCCTGTCAAAGCACTATGGAGTAGGGATCTGTCTCTAACTACTGATTGTACACTGCCAGGTACCTCGCTTGTGCTAAATAAATAAATAAATAAATATTAATGATTTCTTACATAGGAGTTATCCAAGCTATTATGGTTTTTTAAACAACCATCTCTCATGTTTCCAAGGATTCAAGATTAGTGATGGCAGACTCTCTCTCTCTCCTCCCCTTCCCCCCTTCCCCCCCACTCCCAACCTTGGCCAGTGGAAACAGCAAATACATGAACCTACATCCACAAACAGTGCAGTATAGTGCAGAAAATGACTAGGGACTAATAATAATGTAGACACAATTGGGAGTGGGGAGACATGAAACAACTAGTAGTAAAGTAGAGCTGAAATGAATTTTTGTCTGGGTTTTGGGGGGCATTTTGGTTCTGATGTTTAGACAAATAATAAGCAAATATCCCAATACTGAGTAACTTCAGGCAACATGACTTGGTTTGAAAGTTTGGTTCTCAACACTAGTTTTGTTTTGCTTGAGTCACCTTATGGAAAAACACATATTCAAATAATTCTCCACATGCTGAAGAAGAGTCTACTGTTGAACAACTCAGTTACTTTTCCTGGTGAACCAGATTTTAAGAAGGACATCATTTCCTGGACCAAGCAGCTGATCTGCATAAATCTGCAAGAAATTAAATATACAAATGTTTGCTGGTAAAGAGCTGGTGGGTAGTACTGGGGGAGAAGGGTAGTAGGAAAGAGAAGGGTAGCGAACAAAGGGGACAAAGTTGGAAAGATAGGGGGAGAACCTGGGTAGCTGGGTGATCAGCCTGGACACACAATGTACTGATTTCCACTCACACACCCAAACGCAGGCATATGAATATGCACACACTCACACAGAGAGTCAGTCTTCCATGCCCAGACCCCAGCATACACATCCTCTCTCATATACACATACACATATATACAAAACCAAGAAGATACTTTTTTTTGTTCATTCTCGCTTTCACACATGCACAAACACTCTGATTCACTCACTCACTTGCTTACTCCACGCACACATGCACTCACTCACTCACTCACTCTTGGTGGTGAGGATCATTCACCCCTTTTTCTTTCTCATCAAGGGAAACAAATAAAAAAGCAGTCCCCTTCCTTTACTGACACTGAGGGTAATTTCAGACGTGACAGGCCGTTTGGCCCACCACGCTGAACCATGGTCCGGGATCCGTTTCAGATCCCGGACAGGAATCAGTCCGGCAATCCATTAGACGTGTCGGTCTGATTACTACAGGGGATCAAGGAGGGGGAGGGGCTGTGTGGCGAGACATGCGACCACACAGCCCCGCCCCCCACGCTCCCCCGGCCGGCCGCCCTCTGGGAGATGGGCGGGTGCAACGGACAATCTGGCCGCTGCGCCTGATCTCGCATCACAGTTTGGGCCATGATCCAGGATGGGCCAATGTAACAGACATTATGTTTGACCGATTCCAGATCGTGGTCCAGCTACCCACGATTCTGGACCTCCGGGCGGTCGGAGGTCCAGAATCGTGGTCAATGTGATTCCCGCCAGAGATTCACTGTGGTGAACCTCTGGCAGAATTCACATCAGATGTTAAGGGACAAATGGCCACCACAGGGGTTTCACTGTGGTTGACCGTGGTCTCATAATGTCTGAAATTACCCTGAGACACTACCTCAGTGGTTCTGCCAGAGAGTAAGAAAAAAGTGAGGTTGGTTTTCAGTCTTGCCCAATTTATTCTCTCCCAACCCCATCCAGCCTGGAACAGAGATGGGGAGTGAGAATGGGTGGGGTTTAATTCAAAGTTCTTTTCCAGGAAGTAACTTAGGCTGAGCTGTGTGTTGCAAGCAGCCAGGGTTCCACAGAAATAGGGTCCACTGGCCAGATTTGTCTCCCCTGTTGTCTACTGTATTGAGAGACACTGTTCTATCATGTAAATCAGAGGTGAGGAACCTTTCCTCTCTCGGGGGCCATGTTGAAAGCTTGCACAAGCTCCGAGGGCTGCACAGAAGTTGTGGACAGGGGTGATTAAGGGATGCATTCAAGGAAAGGAGGGCCCAAATCATGGATTTATGTCATGGAACTGTCCCCTATTGTTGTGTGCATGCCCTCATTTCTGCTCCCTTCCCTTGAGCTCAGTTTTTCAGTGACTGGAGATAAGAATTAGATCCAAGGGCCAGATACAGGAAGTGGAAAGGGGACACATATAAACTTGCCGTGGCCCACATTTGGCCCCTAGACCTGAGGGTTCCCACCCTTGATGTAAATGAACTAATAAATGACTGCTAAAACATAGCCTGTCAATTACTGTGAAAATTAATGATTCCATTAATAACCACATTGATTAAATCTTACTTTAAAAGCATGTTGTAGAATGCAACTCATTAATTTCACTTCAGATCTCAGCCATGTGTGCTAATTGATTTTTTTTTTTTTTTTTTAAGTATGGCAATTCTGTGAATTGCACTGCTTTCCATCCACAGTTGACCCATGTTTTAAATAGCCCTATGGCTTGATAGTTTGCTTCAGAATAGCATTTTTAAAATTAACAGTGGGTGATTTCAGATATGACAATAGCCCATGATTCCACTCTTTGACCCACATGGAATTGCCGGCCACCGTCACAACCGAAACCATTAGCTTGGGTCGTTTCCTGGGTGGTGTTGGCACTTAGCCCAGGATGTGACTTGGGGAAATCCCTGAGTCACAGCCTGGACTAAGCATCAACACCAGGAAACGGCTGCCTGACTGGTGTAAAGAGTGCTGTTATGTATGCACAGTTGCTTTACTCACCCCAGTCGGGGTCCCCACTGGATCCGAGTAGCCATTGGTCACCATGGCCATCCATCAGCTGGGGGGGAGTGGATGGCTCCATGCAACATGGGGGCGGGTCTGGGCGGATGCACTTCTGTGCATCTCCCTGCCCCCTCCCAGGCCTGGCCACTGTCATGTTTGTTTGGCGGCTGGGCCAGATCCCAGCCAGAGTGACGACTCCCACCACTGCCTGGGTAAGTCCATGGTGGCAGCGGGAGCCATCACTTCTGATAACACCAAATGATGAGTACCAAAATTGTGCATACTTATATGATTAGAGATGGAATAAAATATTGCAACAAACTGTTTTTTAACATGTGAATATCTTGTTTTCTCAGCACATCACGTATTTTATCTCAGTTTTTCCTGTGCTATAGCTAATTACATTTTTAATTACAATCAGACTGTTAGTTTTGAAATATACCCTATTTTCCTCCATATTATGCACTGTTTATAATTTGCTCTTTGGTCATGAAAGCTGTTTTGCCTGTTTAAATCATTTTTATATTGAGATGTACCCTCTAGAACACAAAAGAGAACAATCCATTTGCCCTTTAGAGAATCATTTTGAAAGTCAAAATCCTCTGTAATTACACCCCCCACCCCCAAATGAATTAAAGCCTTTTGGGGCTAGATTCTCATAGTTCATTTAAAATGCCCAATAAGGATCTCTGTGGTGACACTTCGAAAGTTCCTATTTCAAAAGATTTAACTGGTTTGAGAGATATTCCCTGTACTTAATGGGGAGGAGGGGGTAGTAATAGAACTGGCAATAGAACTCAAATTCATAGGAATTTTAAAAGTGCAACCACTGTAAAATTGCATGATGAGGGAAATAGAACTATCACCAAAAATTCAACACAGGATCCCATGCAACTGAAAATACTTTTTCTTAATGCATACTCTGTTATGCCTTTGATTCTTTGATCAGCCTATGATCAGACTTCCAACAAGTCCAAAGGGATATTGGACTCACAACTATTGATCATTAATCACTAGCTAAAATGAATGTCTCACCCAGTTGAGGTTCTGCTTTGGACCCAACGAAGTAATTAGGATTTTCATGAGCATTGCTTGCTAGGTCTGGTAACAAAAGTCCCCATTCCCAATACTAGCTAGAGCACAGGTCTATCACTTTTTCTTTATCTTATGAGACAGAATAGTAACTGCCATTCTACTTGTCTCGCAGGCAAATCCAGTAGCATTTTTACATCTTCTTACCTATGAATATCAAATACCCTGCTTCCTACCATACCATGCCATTCTCTGTCACACAGCTGACATGAAAACACCATGGCAAATGCCCAGAGCTGGGTTTTCAACCCCAAGATTTCTAAAACCATGAGTCATCCATGACTGTGCCCACCCCCTAAAAAGTAATTTGCCTTTAAAACATTGAGCTTTTTAATGAAAATCCACATTCCTGGCTCCCTCCCTGCGGGGACGGGGGCAGTCTCAGAGGGAACGGGCTCCCCCCCCCAGAAGGAAGAGGACGAGCAGAGAAGGTTTGGAGTCAGCGGAGGGCATGGAGCCAAGTCGCGCGAGATGAGACTTGGCGGGCGCCATTTTGTGAGCGGCTCGGCGGGAGGCTCAGTCAAGCGAAGAGGACACCACAAGAGGACACCAGGAGCAGCAGCTCTGCCATGGCCTTTTCGCTTGTGAGCCTACCGCGCTGTGGAGTCAAGAGGGCAGGTGGTGCTGTGCCGCTGGGGGGGGCGATTGTGGCGGAAGTGGCAACAGCAGCTCCAACGTGGCAGCAAGCTGTGCGTTAAGGGCAGCGAAGTGAGGCTTGGAAGGTAAGGCCTCCAGACAGGCAAATCCTACGCTCACCCCACCCCACCCCAGAAAAAAGGGCTTATTGGGCCACAGGGAAAAAAGGCAAGGGCTAGCCAAAAGGGCCAAGTAAAGCCCCACCAGCTCAGGGGCACACCCGCCAGCTGGAGGCAGGCCCTGGGGCCCAAACTCAGCAGCAAGCGGAGGCCATTATGGCCTCCCTCCAGCAACAGATGGCGGATTTCCCCCCTCTCCAGTCCCCCTCCAGGAACGCTTATTCGCAGGGCCCAGCAACCCTGGGCTGCAAGGGGAAGAGATTCCCCCATCAGAGGAGGGTTTACCTGAGTCCTGGCCCAGAGGGGAGGCATATCACAGACAGCCCTCCACCCCTGGTACACCTCCCAGGAGGGTTGAGAGGCGAGCGGGCCATCCGGTTAAGTACCGAGATACTGAGGTGCAAACAGGGAGGGTAGGGAGCCCGCCCCCCTTCCCAGGGAGGAGCTTCCCCCTACACCCGCTCCCAGGAGGTGATGTGACAGTACCCCCCCTGGTGGCTCAGCCTGCCCAGCACCCCCTTTCCATTGCGGCGGGGGGGGCAATGTGAGCTATCTCCTGACAGGAGCAAGGACCCCCCACTCAGGTGAAGAGTGAGAACTAGGGATGTGCGAATGTAGTTTGGAAGTTCGGAGTTCAGGTTGAACCGAACCAAATTTCTGAACTCGATTCTGTTCACACATCCCTACTCGCAGGACTTTGCCCCACCTAGCATAATGGTCAAGTTAGAGGGGGTGGCTTTCACCAGCAGGCTGGCTGGTCATCCTCCCCCTGATCATGGTTTCTTTTCTAAGAAGCTGATCGAGTCCTGGTCTTGCCAGAGAGGCCCCTCACAGGAGAGCAGGCTGCCCATCACACCGGAAATTTTGTTGTCAGTGACTAAAGAATTAGGGAGAGTATGTTTTGATATTTTTGAGGTCTCAGTGGGTCGTTATAGGTCTGTTCCCCACCACCACCTTAATGGCCCCCTTCTCATTCATAGGGATGGTCTAGCAATGCCGTACTACATCATGCCCTTCTGAAGGCGGTAGGTATGAGCGAACAGAACACAGTTCGGACGTTCTGTCGTTTAGTTTAAAACCCGAGTTTGGGTTCGTTTGTTCAGTTCAGCGGAGTTCAGTTTGGCCAAATTTGGCCAAACATCCATAAATAGCGCTATCAATACCAATACCATAATCAATTTTTTTTCAGTATTGATATCATTTGGCCCTGAAACCACCCCTTGTCTCCACCCCCGGTGCCAGGAAGTCTGCTCTTCATCTGCCTCCCCTTTCCAGTCACATTTTTCCTGCCCCCAAACTCATCCAAACTCATCAGAACTTTTCAGAATTTTTCATCTGTTCAAACGTTCGGTTTGGATGTTCAGTTCGGTCATCCGAACAGGCTGAGTTTGTCCGAACTCTGAACATCCAAACTGCATTCGCACATTCCTAGAAGGTGCACCTGCTGGCTCACAGGTTTGCATACCACTCTTTTTGTATAGGAGCGGCAAGCTACACTGCCATGATTGGCATGCCAGAGGGCCAGCTACAAAGCTTAGGGAGATGGAGGTTGTCGGCTTTTTGAGCGTATGTAAGACAGCTGCCGCACTAAGATACACCTTCTAACTCTAGCCTGTTTTTCATCTACAGGAATAAGATCAAGGGCTCACCACAAGCTGGTTTGGATTGCGGGCCACAGCACTGTTTATTGGGCAGGAAAGGCCACGGGACTTTCACAATGGGCTACCCAGTTGGGACTCAGCGACAAGGCTGAAGTGGTGTGGAACACAAGACGCGGTATGAGGTGTGAGCAGCTGATGCCCCTCATCCACAAGGCCTCAAGCAGGCAGCAACCTGATATTCTTGTGGTCCATTTAGGTGAGGATAATATCCCCCAGATGTCAGGCTTAGAGTTGGTAGAAAAGATAAAAAAGGACTGGTTGGAAATGGGCAGCCTGCTACCCGCTACCAAGCTCATTTGGACGTGGTCCAATGCAATTCGTCTGGGTAGGGTTGATAGTAGGGGTGGGACACCGGGGAGAATACCGGATACTGGATGTACCGGTATTGGATCTCCCTGGTACCGGATTTACCAGTATTGGCATACCAGATTTTTAACATTGGCCATGCTACCGGATTTTTTACATTGCAGCTATTGACTTCAATGGCCGCAATGTAAAAAATCCGGTACCATAGCCAATGTTAAAAATCCAGTATGCTGGTACAGGTAAATATCGGATTTATCGGATTAAGCTGATACACCTAAATACCAGCAATATTGGATCTCAGGACAACTGGAATTTCCACCCCTAGGTGATAGGGTGCACAGGAAGATCAACCGAGAGGTGGAGAGGTTGGTCATCACCCAAGGTGAGGACAGAATCGTCCACCCTGGAATTCGTATCGGCATACCGGATTTTTAACATTGGCTGCGGTACCGGAATTTATACATTGTGGCTATTGACTTCAATGGCAGCATTGTAAAAAATCTGGTACCATGGCCAATGTTAAAAATCCAGTAAGCCGGTACAGGTAAATATCAGATTTATCGGATTCAGCCGATACACCCAAATACTGGCAATATTGGATCTCGGGAGAACTGGAATTCCCACCCCTAGTTGATAGGGTGCACAGGAAGATCAAACAAGAGGTGGAGAGGTTGGTCATCGCCCAAGGTGGGGACAGCATCGTCCATCCTGGAATTTGTTTTTCACAGACTGAGCTGTACAGACCAGATGAGGTCCACCTTTTTGATGTGGGCGTTCATATGTACCTGTTGGCTCTAAGGCAGAAGTTACAGCGAGCGATTTAAGGTCGTTCGTGGAGACCTCAAACCAGCCAAGCTAATCACTGGGGTTTGATGTGGCAGGGGTCCAGGGTATTAAGGAACTGTTCCGTTAGACTTAGTGGTGTGTAAAGTCATCTTCTTAAGAGATGGAGCATGGGTGAAACTAGAGCAGGGGAGGCCAGCTTCCAACCCAGGCTTAGGAGTGAGGGGTGGGCTATACAGTGGAGGACAGGGGCGGTCCCCTTTTTGGCAGCCACCGTCTCCCTCCTACTTTGGTCATGAGAGGGATTGGACCTCCCCAACCAGCCAGGTGGCTGGAGTGAGCGTGACCTAGGACACACAAAGTTAGCAGCACTGAAGGACATCGGGCCACACAGTTAGGTTTTTCTCAGTTAGTCATTAAAAGTATAGTTTAGGCTGGACAAAGGAGGGAGTATACCCCCTCCCCAACTTTTAATGTTGTCAATAAAGTGGTGGCCTTTAATCTCAGTTTCTGTGTGCGTGTCTTCTTCCAGGGTGCGGGGGCAATCCACATTCCCGGCTCCCCCCTTTTCCCCCCTGCAGGTATGGGGGCAGTCTCAGAGGGAACGGGCTTTGCCCCACCCCACCCCTTCTTCAGAAGGAAGAGGATGAGCAGAGAAACTTGAAGTCGTCGGCGGGTGCAGAACCAAGTCGCATGAGACGAGACTTGGCGGGCACCATTTTGTGAGTGGCTCGGCGGGAGGCTCAGTTGAGCAAAGAGGATGTCATGAGAGGATGCCAGGAGCAGCACCCACCCACCCTCCCTCATGTTACTGTGGGTTTCTCAACTGGTTGCCCTTTAATGGGGGCCAGGAAGGAATTTTTGCTGCCAGTACCAATTGGGTAAAAGGGCCTGGCAGTTGTTTCACCTTCTCACAGTGGATGGCAATTACAATTGGCACTACAAGAGAGGCTGGATGTTCTTAGTGGTATTTCATTGTCGCACCAGCAGGGTTCCAGGGTCTTAAGGAACTGTTCATTAGACTTAGTGGTGTGTAAAGTCATCTCCTTAAGAGACGAAGCATGGGTAAAGCTAGAGCAGGGGTGGTCAGCTTCCAACCCAAGCTTAGGAGTGAGGGGTGGGCTATACAGCGGAGGGCAGGGGCGGTCCCCTTTTTGGCAACCACTGCCTCCCTCCTACTTTTGTCATGAGAGGGCTTGGACCTCCTCGACCAGCCAGGTGGCTGGAGTGAGAGTGACCTAGGACACACAAAGTTAGCAGCACCGAGTGACATCGGTCCGCAGAGTTAGGTTTTTCTCAGTCATTAAAAGCATAGTTTAGGCTGGACCAAGGAGGGAGTATACCCCCTCCCCAACTTTTAATGTTGTCAATAAAGCGTGTGGCCTTTAATCCCAATTTCTGTGTGCGTGTCTTTTTCCGGGGTGTTGGGGCAAGCATAGCTTTTTTTAATAGAGCTTTTGGGTTCTGAGGCTGTAGGGAATGTTACAATTACATTTACAAGCTTTTCTCACAGCTATGTGGGGAAGAAATTTAGCTTTAAAACACACACACAAACACACACATACACACACCAGGAAAGCTTTAATTCTCTCAAATAGGTTGCAAAACTCACAATTTAAGGTTTCAAGAAACACCTCATAGTGTAAGAATAATGATAAACTTGTGAAAATCAGCAAGCCTGAGTGTGAAGAGTCCCACCTGCACTGTCATCTCTGTTTGCTTTAGTGGTTCCTATGGGCATGTGAAGACCTGCCATATCAGCGTGATTCTCATCGTGTACAAACAGCATCTAGCAGTTTCCTGCATAGCCAAAAATTGCTTTTATAAGCCAAGGAAGAAGCCAGCAGCAGGTAGAAGCTTATATGCCTAGAGCACATTATATAATGTATGAACTAAATCCACTGCACACACACACACCCAATCTTCTGAATTCTCACCTATCTTATGCCACAGTCCCGCCACCACTTAGTCCAGAGTAGTCCTATGGATTGTAGCCTTAACTTGCATTTGCCATACACTCCCCTCAGGTTTTTGTTGATTTGAAAGTCATCTCTCTGCCTATAAACCTGCCTCAGAAAGTAAAGAAACCTTCTCCTTGTGTTTTCAAATGAGATGCTATCAAGCATGACCACCCAGTAACCACTAATCTGACTGCCTCTCTGAAGGTGGAGCATGGGATGCACACTCCCATGAGCCACACAGCAACCATTCAGGGCCACTCATGGGACCCTGCCAAAAATCCAGAGTGCCCTATCCAGGACAATCCAAAAAAGTGTGTGGCAACAGGCACTTACACATCCCCAGCCTGTATGAACTTGGGTGGCCACTCCCACCAGCAGATAGGTCTCCTTCTCATAGGCCCTGTGAGTGGGGGACACTAGTGGAGTGCAATTCATTTTCATTTTGTATAGTTACTAAAATTAATGAAGCCCCATTTGTTTTAGTAACAAGAAAACTAAAACAAATGCATTGGGAAACAAATGAAATAGAAAATGAATGAAATTTCATTCATTTTCATTTCCCATTTGTTTGGCAATTAGCACAGCTCAAACTGCAAGTAAACAACAGAGAGGAGGGGGAGCAGAGTCATGTGGCAGTCAGAATATCTTATTGACATCTCCACTGGCCAATTGGCATCACAAATGCATCTTAGTGAGCTCAAATCATCGTGACAATGTTGGCAAACACAGAGGATATATCCTCTGATAGGTCTTTCCTTGCACATTGTTCCAACCAATCAGGGGGGCAGTGGGGGAGGGCACTGGAATCAACCAAACCTTCTGACATGCATACCAGCTCACTCTGTCTGCATAGCATAGCTCTCTGTGTGCTTCGCAGAGAGATACATGTGCACTGCTTTGGCTTTGGTGCTTTTAATGCTACTAACTCTCTCTCTCAGATGTGCTGCCCTGCTGTGTTGATCTCTGCAACTGGACACCATGGGACAATTTGAGCTGTCAGTAAGAATGTGCGAACGTGGTTTGGGGGTTCAACGTTCAGCCTAAACTCATGGGGTTCGGCCTGTTTGCAAACACCCCAAACCCAAAATGCCTCCTGTCCGAACCGGCCGAACAAAGTTCAGTTCCCGAACCCGTTTGGGTGGTGGGCGGGGGACAGGGTGGGAACCCAGATTTCCCTCCCCCCTTCCCCCTTCAGGCTGCGTGGGTGAAAGGGGCACCGGAGTTCACCTCCCCCCTGCCAGCTCAGCCTCGTAAAAAAAAAAAATTAACCCCCCCACACCCCAGGGATTTCCCTACTAGGGATGGGCGAACAGATCACAGTTCAGGTTTGGCTGTTCAGTTCGGCTGTTCAGTACTCTCACCGCGTTCGGGTTCGGTCATTTGGTTCAATCGTCTTCGGTTCGGAAAAAGGCTCTCTGTGCAAGAAATGATGGCCCCAGACCCATGACAGTGGTTCCTGGGGATAGAGTGGCAGCTTCTGGATGTTGGCCACACCCCTCCCTGCCTTTAACTTGGCCTCAGAACCCTGATGGTGGGTCCTGGGGCTGGAGTGGCTGTTTCTTGATGCAGTGGAATGACACGCCTTTGTGTGAT